>CM068745.1:82609347-82723293 GCA_035084275.1 Hydrolagus colliei | reverse complement strand
TCCCCCCCACCCCCCAGTCACCCTCCTCCCCCCCCCCCAGTCACCCTCCTCCCCCCCCCCCCTCCCCCAGTCCCCCTCCTCCCCCCCCCCCCCCAGTCCCCCTCCTCCCCCCCCCCCCAGTCACCCTCCTCCCCCCCCCACCCCCCAGTCACCCTCCTCCCCCCCCCCTCCCCCAGTCACCCTCCTCCCCCCCCCCAGTCACCCTCCTCCCCCCCACCCCCCCAGTCACCCTCCTCCCCCCCCCCTCCCCCAGTCACCCTCCCCCCCCCCCACCCCCCAGTCCCCCTCCTCCCCCCCCCCCCCAGTCCCCCTCCTCCCCCCCCCCCCCAGTCCCCCCTCCTCCCCCCCTCCCCCAGTCACCCTCCTCCCCCCACCCCCCAGTCCCCCCTCCTCCCCCCCCCCCCCCAGTCCCCCTCCTCCCCCCCCCCCCCAGTCCCCCTCCTCCCCCCCCCCCCCAGTCCCCCTCCTCCCCCCCCCCCCCCAGTCCCCTCCTCCCCCCCCCCCCCAGTCCCCCTCCTCCCCCCCCCCCAGTCCCCCTCCTCCCCCCCCCCCCAGTCCCCCTCCTCCCCCCCCCCCCCAGTCACCCTCCTCCCCCCCCCCTCCCCCAGTCCCCCTCCTCCCCCCCCCCCCCCAGTCCCCCTCCTCCCCCCCCCCCCCCAGTCCCCCTCCTCCCCCCCTCCCCCAGTCACCCTCCCCCCCCCCCCAGTCACCCTCCTCCCCCCCCAGTCCCCCTCCTCCCCCCCCCAGTCCCCCTCACCTCCCCCCCCCCCAGCCCCTGTCCGTCCCCCCCCCCAGTCACCCTCCCCCCCCCCCCAGTCCCCCTCACCTCCCCCCCCAGCCCCTGTCCCCTCCCCCCCAGTCCCCCTCCTCCCCCCCAGTCCCCCTCACCTCCCCCCCCCCCAGCCCCTGTCCCCCCCCAGTGTAAACACATACCATGCTCCTCACACAACACCTTCTCCATCTCTACTCACTCTCTCTCTCTCTCTGTGTGTCTCACCGGCGCGTTTAAAACACGTCACCTTCACCACAGCCAATCAACGAGCAGGTGTTTCAGCCAATCAGAGGAGGGGGGAGGTCGGCGTCCTCAGCCAATCAGAGAGGGTGGCGTCCTCAGCCAATCAGAGGCGGGGGTGGCGTACTCAGCCAATCAGAGAGGGTGGCGTACTCAGCCAATCAGAGAGGGTGGCGTACTCAGCCAATCAGAGAGGGTGGCGTACTCAGCAATCAGAGAGGGTGGCGTAGTCAGCCAATCAGAGAGGGTGGCGTCCTCAGCCAATCAGAGGCGGGGGTGGCGTACTCAGCCAATCAGAGGGGGGGCGACCTGCTCAGCCAATCATCGCCAGCAGCTTCATCATCACACAAAGTAATAATACAGTAATAATCAAAATAATAATCCTTGCATTTGATGTAGCAGCTTTTCGTATCTTATCAACGTCTCAAAGCTCTTCACAGTAAAGTGAATTGACTGTATATTTATGTATATATATATTTGTGGGCGAAACACACACACACACAGAAAGAGTCGTGGATTGAAAACGACCAATTTTTTATTCTCGTCTCCTCAACAAAAGATCTGGTGGCTTTCTGAAGTGGGTTCTGAAGCAGGCGAATGAGATTCAAAGTCTCTCGGCTAATAATCTCCACCGTCAAATTTCATCACATCTCATTGTTGGTTCAATCTGATCGCTCGGTGTGAAAACAAAATGCCGCTGCCAGGGATTGCTCACCGCAAATTCCCGGGTAGCCAGCCCATGTGGGGCCCATATGGGCTTGGATCAACCCAATTTGTCCCATATGGTTTGCCTTTAAAGTACAGTAACTCACTGTTTCACATATGCTTCTGAGAATTTTCAACCTGATTACCTGTTGTGTCAAACAGAGATATCATTTCACAGCGGCTTTGCAAAAATTCACTCTGTGAACGAAAGTAAATAGTATCTTCAACAATGCAGAGCATCCCCCAGCCAGCAAAGCTGCCTGGCATCTACCCACAAAACACAGTCACTTCACTGTACAGTGTATCCGGTGAAGCACTTTGGGACATCCTTGCAATGTGAAAGGCGCTATACTAAATATAATATAATTATTATCGGCTTCTTGTATACTGTCAATCCACTTCACAGTATGTCCTGTGACATCAGATGTTTCAATAACATGATAAGGCACTATCTCAAATACAAGGATTATTATTATTAATCGGAGCCAGTGAAGTCTGGCAAGGCCTGGGGTAACGGGGGAGGGAAGCTTGGTGCGGGTGAGAATGCAGAGTTCTGTATGAGCTGGATTTTATAGATTGGATCCAGATGAAAATTTTAAGCATTAGGCCTCAGGCAGAATGCTACCTCGTTAGACCAACAAGGATTGGGGATTTTTTTTTCGCTTTAGAAATCAAATTAAAAATGTGTTTGGGGAAATTGGAATTTGGAGAAGTGGGCGAAGCAAAGTGCAGCCACCTGCACATTATATTTAACCAATCCAATGTCTGTTGCGTGTTGTGTGTATAACAGTGTGAAACAGGGTGAAACTCAGTCAGTCATGTATACGCCACCCTCGCACGGAAACCTAGACATCGTGCGCTCAATTTCGTGTTGATAAACATCGAGTCTGCGCCGGCTCATTGAAAAGAGCAATTTAATCCCACTGCCCAGTTCTCTCTCTCTCTTCCCTTAACCTCGCAAACCCATCCTCCCCAAATAAACGTCTACCTCTCTTTTAAAAGCTGTTATGGAATCGGCCTCCACCACCTTTTCAGGCAATGCATTCCAGATTCCAACAACCCGCTGAGAGTGACAACATTTCTCCTCAGCTCCCCTCTGCTTCTTTTAGACACTGTTTTAAATCTGTGACCACGAGTCACTGACTCGCCCACCAGTGGAAACAGTCTTTCCCTGTGTATTACTCTGTCGAATCCCCTCATGATCTTGAAAACCTCTATTAGGTCTCCTCGTAACCTTCTCTTTTCCAATGAGAATAAACCTAGCGTCTCTAGCTTCTCCTCATAGCTGAAGTCCCTCATTTCTGGCACCTATGAGGAAAGTCTAGAGGCTGGGTTTATTCTCGTTGGTGACCAGAACTGAACACCAGGGGGTGCCATGTGACAGCTTTTGAAGTGACGGATGGAAAAGAAACTTTTTTAAAAAAGAACTTTTCCTGAAAACAATAGCCGTTAAATTCGAAGATTGTAACGAACGTTTGAGCATTTTAATGAAATACGGCCCTGATTTCACCCGGGGCCTGTTGGAGCTCTGCCTCACAGCAACAGAGGCCAGACTTTTGTCGGCTGGAAGGGATAACTATAACAACAATACTATAATAATAATAATAATCCTTGCATTTGATACATAGCGCCTTTCGCTTCTTATTCGACGTCTCAAAGCGCTTCACAGAACATACTGTAAAGTGAATTGACTGTATATTTGTGGGCGAATCGCGGCAGCGAATTGCGTCCACCCCCACAAACCGGCATGGATTGAAAATGACCCCATTTTTTTATTGTTGTGCTTTTCTGGACGGATTATTATTAGGCGCATGTGTGGAGTGAGGAAACTTGCCCAATATTGATAATAATGGGAAATATTAATAAGAATTATTCACCCCTGAGCTGGTTAGTGGGTGGGGTATTGGTAGAAAGCTATTCAACTGTGGGTTTGAGGGTGGGGGGGGGGGGGGGGGTGAGGATTTGGGGGGTGGGGGGGGTTGTAAGGAAATGATAACTAATTTCTCTCTCCTGATGTCTGTATGACGGAGAGCTCCACGCGAAATGCTACTCAGGGATCTCACCGGCTACGTCAGCGTCCGTCAAAAACAGAACTCATCCAGAGAGAAAGGAAAAGTGAGTCAACGTTTCGGGTTCCACGACCCTTTGTGAGAACCTCCATAGATGCTGCCTGACCTGCTGCGTTTTCCCGGCGACTTCTGTTTTTTTTTTCAGATTTCCAGCATCTGCCGTGCAGTGTTTTGCGTGTTTTGTGTATGTCAGCTTCCGTCCCTTGTTCTGGGGGCATTTAAGACCAAGTTTGGGTCTGACTGAGGCGGACAAGCTTGATAGAAGGCTTGAAATTGACACATGTTGAGCAGCTCTCAAAAATCACCCCAAAAACACAGTTTGCTCAGTGACGATCGGCCCTAGTTTAGAAATCTAACCAGGAATACATCCATCCCTGCAGTATTCTATATAAATATAGACACTAATAAATGTAAGTTTTGATTGATTGATTGATTGTTGGTTGGCTGGTTGGTTGGTTGATTGATTGATTGATTGATTGATTCTCACAATCAGCATCTGAAATCAACTCGCACAGTTTCAGAATATCACGGTTAGCTCGGGGGCTAAGATACGCGTGTCTCCTCACAATTGTGAAGTCGAAACGTTGGCATAGGCTGGCAATGGTTAAAAGCTGCCCTCACACAGCAGATCCAATTAAAATCAGATTTTATGTGCTAAGGAGAAGTAAGGGAGATGAAAGGATGGCTTATACTGTATTACCAAAAGCTTCAAAGAAAATATCAACGCCTGGGATTTTAAATACAATGCAGTTTGTTTCACTTCAACACAGTAGTAAGAAAACCCCCACCAAGCTTCGCTCCCCCATTACCCCAGTCCTCGCCAGACTTCACTGGCTCTCTCTCCCTGAGAGGATCGATCCCTCACCTTCAAGATCCTACAAGATCGATCCTTCAATATCCCTCACCTTTGTTTTCAAATCCCTCCACTCCTCTGTACCCCACTTACCTCTCCGACCTCCTCTTTCCTCAACCCAGCATCCGCTGCCTTTGCTCCTCTGGGTCTGGCCTCCTCCACGTCCCTCCCGAATCCTCCGCTCCACCCTCGGCGGCCGTGCCTTCAGCCACTATCCCCTCCACCCTGAGGCTCTGGAACTCCCTTCCTCACTCCTTTCGCCCCGCCCCCTCCCTCTCTTCCCAGTTTCAGGTCCCAGCTGAAGACCTTTCTCTTCGACCGCGCCTTTGGTCACCTCTCTCCCCCCTGCCCCTGGCTCGGTCCTGGGATCTGCTGTTGTGAAACACTCCGAGACATGAGTGAGGGCAGCGAAATAAATCAAAGTTGTTGTTGTTTAGCCGTGCCTTGGAGGGTGGCAGAAATTGGTAAAAACGTCACAGATTCCCAGCCCCCACCCCCCCACTCCACCCCTCGAGTTTTACAGATGTAGTGTTTGTGTTTGATCTGGTGCTCACAGATTCCTGTCGGTGATCGAGCCTCAGACACATTTGAAAATCTGACGCTTTCATCAAAGTCCTCTCCCGCTCGTCGCTCGTCTTTCTTTCCCTCACTCCGAGACATTACTCGGTGTCAATTTTTAAAAATAAAAAATAATCTGCCAGCGCCAAAGTAATCATCTTTCAGATACAGTGGAACAAACACGCTTACGTGGGCAAAGGGGGGATACTTTAAAGAAGAGGAAATTGTCACTGACTGATCAAGAAGGCACAGATTTCAAGGTTCGCAAAGAATACTTTCAGGGCAGTATTCAGGAGGAATTCATTGATTTTTACCCGGAGAATAAGAATAATAATCCTTGCAGCTTTTCACGTCTTCTAGACAGTGTCTGAAAGCGCTTCACAGAATACACTGTAAAGTGAATCGACTGTATGTACTTGTGGGCGAAACGTGGCAGCCAATTGCGCCTCCCACAAACAGTCGCGGATTGAAATGACCGATTCATTAGTGTTGTGTTTTTTTTGAGGGAGTACTATGTGAGGGATTTCGTGTGTGTGGAGTAAGGAAACTTGCCTCTTACTTTTTAATCATCTACACGCTCCCACTTGGTGACATCGTCCGCAGACGATGAGGTTAACTTCCTCACATTTAAAGCCTTCCCCGACCTCGCCCCACCCTGAGACCTCCCGCTTTGTTTTCACGTCATTAACTCCTCTCCTCTTCAGTTTTGTTACAATTCCCCCTTTGGTTTCACAACATTAACACCTCTGTTAACCCATCATCCACCGGCCCTCTGCACTCATTTTCTCCTGTGTTCTCCCTTGCCCTGCCTCTCTAACAATCTTTTAAAGCCTTCTCCCTCCCTCATCGTGCCTCGGCTCGGACAAAGCGAAGGGTGGGTCGTGGATCCCCAATACTTTTCCTGCTCTCCATAGATGCTGCCTGACCTGCTGAGTGTTCCCAGCCACTTCTGTTTTTGTTTCTGATAAATAAATTGTTTATTTATCAGGCTCATGTGAAAAGGGAATACTTGCGCTAAATGGACTGTTTCTGCGCTGCTCCATGTTCCTTTTATTTCTATATGAAGTTTGTTTTTTTTTTTAGAAAAAATGATTGGTACAGTCTGCAACGACAAAAACAATGTCTCCCTGTTATTATTGAGGATGCTTCAAAGACTTAAGTAACTATAGTATACTTAAGTAACCGGCACAGACTAGATGGGCCGAATGGCCTCCTTTTGTGCCGTAAAATTCTATGATTCTATAACTGGGATGCATTTGAACGATCGCAAAGGTGTCTCTCTGCGCTGTGTGTGTGCGTCCCTGAATTCCAAATGCAACTTTATGACTGACAGCTCCAAATAACATTGTCTCCTTTAAGCATCCCAAGTGCTTAAAAACGAAGAACCTCATGGAGGTTTTAAATGGTAGTGTGGATTCCGTGGACTTTGAATCTTTTTTGATTCCCTGGCATTCATGAATAATTGGGTGTTTGAAAAAGCTGAAATGGAAAGAAGGGATAGAATAACACCTTGGTTTAATTAGAAGCCAGGGAATTCAGTCTTTCATCCACCTTCGCTTCAACTTGGCAAGGATTTCTCAGTTGCTCAACAGCTGTCATTGTTTGCTCAAGGTTTTCCAGCAGTGATTTGTCTTAATTTACTAACAATCCAACCAACATCTACAGAAAGCTATTCGTAAAAGTCAAATGCACTTCCTAGGTTTATTTTCTTCTTCAGAAAAATGAAAGGTGAGATTAAAGGGGAAGCTTCTCTCAATCAATGGGTTGATCCCTCCCTCCCTCCCGCCCACCCTCCCCATCCCCGACCCCAGCTCGGGTCTGAAACATCTGACTGTCCAGCGCCTTGGGACGTCCTCCTGACATGAAAGGCACTATCTATACAAGGGTAATGTTGTTGTTGTTGTTGTTGTAAGGGATATGGGGGGAGAACTGGAAAAGCGGGATTAGTTTCTTATGAAAAAAGGAATTCAGAAAGACGGGTAACTATGACACAGACTTGATCGGCTGAATGACCTCTGTATGTGAAAATAATACTTTGAGAGCCAAGCATTTACGGAAGAGTCCAGGACTTTTCGAGTCCAGGACCTTGTGCCATTCCCTGAATGTGAAAGGCACGATATAGATGTAAATTTGCAAATGGAATTCTGCGCGATATTTAACGGAGGATAATTGGCCGTGACAGCAGCCTCTTGTAAAATTACATTAACTCGATGCGCGAGACTGAAAAGCAAAGGTTAAACCCTGAGTAGCAGTGCCCAAATCACATTAAAACAGATAAATTCAACCAATTTAGAAAAAACTGAAGACCTTGTGATGACCACAGAAGCTAATGGGAAAGCCAATGGCTCTGCGGAAGAAAGGCTGGCGCAGCAGACGCCGGCAAATGGGAGGACAAAAGTGTTACGACACGCTGCAAAGATCGAATGAAAACCTACCTTGGGAATCTAGCCAGGCCTAGAGAGAGAGAGAGAGAGAGAGAGAGAGAGGTGGGGGGGTGGGGGGGGAAAAAGCGAGCCAGAAAACCAACCAGAAAAATGAAATGCGCTGCAGCGTGTTCGTAAACCTGAAGGTGGGAATGGCCTTGGGGGCCGTTGATTCGTGTGGCAGTGGTTCATCAACACCGCAGCTATTTACCATCCTCTTCCTCTGAACAATTGTCTCTTGCCGGCGGTGGGACACATACACACACACACACATTGTTCAGGCATTTTTTTTTCTCTCTCTCGCTGTTGATTGAGACGAAGCGCTCTGAGACACTGTCTGGCGTGGAGGGCGCTATATCAATCAGAGTTGTTGTTGTTGTTGTTGAAGAAGAAAAAACGCACCAAACTTTGGCTCGTAGCTGCTGCCCGAGAGTTGCCAGTACACACCTTCAGCTTTTGATAAGGCGGCAAATAAAAAGGGTTTCGTTACCACATTTTGTCTCATGGCCCATGCTACTGACGCTTCCCCCCACCCCCACCCACCCCCCACCCCACCCACATACCCACCCCACCCACACACAGAAAGATCTATTTGGGGTTTTTCTTCCAAGTCTCACTGTTTTATTAAGAACGTAATTGACAATGTGAAACGCAGCACATCACACATTTGAAATTACACATTGAAAAAACAGTCACAGCACAAATCAAATCCTTTAGTAACGTGCACTACTGGTACATAGAAAATATCAACAGAAAAATAACAAAAACAAGAGCTGTCTGCCCAAACAGAGACAATCTGACTTTCCCAGCGTCTTACGTATCGTTGTGCGTCAGCTGGAAAATGCCTGTTTATTTCAGTGTTGTGTTAAGTGCTGAATTCTAGTGTAAGTCCAGTGGCGTTCTGTACAATTATCCTCAGATTTTTTTTATTATTTCCTCCAATTATTCCTTCCAATTATCCAATTTTACATCACATCAGCTTTGCAGCAAAATGTTCCCATTGAGCGGGCGTAAATGACAAATGGAGCTGTCTGACCGTAGTAGAATAATATCTGACCATAGTAGATGAATAAACACAGTCTGTGATAGTGGGAGGGTGGGGTGGGGGGAGTGGGAGAGTAGGAATAGCTGGGGGAAAGTCAGGTCAGGTCAGGGTGAAACCTTCGGCAAGATTCCTTACTCCACACGCCTAATAATAATCTCTCAAACAAAAAAACACACACAATAATAAAAATTGGTTGTTCCAACCCATGACTGTTTGTGGTGGTGGGGGGGGGGGGGGGGGGGGGAACACTGCTGTACGCAATTGGCTGCCGCATTTCGCCCACATATATATGCAGTCAATACAGTATATTCTGTGAAACGCATCAAGACGTCTATAAGACGTGAAAGGCGCTAAATCAAATGCAAGGATTATTATTATTATTATTAAGTCTCTGCTTCCCACACCTTGACCCACTTCCTTCCTCAGGAGCTCTGCCAATAATTGCGCCCGTCCATCGTATCGTTCTTCACCAGACGCATATGGCCAAGCCCTCACCTTAAGTAAGCACTTTGAGACGTCTCAAAGACATGATAAGGCTTCATATCAAATGCAAGGAATTTGATTATATATTATATATATTATTATATTGAAGCTGAGAGGGAAACCGTGACAGCCTAATCCACTAATCACAACATCATCCAAACTCTTAACTCACAGTAACCTACCTAAGCATAACAAACTGTTAAGAGTGGGAATTTAAATACTGTCCAGCAGCTTCACAAACTCCTGCTCTGCAGAATTCCTGCTGGGATTCAAGTCAACATCGTTTCGTTAACATCTCTGCCCAATGTTGTGTCATATTGTATAAACAGCCTGTGGCTCAGTGGGTTAGAGCACTCGCCTTGCAAACGTGAGAGACCTGTGTTTCGAATCCAGGCAGGTCAGGGCAAGTTTCCTTACTCCACACACATACATATACACACACACACACAGTGAAGCTACATTGGCCTTGGCCTTCCCCCAGCAGGGTTAAAGTCACATTGGGTCACTGAGAGGCCAGGCTCAACGGTGATATCACTCCCTGACCAGCCTCACACAGCGGTTGCTTGAAAGGGGTAGTGGAGAGACATGGTCAGCACCAGCAGAACTGCACTTCAGCAAAAGTTGGCCTGGCATCAGACGCAGTGATATACTGCGCACCACTGGGAGAAAATTAGAAAATAATTGGGACACACAACTTTTAAGTTATACATTAGTGTCAAAGCTCTCATGGGTGAGACCATGCGAAAATGCAAGCGTCAGTTCTGGCTGAATAGCGTTTTTTATTATTTCATCCAACATTAAATATTGTCTAATGTAATCTCCATTAATTATAAGGAGGCCGCGATTAAAATCTACTTGCCGGTTGTGTGGTATTTTGCTCGGCGACACAGATTCCAACGGATTTCCCAGCTGTCGGCCGCGTTGCCCCCAGCTACAAGGGCAAACTGATCTTTTAAAATCATTCTACCTAAATCACACAAAGTGCCACATTCTGGTTTCACTGAAAGAAATGATTTTTTTTTCCCCAATATAGAATATAATGGCTCAATGCCCAAGTTCCTGAAATAAAATATTTCAGACCCGCAATTCACAACGTGAATGGATATTTCAAGTTCTCTTAACGCAGCAGATATTTTTCGAAACACAACACAAAATACTACAGATGCTGGGAATCTGAAACAAAAACAGAAGTTGCTGGGGACACTCAGCAGGTCAGGCAGCATCCATGGAGAAAGGAAAAAGAGTCAACGTTTCGGGTCTACGAAGGGTTGTAGACCCGAAACGTTGACTCTTTTTCCTCTCTCCATGGATGCTGCCTGACCTGCTGAGTGTCCCCAGCAACTTCTGTTTTTGTTTCAGATATTTTTCTAGTCTAGTTCAGGAGCAAAATCGCTTCCTATATCACTCCTGGGGGTTGGGGGGGGTGATGCTTGGAGCTTAGGGGTTAGAGCACTTGCCTCGCAAGCGAGAGGAAAGGACCCAGGTTCGATTCCCGGGCAAGGCAAAACACTGGGTAAGTTTCCTGACTTCACACGCCTCTGTTTACGCAGCAGTAAGCAGGAGCCCAGTTGTTAAGTCGATTTTCCAGGGGTAATAATAATTCCTTCAAAAATGTAAAATAATTTTGTTATTTAATCCACTTAACGTTTATGGGACACTGCTGTGCGCAATTGGCTGCTGCACAAAACAGTCAATTCACTTTACTGTTCAGTGAAGTAATGAAAGGTGCTACATCAAATGCTAGGATTATATTGGTACCCATTACAAGGTAAGAGGGCTAGTATCCAACTGTCAGAAGGATTGCTATTCAGTCTAACCACCTATAGTAACTAACTATATAACGTGGAAATGCCAAAGTGGGAGTGATTTTCTGCTGCTGTAACTAAGTAAATAAATACATTTGTGAATAGAGCATTTGGGAGACTTGATTTATAACCCTGTCGATTTTGCTTCCAATATCTCTCAGCCTGAAGCAAACTGAATAACAGATGCAGTTTTAGCTATCGTGCTTTGAAACCAATTCTTTGTTCGCACTTAGCTGATTGAATCCGACCAGATTATGATCTGCGGGATTTGATAACAAAGCTCTAAAGCTTGCACAGTATCTTAGTTGGCGTCGCGATAAGTAGATGGAAAGATGGAAGCTTTATTTGGACGCTTATGAAATAAAAGTTAGTCACTGCAGGTGGTATATGACTATACGTACTTAAGATACGTTGTTTATGAGGCAACCGCTCTGAATGTGTCAAGATGTCCAAAGTCAAATTTGGCAAACTTTAAAAAGGATGCAAATGGTATTTTTTTTTAGCAGGGACTTTAAACATCTAAGCCATTTCCTCTTTGAAATTCAAATTTGCCGTTAAAAAGTGCAAGTCGGAGAGACGGGATCGAACTGTACTGAGATTGCCAATGTCTCTCTTGTATGAGCAGATTTTGATTAATCCCCAGGTTGAACTGCAGAATGATGGTACGGAGCGGGATGTTTGAAGCCACTTGCCTAATGAAAACAGTGCCTAATCAAGTGGATTAAGAGATATTTAGCCCAAAAAATATACAGTCAATCAACCCACTTTACAGTCATTTCTGTGTTTTGAAATGTCTCAAAGACGTGATAAGGCTCTATTATCAAATGCAAGGATTATAAATATATATCTATTAATATACACACATATATATAGATGTGTCATTCAACCAGGCTCTTTAATGCTGCCTGAAACAAATTCTAAAATAATGTAGCCGCTGTAAAGAGAACATTTTAGTTTGACTGCAGCCGTTGAAAACCTCCAGTGTGAAAATAAGCTCTGGAAGCATCTGAAAAGATATCATTCACTCATCAACTACATTCTCCCCCCACTCAACCCCCACCCCACCCCACTTACACCCCTGCAACACACAAACAGAATTATTCCACCACCAAAATACATGACATTTAAAGAGTGAAGGGCTAATGGGTGGTGTGGTAGATGCGTTTGGATGAATCTCTTAACTGCATTGTATTTAACGCATTCACTGAAAATTGTACTGGAATTCAGCATTGTGCAATTCTCCAAATACTGTGAAACAAGTGGAAATTTCCATGTACGTGTGGATCTATTAGTAGTATAGTTTGGTTATCCTCAAGTATAATTTTTTTTTTGGGGGGGTGGGGGCGTTCTGGGAATATCCATGAACCGGCTGAGCAAAAACACTCCCTGTTTTGAAGCCTCGGGTCTTCAAATGAAACATTGTGAGGATCTCTGAAATTGGTCTCGTGTGGGGGGGGGGGTTACATTTTTGGAATACAGAATCACATTTGTATAGAATCTTTCACATCATTAAGACGTCCCCAAGGCAAATATAGATTGGCAACAAACACACACACATACACAAACTATATTTTCACCTGTCCAGTTTCCGAATGAGCTCAGTGGAACAGCAATAGAAGACATCATTCTTTTTACCCCAGATCCCCAAATGATTTCTATCAATGGTTTGCTGGGTTTGTCTTATATATACAGGTACCGCATTCACTACTTTGCCTGCAACCTGCATTATAAAGTAGGTAATTTTAAAAAATTTTCATCTGCATCTAGGGTCACAAAATGTCTTTCGTTACAATTTCTGCTGATGGCAAAATTGTGGTATCAGTACCTTTGCTTCAGTGTCTCAGGATTCCCCACAGGATATGTGGACAGAATCCTTAATGCACTATCCACATTTCAGTATAAATATTAATAATAATAATCCTTGCATTTGACATAGTGCTTTTCACGTCTTATGGACGTCTCAAAGCGCTTCACAGAAGTGCAAAGTGAATTGACTGTATATTTTGTGGGTGAAACACACAAGTATTAATATTATATAAATGTGTAAAAATATTAATGCAAGGGCAGTATTAATGATGGGGATACACTCACATTCGTACAGCAGCGCTGAACACAGCGTTCTTCTACAGTGGACGCAAAACTGCGACCACAAACACAAACGCATTTTGCAAATCAAGTTCACTGATCACTGGTTTTGAAGTGGAAACAGTGAACTCACTGATGATGCTCTGTACAGTGTGACCTTTCACACACCCTCTCTGTGTATGCGTGTGTGTGTGTGTGTTTTGGTACCCATATTTCATGTCCTATGTAGCCGAATCTACAACAAACTACGGCAGACTAGAATGAAAGAGATGTGCAGGATTATTCCACGGGGAATAATGCACAAAATGAATTGACATGTGGAGATTATGACTTCAGACCATAAGAGTTCCCCCTCCCCCATTACAATCATCACTCCAGACACCCCCTTGTCTCTCTGTTCTTCACCATTAACACCTCTTCTCCCCCAGTTTTGTGTAAACCCACACCAGTTCAACGACATCCAGATAAACTGCAACGTCAACTCTCGGGGAGAAATATTGGTCAGGACACCAGAAACACTGCTTAATAACTTAATAAGTTACATTTGTAGAGTGCCTTTCACATCAGGTTGACGTCCCAAAGTGCTGGACTGTCAAGGGATTAGGGTGGTGAGGGGGAGGGTGGAGGACTGGGGGTGGTGGAGGGGTGGAGGGCTGGGGGGGGTAACATCCATTGGATTCCTCTACAGGGCAGAGGACACCTCGGTTAATATCTCAGCTGAACATAGTGAAGCACATTACATTCAGAAGATTCTGATGTGTTATATGGGTTAATATCTCCCCCCCCCCCCCCCCCCACCCCCACCCCACTAATTATTGATGCTCGTTGGTTACTGCCCTTGGTAATGGGGACACTAAGCTCCACTGGTTACATAGCTCTCCAAAAGGTCCATGGGCTACTAATCACTTTACGTCAATGAGTCTTACCACTGTGTCAAGGAGGCATAATTCAGGCCTGGAGTGATAAGATGACCTGCGAAGTGAATGCACAATTTCAACAGAGAACTCTGGCGCTGATGTGCACTTCTAGATCACATCCTTACCTGGAGCTGTTGTTACTGCAGCCCCAATGTGTGTGTTTAAAATCCTGCAAGACGACACGGAGGCAAAGGCCGGAAAGAACTGAAACCCAAACGGGGTGGGTGGGGGGAGGTGACTGGTTTATTTTCGAGCAACTTTAAAACTGGAAAAAACAATTCATCCTAATCAGGCTATAGACTGCATGGACAGACACTACTTATTTTTAAAAGCTCCTTTAAAAGGAGGGGAAAAAGTGAATAGTTAAGTACCACTAGTTGCTCGTTAATTCCATCAAATGAAATTAATTCGAAACCGAAACTGACACGATGGAATTGAACCATTCTACACTACTTTACAAT
Organism: Hydrolagus colliei; assembly: GCA_035084275.1. Classification (NCBI taxonomy): domain Eukaryota; kingdom Metazoa; phylum Chordata; class Chondrichthyes; order Chimaeriformes; family Chimaeridae; genus Hydrolagus; species Hydrolagus colliei. The sequence continues at coordinate 82,708,877 of CM068745.1, read as the reverse complement.
GGAGATTCAGTCATTTTAATTAACTGGGGGCAATGAAGAAAAATGGTGCCTCGGATAAACAGTTTCTGACTGTAATGTTCTCCACCCGTTGTCTCCGCGCTTCCAGAATCTTGCTCGCACACTCGTTATTACTTTCTGATCAGCTGGGCATTAATTCGGGAAAACCATTAAAATGGGCTTAAAAGATTTACCGAACCCGACTGAGAAGTCGCTGCCTGCGTTTCCTCTGCCCCCGCACGATATCCCAATCAATTCGCTTTACGGTATATTCTGCGAAGCGCTTTGAGACGTCTCGAAGGCCCGATACGGCGCTGTATGCCAGTATTATTATTATTATTGCGCCTCCGAATATGGGAATTTCCCTGTACCTGGAAAGCAATACACAGACTCTTATCCCTGGAGGGACAGAACCCCTACTTACCTAATGTCAATGAATATCTCGCATATTGTTGTTGAGAGTCACAGAGTGTGGGGAGTTTAGTTTTTATTGAGAGCGAGGCTTCTCATCGTTTATCTAACTGGGATCATCCTATAGCCACTAGTGCTTTGGCTCACAGGGTTAACAGTAGCTGAATGGGAAGATTTATCTGCAGAAATGGCTAGTCTGTCCCTCCAAGTCCTGTCGACAAATCAGGCTTACTGCTCTTGGTATATCCTTCCACAACATCCCTTTTATTCACACACGCACGCACACACACACACACTGCGCATACACACGTATACTGCACACATGCACACACACCTCTACACACACACACCACATACATGTGCACATTGCACACACACCCGCACACAACCTCTACACACACACCGCACAAGGACACTGCATACACATGCACACACACCGCATGCACACACAATCACCCGAACACAGACACACGCACACACTGCATGCACACACACACACCACACGCGCACACCCACACACAAACTCACTGCACGCACACTCCACACACACACTCCACACACACACTGCACACACACAATCATCTGCACACACAGACTCACATACCGTACACACAATCACCCGCACACACAAAGACACACACTGTACACAATCACTCGCACACATACAAACACATGCACACACACCGCATACACACACACTGCACATACACAATCACCCGCACACACACTGTATACACAATCACTCGCACACATACAAACACACGCACACACCGCACGCACACACACACAATCATCCGCACACAAACACACACACACCGTACACACAATCACTCGCACACATACAAACACACGCACATGCACACACTGCACACACACTGCACACACACAATCACCCGCACACACCGGATACACAATCACTCGCACACATACAAACACACGCACACACCGCACGCACACACAGTACACACACAATCATCCGCAAACACAGACACACACACCCCTTATACACAATCACTCGCACACATACAAACACATGCACACACCGCACACACAGTACACACACAATCATCCGCACACAGACACACACACACCCCATATACACAATCACTCGCACACATACAAACATCCCCACACAAACACACTGCACACGCACACACGATACACACCTACTACACACACACACACAATCACCTGCACACATACAAACACACCCGCACACACACACCCGCACACACATCCGAACACATGCACACACACACTGCACGCGCACACACACAATCACCTGCACACATACAAACACATACACACACTGTTAAATACTAGTGTTTCCACATCCATTTCCCCCCTTCACACTTCGAACCTGGAGTCATCACTAAGCTCTGCAGAGGTCCCATCAATGTTTAAGATCTCTGCCTTTTACGTGTGCATCGCATGCGCAAAAGTTATTCTCGGGTTTGCAAACTAGTCACTTTCTGTCTCCGCTCCTGACACTGTGGCTTTGCGCGTACTGTACAATTACAACACAAACGCACAGCAGTACAAAGTCGGATGACAACGTAAGGATTTGAAGGGTAGTTAGTGAATGCAAATGGACTTCTTATAACAGAGTGCGTGAGTGAACATTTCAGCCTCAGGCCAAATTATTACCATTTGATTTGGACTGAACAGTCTCTTCTTGGCAACCGCCCTGAGTATTGCGTCCGCACATTCAACGTTTTTGCGAGGGGGGGGGGGTCCACTGGATCTGTTGGGCTAGTTCAGGCTTAGTTGCCATTTCATTTTGATAATATTGAAACGCTTAAAAAGTACAGCGTGAAAACCAAAAACCAGGCGGGCTACTAATCACAGGAATATTTCTTCTCGAAGCACAGAATAAAAAGTAATTTCAAAAAGTGCAAAACGATGTATATAAAAAAAAGGAAACCTAACTGGCTGAGAGATTACATTTCACTATAGACTGGGTGGGGGGGGTTACTGGGTCAGCTCAATTAGGTTCCTCCATCAAAACATATACTCAGAAATGGGAAATCCAGAATCCAGAGTGGGTTGAACAACCTCTGGGTGGACTCGCTAGTTGCTCCTTGTTTGTGTTTCGATAAAAACACAAAATTGATGTTCGCTGTCCCCCCTTGTGCGCAGGCATTCTGTATCCAACTTAACTCTGTCTTCATATAATAACACTGTCATGGCTTCATTGATAGGAACCAGTGTCCGGACAAGATGCCCTCGTTATAGTCTTTTCAACGTAAATATCATGGGGTTCGTTTGATGCTCGTCAAGCACCACCAATTGGCTTGACCCACAAGCTCACAGAGAAGGCTTCAGTGCAGTCGCTCTCCCCTCAAGTCTCTGTGTGATCTTCGTCCCTCTCTCGGTTTTATCAGTCTGCGTGGCTAAACAAAAACGATCCCCGAAACGCCAAACCCTCTCCTCCACAGGATCGTTACCACCACTGACCTGAGGTGCACGATTGTGCACAATACAGGTGCACAATACAATCTTCAGGCAACATTCCCTTGGAGTAAGATGATGTTTTCGATCAATAAGCATAAACTCTGGGATAGTTGTGAATCCTTGCAAAGAAGCTACTTCAATTTTGCTTCGTTTTCCTCCACCTCCACGCAGATAACACTGTACACCCTTTCCCACTCCCCCCCCCCCCCCCCCCCCCCCCACCCCCTCCCACATCCCAAAGTATTGACATTTGCTACAATTCTGCTTTCTTCAGGAGCAATAAGTTTTTTTTTGAGTTGGGGGTGAGGGGGGGGCAGGGGATTGAGGTGTTTGCAATCCAGATAAACAGCCAACAAATGTGATGTAAGCAGAATTCTCATGCAGCAAAAAAGACTGTGGGGTGGGTGGGGGGAGAGGGGGAGATTAGACCTACATTGGTGTAAAATTAAAACACTTTGAGTTTCTACTTGACTCAGTAATTGTGTGTGGGGTTGGGGTTTAGAGGAAGGCAAACGGGCTAAATATCTGGGAATAAAATGTATCTTCCGTCCCATCGTACCTCCAATGCCTCTTAAGACTCTTAAAGAGTCCATGTTTTGAGAGGTGATGATATATTTTCCATTCTAGGATTATTTGGGGGGGGGGGGGGGGGGTGGGAGGGGGAGTGGGGGGGGGGTGGGGGTGGGTCCTATAAATTCCATAATTCATTGTAATGTTGGTCTCCCAATTGTCTTTCAATTTTGTTTTCCAAAAAAGAAAATCCATCCCCTTTTCACTCCACTAAGCAAGTCCGCCAGGTCCTATTCTGAAATCCGGTGGCTCGAGGCTGGTTGGAGAGTAAGTTACTGCCGGCTCTTTAATCCAGAGCAAGGGAACCCCGTTTTTCCCATCCGATTTCTTCTGGGCGTTCATGGTTTTGTAGCGCGTCAGCAAAATGGCGATGAGAAGAATTCCGAAAATCGGGAACGGGTAGAAAAATATGAAGTAGAAAAGGGCGTCGTTTGAACAAATTGCCTCTTGCAAAGAAGAACCTGGAAGGATGAATAGCCAAAGCTCATTAATACGTCTTGAAACAAAATGATTTTTCGTTACTTTACACTCCTCGTCCTTTCTGTTATGTTTTATTATGTTATGCTTTATGTTTTCGTCAGAGTGACAATTGAGTGACACTATTCCAGCTTCCTAGTATTGGTTTCTTTTCCGACATGTGTTTCAGGTGGGATTGTGACAAAAATATGGTAATCTTCAAATGGTTTCTCCTCTTTCCCCTAATTAATTTATTAATTTTTTCTCTCTAAATGACATACGGTCAAATTTCATTGCGCAAACTCCAACCTGGTGTCAAGACAGAAACCCAGTTATTAACAGTATAAAAAAAAAAACTTTGTTATCCGGCACCCTCGGGACCTGCCCGGTGCCGGTTAATCAAATGTCCTGGATATTTGAGCGGCAAGTTGCCGAAAATCCTACAACAAAAAAATTATATTATTTTAAAACATACCATATTAACAGACTATATAATAACAGAATGTTGTATGAATACTTACCAACAAAGCATTCCAGCACACTTGGTAAAACATTCGGGAAAAAAGCATTCCAGCAAAGTGAGCATACTCGCCAGTGTCCCGGACGGCTTCCGGTACGAGATCTGGTTGCTGGAATGGTGAATTGTATTGGGAGATACCGGTTGATTTGAGTTTGCCGGTTGGTTGGGTGCCGGATCAGCAAGGTTTTACTGTAATTTAACTAAAGTTTAAACGAAGCTATGGACCAGTAACGCTATCCTGAAACAAACTCAAGGGGGCGATCAAGCATGACCATTCCCTCAGATTCCTCTCAGTGTATCTTCGAGTGAAGTTTTCACTGTGGTGGTGGAGGTGGACGTATCTCCCCTCACAATTTTTGACTCCATGACTATATAAGACTTTATATAATATATATTCAGCTATGAGGAGAGGCTAGATAGGCTAGGATTATTCTCTCTGGAGCAGAGAAGATTGAGGGGAGACCTAATAGAGGTTTATAAGATCATGGGGGGTTTCGACAGGGCAAATAGAGAAAAACTATTTCCACTCGTGGGCGAATCTGTGACTCATGGTCACAGATTTAAAATAGTTTCAAGGCGCAGTAGAGGGGAGCTGAGGAGAATTATTTTCACTCAGCGAGTTGTTCGAATCTGGAATGCATTGCCTGAAAAGGTGGTGGAGGCTGATTCGATAACAACTTTTAAAAGGGAATTAGATCTTTATTTAGGGAGAACAGGTCTATTAGGCTATGGGGAGCGGGCAGGGCAGTGGGATTGAATCGCTCTTTTCAAAGAGCTGGCACAGACTAGATGGGCCGAATGGCCTCCTTTTGTGCCGTAAAATTCTATAATCTACAATCTATATATATTTTTTGCAGTAACACTAACAAGCACTTCTGACTTACGGAATACACGTACCACTGGCCTTTGACGTTACTTTCTGCTGCTCAGCCACAACAAAATTACATCTGTAGAGCGCCTTTCCAGGGACGTGGAAATGTGATCACATAGAATCAGTAGGATTAGGGTTATGACACGATGACGTGGGAACAGGTTTACCTGTGTTTTGTATGGCGATGATAAGCAATCCAGACTCCCCTTCCCCGAGTTTATACCAGCCGTTGTTGGCATTTTGGACCCACTCCTCCACGTGACAGTAATAGCTCCCACTGTCGCTGGTGTGGGCGTTGCGCACTGTTAGGCTGTACAGCCCGCTGGAGGGTCTCTCTAGCTTCAGTCTGTCCCTCATCCCCTCAGCTCCGCCGCGCGAGCTGCCGCCGTACTCGAAGACCGAATTATAGTCGATTTTCAAAATGGTTTCCTTCACCGTCTGGTCAGCCACCACTTTGGATTTCCAGGCCAGCCAGGACACAGCGAATCTGGAATCCTCTCGCGTGCGGTAAGTCACGTTGCAGTTGAGCTGAAAGGCGCCCTTGTTTGATACCGTGACGTTCAGTTCAGTTTTATCCACCTGCATCTTGAATTCTTTTGGTAGAGAGGTGACAGGGAACAAAAATGGGAGAGAAAAAAGCTTTTTAATACAATTTTTTTTAAAAATCAAACGTTCTCACACATCTTCCAGGTTCTTTTTCCCCCTCTTTTTTTCATGTCTCCTCCTTTCCCGAAGGTGCCAGTTTTGTTTCATAGGAGCTGAAGGCGCTCTGAGATGCCGTCTGGCATTAATTAAATTAAATCACAGTTGTTGTTGTTGAATTTCTGCACTGTCTTGCTCAAATGGCTATTTTTCATCTGCAAGGACCATCGATGAGGGTTGGGTCGGAGATTGGAGGGACTGTTTACTCTCCCATGAGATTAGGTAGCCAGGGCTCCAATTCCTCAAACAAAAACGAAGGTTGCTGGGGAAACTCAGCAGGTCAGGCAGCATCCATGGAGAAAGGAAAAATAGTCAATGTTTCGGGTCTACAACCTTAAACGTTGACTCTTTTTCCGTTCTCCATGGATGCTGCCTGACCTGTTGAGTTTCCCCAGCAACCTTCGTTTTTGTTTCAGATTCCCAGCATCTGTAGTATTTTGTGTTTCTTTTCTCCAATTCCTCAACCCTATCCAGTCACCTTTCTGGGAAATGCATTATTATTATTATTATTATTATTAAATCTACCGATTAACCTCAGTTGTGTCTTCCTCCCCCAAACGTCACCTTTCACTCTCTGGCACATTTGTGCATAATAATAATAATAAATCCTTACATTTCACATAGCGCCTTATCATGATGTTGAGATGCCTGAAAGCTTTTCACAGAATATATACTGTAAATTGGATTGACTGTCTATTTTCTGGGTGAAACGCGGCAGCCAATTGCGCACAGCAGCAGCATCCCCCACAAACGGTCATACATGGAACCACCACATTGTTTTTTTGGGGGTAAGTAAGTCCTACTTACTGCGAGGTAAATGGGAGACGTGTGGAGTAAGGAAATTTGCCAAACGTTTCATCCCGTGCCAGGAATCGAACCCGGATCCTCTCACTTGCGAGCGTAATCATGAACAAGCCTAGGAGTGTCTGGTGCCCGGGATGCAGGTGGATAAGCCTAGGAGCGTCTGGTGTCTGCGGAGCTATCACCCACCCGGCAAAGAGCAGAGACCTCCAGGAGACGAGGAGAGTCTAATGGGATGGAAGTGGGTGATGTTCCTTTTTTTAATTAAAAAAAAACTTTTTACAGAGGGTTTGAGCCGTTTTAAATCATAGAATCATAGAATTTTACGGCACAAAAGGAGGCCATTCGGCCCATCTAGTCTGTGCCGGCTCTTTGAAAAGAGCGATTCAATCCCACTGCCCTGCCCGCTCCCCATAGCCTAATAGACCTGTTCTCCCTAAATAAAGATCTAATTCCCTTTTAAAAGTTGTTATCGAATCAGCCTCCACCACCTTTTCAGGCAATGCATTCCAGATTCAAACAACTCGCTGAGTGAAAAAATTTCTCCTCAGCTCCCCTCTACTGCGCCTTGAAACTATTTTAAATCTGTGACCACGAGTCACAGATTCACCCACGAGTGGAAATAGTTTTTCTCTATTTGCCCTGTCGAAACCCCTCATGATCTTATAAACCTCTATTAGGTCTCCCCTCAATCTTCTCTGCTCCAGAGAGAATAACCCTAGCCTATCTAGCCTCTCCTCATAGCTGAAGTCCCTCAATCCTGGCACCATCCTAGTAAATCTTCGTTGTACCCTTTCCAATGCCTTCACATCCTTTCTGTAGTGTGGTGACCAGAATTGAACACAGTATTCCAGCTGAGGCCTCACCAAAGTCCTATAGAGGTTAGTCAGCACTTCCTGACTTTTGTACTCTATACCCCTATTTATAAAGCCTAGTATCCCATATGCCTTCTTAACAGCCTTGTCTACCTGTCCTGCCACCTTCAACGAGTCACTAACACAAATCCCCAGGTCTCTCTGTTCCTTCACACCATTTAAAATTGTACTATCTAGCCTATATTGCCTCCCTTCATTTCTTCTCCCAAAATGCATCACCTCACACTTCTCTGCATTAAACTTCATCTGCCATGTGTCTGCCCACTTTACCAATTTGTCTATATCCTCTTGCAGATGGCTACTATCCTCCTCACTGTTTACTATTCTCCCTAACTTAGTGTCATCTGCAAACTTGGAAACTGTACTCCGGACACCCAAGTCCAGATCATTGATGTAGATTACAAACAGCAATGGTCCCAAAACCGATCCCTGTGGCACACCACTGCTCACTTCCCTCCAATCTGAAAAACAGCCGCTCACTACAACTCTCTGCTTTCTGTCTCGCAGCCAGTTGTGGATCCACGCTGCCACTGTCCCTTTTACGCCATGGGCCTTTAATTTCATAATAAGTCTCTCATGTGGCACTTTGTCAAATGCCTTTTGAAAGTCCATGTAAACTACATCAACTGCGCTACCATTATCCACCCATTCCGTTACCTCATCAAAACATTCTATCAGATTTGTAAGGCAAGATTTGCCTTTAACAAATCCATCTTAACTACTTCCCGAGAGCTGTAGTGCGGGGACTCGAGTCACCACAGCAGCCGTACCAGCTGCCTGGAGATGTGCAGCTCTCTCACCGGGAAGTGTGATCGCATTAAACCAACATCATCACAGACACAGCTGGGGAGCCCACTATTTTATCCCACTGTAATGTAGCCCGTGATAAGGAATTTACATCAGATATTTCACTCTACAGTGACCCCTGCCCTTGCCCTCTCCCCTCACCTTCCACCCTCTCTCCCCCCCCCCCCCCCACACCCACCCCATCCCAGATTCTGAACAGTACGACCATTTCAGAATAATAATAATAATCATCCTTGCGTTTGAATTATTTTCTAGCGCTACAGTATTGTGAACCCAATGGTTTCCACATCTCTGATAATAATAATAATCCTTGCATTTTTATATGGCGCTTTTCACGTCTTCTAGATTGTGTCTCAAAGCGCTTCACAGAATATACTGTAAAGTGAATTGACTGTGTATATATATATTTGTGGGCGAAACGCGGCAGCCAATTGTGCACAGCAGCGTCCCCCACACAAACTGCCGTGGATTGAAAATGATCCATTTTATTATTATTTTATCATCATAATGTCTCCATGGGCAGTTTCAGATCCAGTATTGTGATACTTTGTGTGTGTGTGTGTGTGTGTGTGTTTATGGGTGGGTGGGTGGAGGGAGTTACAAAGAGAGGAAACACTCACCTGCCCTGCGGAACAGTCAGTCTCCGCATGTAAACCGGGGCCAATTAACCGCGTCTTATCAACAAACTCGCAATTATTCCTCCAAAGTCGCTGAGCACTTCCTGGAGGACATCGCAGACCGATTTCTCTATCCGCCTGACTGAATCATGAGAAGCTGGGATGCTTCCTATCATCGCCTGGCCCGGCCACATCTTACGCCTACTCCAACCTCAGGTGGCAATAATTGACACCACTTTAATCAGTAGTTAAAAAAAACGGGGGCCTGCCGGTATTTCAATTAAAATTTCCCTGTTAAGAATTCGCACTTCGATGAGGTCAACAGTAACACCAATGGTGCTAATGAGATTTGAAGAGATTTGCCTTCAGCTAAATTCAACCGTATCAATTAGCTTTCCTCAGCCGGTTTTCATCTTTGTCCAATTATGAGGCTTTCCACATCAGTCGATTACAAAATTATCCAATTTGTAGCACTGATCTCACAATTCGCTTGAACCCAACGCTGAGATTTGGAACGGACACTTTTCTCTACGTATTCTTTTCCACACCAAACACAACAACAGCATTACACTTGTATAGCGCCTTTCACGTCAGGAGGCATGGGTTTGAGACCCGAGCTGGGATGGGGGATGGGGAGGGTGGAGGGAAACGGGGGTGGGGGGTGGTGGGCGGGTGACCAATGGGACTGTCAAAGAGGAGGGTCTTGAGGCGGGACTTGAAGGATGCCAGTGAGGGAACGAAGCGAAGGAACTGTTGGATGGAGTTCCAGAGGTGGTGGGGTGGAGGGGTGGCAGAGAGAGGCTGAAACTTGCTGAAAGGTTTCGCCCTGACCTGACCTGCCTGGATTCGAAACACAGTTCTCACGCTTGCAAGGCGAGTGAGTGGTCTAACCCACTGAGCTACAGGAGCTCCAGATGACCAAGCGCGGGGAATTTAAATTTTAACGATGTCCATGACTATTATGGGATGCTTTCCTGGGAATAGTGGGTCTCAAACCACATCCTTACAAAATTGACTTCCTTATTTCAATGCCATTGCCAGCTTTGGGATCGTCCAATAACAGTGGCTGCTCTGGTCTCCACTGTGGATTGCGGCCGTGCATTTAGCATCTCAATGTACATGTATTTGTATTCTCGAGCAATGATAGGTTTCAGAGTTTGATAGTTAAATGGGAGCACTCAGTGTGTGTGTATGACCTACTTCACCCAGCTGCCCACATATCAATCTATTTACTGACAAGCCTGCTCCAGCTCACTTGGGGGAGGAAGGAGAAGGAAGGGTGGGGATGAAGGCACACACACACACACAGAGTAGTAAGCAAAGTAGGGGACATCCACGATGCGAGCCTGGACGCTGTGTTGTGTCACAGTAATTTGGGAGCCTTCCTCAGGCTCTAATCTAACGGGAACCTTATTATATTCCTGTATGTGACGCTCTGTGTGTTTGGCATTTTAGCGCACAGGGGGCAGTGAGAAACTGCAGTCATCTGACCCTGTGAATTTGGCTGATGTGAAGATTCTTAGCACCGAATTCTTAAAACAGCGGCATGATTTAAACATTTGATCTTTGCAATTTTTGCTTCCGGTGGCTGGGTGGCTGTGTGGGTGGGTGGGTGGCTGGGTGGGTGGCTGGGTGGGTGGGTGGGTGGCTGGGTGGCTGGGTGGGTGGCTGGGTGGGTGGGTGGGTGGGTGGGTGGCTGGGTGGGTGGCTGGGTGGGTGGGTGGGTGGGTGGGTGGCTGGGTGGGTGGGTGCGTGGCTGGGTGGGTGGGTGCGTGGCTGGGTGGGTGGGTGCGTGGCTGGGTGGGTGGGTGGGTGCGTGGCTGGGTGGGTGGCTGGGTGGGTGGGTAGGTGGGTGGGTGAGTGGCTGGGTGGGTGGCTAGGTGGGTGGGTGGCTGGATGGGTGGCTGGGTGGGTAGGTGGGTAGGTGGCTGGGTGGGTGAGTGGCTGGGTGGGTGGTTAGGTGGGTGGGTAGGTTGAGTGGGTGGGTGGTTAGGTGGGTGGGTAGGTTGAGTGGGTGGCTGGGTGGGTAGGTGGGTGGGTGGCTGGAAACTTCATGGTGTTGATCAGAAATCCATTAGAATTCCGGTTCCGCTTTTCAAACAGCGTCTGTCCGTCCGTTCTTAACTCACCAAAGCACTCAGCCACTGGCCATTAGTAACGGGCCACCTGGGAGATGAGGTCAGGGCCTGAACAACACATTACTGTTAATGTGATGCTGATGCCTATGGGCGGGACAGCTTTCACAAACAACTCCTTTCATTAAAATCTTACTCCGGGGGAAATGCAGGACTCGCGCAATACCTGGCTGCTGTACGGTGACAGAAACGGTCCCCGACTGATCCTCTCCCACTTTGTACCAGAGGCTTTTGGCATCGAGCAGCCACTCTTCCACATGGCAGTAGTAGCCTCCGCTGTCGCCGGTGGTGGCTCTCTGCAGGACTAAGCTGTACAGGCCCGCGGAGGACCTTTCGAACTGGAGTCTGTCCTTCAGTCTGATGGCGTTGTCAGCCGAGCCTCCGTACTCGAAGACCGAATTCCTGTTCAGCCTGAAAATGTCCCGCCTTTCGGTCTCCAGCGCCCTCCAGACGTACCAGGTCACGGAGAGCTGGGAGTCCGGGCTGGTGCGGTTGCTGACGCGACAGTCCAGCTGAATCCAGCTGGCCTCCGGCGTGGAGATGTTCCGCTCGGTTTTCAGGATTTGCAAGTTGCTTTCTGCGGATTGCAAGGGAAAAACACACCACGTTTTGAGGTTTCATGAGTTTCGTTTTCACGGCAGACCGCTCCCCGAAGGCGGAGTGCGTCCCCGAACACAAGACAGAGAGCGTTCCACCGTCAATGACGACTACTTGTGTTTGTTTCGCGCCTGTCATTGCGGAGTACGCGGTTCCCCGGACGGCTTTTGAGGCCCTTTAGCCGGGAGGCACTCGTCAGCAAACAAAAAGCATTTTTTGCATCGGATGCAATCTGTATCACGATAGCTCGAGTGAGCTTTCCAATTGCTTTTTGTAATTGAACATTTAAACGATTTAGGGCTGCCGGATAAGACCCGGAGTATCACAAAACACTAAACAGACTTCCATCTTTTAACTGGGTCAATGTAGGAAATATTTTTTAAGAAAACTAGTGGCCAATTTTTTTTCTTGACTTGTTTTTCTTCCGCTGGTGATAAGGTCGGTTACAGATAGTGAAAGAGGCACCTTTTATTTTTCTCGTAAGCGAGTCCGAACAGTGATTCCCGACAAGTTGTCAGGGGATTTTGAGCTCCATCGATTGTGTCCTCCCATAACATGCACACACACACGCACGCACGCACACAGCCAGCCAGGGAGACAGTCACTGGGTAGAGATCAGGAACAGAGTGTGCTGGGCTCATTTCCCTTTCGCTATAAGCTGGAGAATTTAGGCCAAGTGCATGGCTACTCCCAATGTTACCCCTGAACTGAGAGTTCAGATGTTTCCTTCTCTCCCACCGCCACCCTCCCACTTCTTCAGCAGACAAGCCTACTAAACTGTACGGCTACAATCCAGCTGAACTGGAACAAAAAATGGGGAAAAAAACATTTTGATAATAATAATCCTTGCGTTTGATATCGCACTTTATCGCATCGTTTGAGACGTCCTCAAAGCACTTCGCAGAATATACCGTTAAAAAGTAAAATTGACTGTATACTTTTTCGATGTCCCACAAAACAGTCAGGCCATTGAAACCGCCAAATTATTCATTTTGAAAATTTCTGTATCTAAATTAAAACTGCACAGGGTGTTTTAAATATTGCCCCTCCCATAAACAGTACACTGGTCACTTTAATCCACGACTGTTTGTGGGGGACCCCGCTGGGCGTAATTGGCTGCCGCGTTTCGCCCACAAATTTAGTCAGTTCCCTTTACAGTATATTCCGTGAAGCGCTTTCTCGAGACGTGGAAAAGTGCTGTATCAAATGCAAGGATTATTATTATTATTGTGGTATCGCTCTCACTGCCTTCATCTCTTTTCTCCTCCCACCCCCAACCCCACACAGTGGCAGAATAAAAACTGTATGTATTCATACAAATCCACAATTAGGTTTTAATGGTTTGGTTAAACAGTGACATATATGAGACCATTTCTGAGCCGCTGAGAGGAGTTGTTGAGTTTTGGTCTGAATAAACAGAATTGCTCGAGCATCTCGGACTAAACGATTTATCTGCAGACATGTTAATTGAATCCTAAGGCTTAGTAACTCCTCCCAGCCAATTCCCTTGATATCAGCAGCACACAACATAATGTAATCAAAAATATTCAAATAAAATCAACTGCAATGCACAAAGAGTAACAACAGAATATTACTTCATAACTAATGTATAATAGCTCTCTTTTGTGCTAGCAATTTCCATGCTTCCCACGTTTCATGGTTTTCTTCTTGCTGATTTTAAATGACTATGGCAGAGAGATGGTTTTAAACAATGGGTTTTATTGCCTTTCCCATATTTTCCCCCTCTATGTTTCCAAAGCCGCTGGCTCGCAGTCAGCAGAGTAACATCTCCAGCACTACATGCAAATGGTCTGGCTCCCCGTGTGAGCGCTAGACAACGGTGGTCATGAGTGAGAAGCCTAGAGGGGTGGGTGGTGGGGTGGGGGTGGCAGAAGCCGATCTAGGTTTGACTTCTTCCACGTGCGTACTCTTTTAGGCAGCGGACACTTGATAGTATGTCAGGAGCAAATGACACCCTTCCGCCTCTCGGTAATAATTTTTTCCTTCTTCTCCCACACCACCGATGCTGAGAAAGTTTGACTCGAGCAGTGGGCGAGTGAGTGGTTGACTGAGCAATGTGCCAGCGAATGTCTGATTGACTGAGCAGTGGTTAGTGAATGGTTGACTGGAGTAGTGTGCTGGTGAATGGTTCACTGAGCAGTGTGGTAGTGCATGTCTGACTGAGCAGTGTGTTAGTTCTGACAAAACTGAATGCTTCACGACCTGAAACGTTAAGCTCACTTCTCCCCTCTCTCCATGGATGCTGCCTGACCTGCTGAGTATTTATTTTCAGTGAATTCTGTTGTTATTTCCAGCATCTCCGAGTATTTTCTGCCTTTTGTTTGGTGTTGTGAGTGAGTGAGTGAGTGAGTGAGTGAGTGAGTGAGTGAGTGAGTGAGTGAGTGACTGACTGACTGACTGACTGAGTGAGAGACTGAGTGCACTGACTAAGCAGGGTGCTATTGCCAGTGTGAGATAGTCTCTTTGTACAAAGTGTGCAGTTTCTAAAGCCTCAAGACAAAACAATCTCTGTTCATTTCCTCAAAATACTGCTGTATTATAGCCATAATCATAATTTGCATTCAAGGCTTCCAGACCGAACGGACAAACTTGTACTTGAGGAAATGTTAATGACCTTTGTAAATGATTATGTGTTGACTGATAAACAGCTCAATTCAAACACTTATTTATTCCGACCTGCTGTCTCCCTTTCCGCCCACCTGTCCCCTCCGTTCAGCAAACTCAGGCCTGCCCCACGTCCCCCCCTACCATCTGCGGCCGAGCTTTCTGCCTCTCTGCTCCCACACTGTGGAACTCGATCCCTCAGCCTCGCTTCCTCCCTTTCCTCCTTCAAGGCCGGTCTCAAGACCTTCCTCTTCGACCGCGTCTTCTGCTGCTCCACTAACTCTCCCCCTCCTCCTACTCTCCTATCCCCCTGGTCCCTACCCTGACCCTTCCCCTCCCACCCCCCCGCTCAGGTCCCGACCTGACTGCTCAGCACCTTGCGACGTCCTCCCGACGTGAAAGGCTCTCTATAAATGTAATTTTGTTGGCTGTTGTTGTTGTAAGTTACTGTGGGGGGTAAAGGGTCAGCCTGTGTCAATTTCATGTGTCCCTGTATTTGTTGCTGTGCCAAATGAATTTTTTTCTTTCTGAATCAGTAACTGTCCCCCCCCTTCTGCAGGGTCGCTACCATGTTACCATTAACTGTACTTCCTTGGTACAATGTCTGTGTGGGGGGGGGGAACGAAGACGGCCGTGTGCTGAGTTTTCACTGTGTGTGGAAACGGTTAAGCAAACTTGGAATGCTAGGAATCGCTGCAGGAATGATAAGATTCGTGGGGGTTTATGTTGCAGAAGTGTGCAAAGCCACACACTGTATACAAACAGTGTCAGCCTGGCTCCGGGCTCGCACTCGTACGTCTGAGTCAGAAGACTGTGGGTTTGATCCCCAACTTGGGACTTGGAACTCATCGGTGGGCAATCCGGGGCTGCGGAATTTGCCCAGCATTGCCGGAGGTGCCAATCTTTGGGTGAGTCGTTAAATCAAAGGTCCTGTCTGCCTGTCCAGATGAATGTTAAAACAACCACTACAATATTCGAAAAGAGATGGGAGGGTTTCCACCCCCCCCCCCCCCCCCCCCCCCCCCCTCCCAGTGTCCCAGGCCAACAATCCTCCAAATTAAATTGGTCACTCCCTCTCTCCCGCAATGGTTTGTTTGTGAGACATCGCTGTGTGCCAATTAGCAGTCACATTCATCCACAAAACACATGCAGAATGTGCTGTGAGATGCTTGGGGGAGATGATATAATGACCTATTTAGTTGCTATATCAAGTGTAAGGATTATTATTAATATTATTATTACTGTAGATATATATATATGCCATGAAGAGCAGCTCTAGATTATAAGCAAGGCAAGGCTTGGTACAGTGGAGCAAATGGGAGTTGGGCTTTCAAACCAAAGAATGGCACTGAAGGGGAGAAACTAGGGTGACTGCTCAACCAATATGTCTCCTTCCTCGTTGGCTCAGTTCCAACAGACCTGCACCAGAGTGGGAGTTTATGTTGATTAAGAACAAGCCCGGCTTGTTTCACGAGTGATCTCCTTTACTTTGTGGTGGTTAAGTTAAGTTATGCAGAGAAGATCAAAACTGAAAAGACTTGTTGGAAATAATTGGTGGTTTTAATGGAGGCAGGAGTAAAGAAACACATACACAACGTTGCCCTATTCTTCCATTATAATACTGTATATATGACGATGCCACACTTGACCTGGCTGTGAATTTTTGCAATCGGGTTTTACTAGTTGACACATCCACCGAAACAGCAGCCAGAGCCGGGCAAAAAACAATCGATTGACATCTACTGTACCTTCCAGTTAGACCAGTGAGTGTCAAAAAGCAACAGTTGAAGCGAAAGAGCAAATGTAAATCGCTTACACCAAACAGATGCCAGGCATCGAATCCAAAGAGGTCTAAACAAGCATTAACTTATGAGTTAGTGGTGATTGAGAGGAGGGGTGGGGTGGGGGGGGGGGGTTTGTTCGTTAAGAGTATCTGAGCCGTGCAGATCGGAAAGATCGCGGTTAGAGTTGCTTTTTCAGCGGGGCATTGGTTTGGACCACTTCAATAAACCTCAGCCACTGTTGGTTAGAAAGTTGGTGGAACTCAGCCAAACTATTGCTCCTGAGATCGATCTAGCAATCCCTGCTGGACATTCCTCAGTTCGGGAGCGAGTGTGATAAGACTGCAACCTCTCCACCGCAGCTGAATAGAACGCTGACTCGCAGACCAGGAATCCTATCCGAGTCCAGATTTAATAAGAATAATATTCGTAATAATCCTTGCGTTTGATATAGCGCTTTTCACGTCTTCCAGACGTCTCAAAGCGCTTCACAGAATATAATGTAAAGTGAAGTGACTGTATATTTGTGGGCGAAACGTGGCAGCCAATTTGCGCACAGCAGCGTCCCCCACAAACAGCCGTGGATTGAAAATGACCAATTTATTATTGTGTTTTCTCCTTGAGGGATTTGTGGTGTGAAACGCGGCAGCCAATTTGCGCACAGCCGCGTCCCCCACAAGCCAGTCATGGGTTGAATATCCACTGCCATTCTTAGTACAGTATTTTGGGGCATCTAGATTTGGCAATTTCTGAAACAAACACTTATATTTCGAGCTGGTTTTCTGTACGTTCTTTTAAGAACTGCAGAAAAACTTCTTTATAAAGTCCAGATTGATTTTGTGCGTCAGCCTGGTCACTCGTGTGGATGTTCAAGCCTCTCACATCGGGGCTTTGAATTCATAGTCAAGGCTGACTCTCCAGCGCAGAGCTGTGGGAGAGCAGCATTGTGCAGAAGCGCCTTCTTTCAGGGAGACATTTAATTAAGGTCCCCGGAAACACAAGGGAACTTTCTTCTGGTGCCCAGAACAACAATCAATCTGGTAAAAAAAAAAACACTTCACGGCTGTTTGTGGGGCACTGCTGTTTGAAAATTGGTCATTGCGTCTTGCGTCACCGGTTCCATCCCACACTACACTCTAGGGAAGAGGGCAACACTTGAAAGTTTTTCCAAATGGAATAAACCCAATAGACCCAATACCTGGATGCTGTACAGTTACAACGGTCGATTCAGACGTCTTCTCTCCTAACTTGTACCAAACGTGGTTGGGATTCAGCAGCCACTCCTCCACTTGACAGTAGTACCAGCCGCTGTCGTCGATGTTGGCGTTTTGCAAGACCAAAGTGTACAGTCCGGTTGAGGGCTTGTTAAACTGAAGTCTTCCCTTCGACCGTTCCCCTCTGCCGAGCCAGTTCCCGTGCTCCACCACGGAATCCCTTCTGGATTTCAAAATGAGTTTGTTGCTCTTGTCTGGCGATTTCTGCACGTACCAGAGTACAGCGAACTGTGCGTCTGGGCTGGTTTGGTTTCGGATGGTGCAGTTCAAGTGGACGTCACTTTTCTCCGTGACTACGAGGTTCCTCCTCATTTGGTCAACTTTCAACTTGCAATCTGTTGGGAGAGAAAAGAGGCTCCGGTCATTAAAATGCACACAAACATTCATCTGATTCCCTTATTGACATCCGCACGGTCCTCTATTTGGGTTAAGGGCATTTCTACAACCTTAAGCTAAATCGACCTGTGCCCGAAGAAAGAATATATATTTTTTAATAATGCCTTAAAATGCCAAAATGTTTCACTGTAATTATTACAAAGTATAGTAACTGTTTTTGTAAGCAAACGCAGCAGCCATTTTGCAGTAAGCTTCCTATAGACACCTGTGAGATGACGCAGCTTATATGGGTTCTCGAGCCCTCCAACCCTCTCAATAATGCTACAGTGAGGCTAGTAATAAAAATAATCCTTGCTTTACAGCGCCTCATCACAATCAACAAAAGGTCACTGACAAAAAGGGTTCCAACGAAAGCTCTGGACTTTGAAACCGTATAGTCTAAATCGACACTTCATTGACTGTGACTGATCAAGTTCAGTGACTGTTCTTCAGGTGAGATATTAATCTGAAGCCCCTTCAGTTCAGGTGGATGTTAAAAGATCCCATTTGAGAAAGGGGAGTTCCTCCCGGTGTCCAGTTAACAATTTCCCCCCCCCCCAAAATACAATTCAGCTCTGTTGGTGGGACATTGTAGATTTTGCTGCCGCGATGGCCCACAAAACACATAGCGGTTGCGTTTTACGATATAAACCCGTGAAGCGCGTTAGTGAAGTCCACCTGATGCGAAAGAAGCTGCACCAAATACAAAGGTGACCATTGCAATACTATCATTTATTGTATATGTACAACCCCCATCACTCCAGCCACCGTGCTTGGATCTGTGTGGTGCGAACGCACGCAGCGTGAATAGTTAAAGTAAGCACTAACCACACTTTAGCAATCCAACGCTAATTCCGATCCTGTGCGGTTGGGGGGTGGGGGGGGGGGGGGTGGAAGAGAAATTTACAAATAACCTGCAGGTTGCTGACTCCGCAGATTGTGACACAACATTAATAAAACACAACAAAGTAAAGGTTCTAATCTCCTTCACGACCTGGCCGTTCGGCAACGCAACGCTGCGTCTAATTGGCAATTTTAGAATAAAGCTGCATTTAGAAGAAGGATTACACCTTGTTTGTGCCACTTGCTCCGTGACACGGCAAGGGACGGCAGCAACAGCAGTTCAATGGCTGCAGGAACGGCTTTATTGCAAACAGTTTGCCTTGAAGGCAATCAGCCGAGCTCCTGTACATTGTAGATCTGAACAAGCGAGAAACGTTTAAAGCACTGAACTGGGCAAGCTCCCATTAAATTCAACAGACTGGTTTCTTTAGACTTGACGAGGGGACGGGGGAAGAGATGGGGGGGAAGGAGACGGGGGGGAAGGAGATGGGGGGAGGAAGACGGGGAGGGGGAGACACGGGTGGGGGAGACACGGGAGGGGGGGAGACACGGGGGTGGGAGAGACACGGGGGGGGGAGATGGGGTGGGGGAGACATGGTGGGGGTGAAGGAGACGGGGGGGAAGGAGACAGGGGGCGGAGACGGGGGGGGGGGGGGGGGGGAGATGGGGAGGGAGGGAGACGGGGGAGGGAGGGAGATGGGGAGGGAGGGAGGCGGGGTGGGAGGGGAGACGGGGGGGGAGATGAGACAGGGGAGGGGGGGGGGGGGAGAAGGGGCGAAGGGAGACGGGGGGAACGATACCAATATTTCCTACGTATCTTTTTATTTTGAGAAACCATCGGAGAAGCAGGTCACCTGCGCACGGCCGAGCTCTGAACTTACTTCCCTTCCCGCCAGCGAACTCACAGCTCACGGCACGAGTTGGCAATTAACGGAGAATAGATGGCAGCTCCCAGGCAATAGATTGGCGGAGCTGTGGGCGGCACTTGAGGAGTCAGTCGCACAGTGAAATCCCGCTCTTACATATTGATTAAAGAGACGAGCGGATCAGACAGCCAATAATACCAGACCATGTTACTGTGCTACGCTCGAGCTTCTTTGATAAATGTCAAGCGTTTAATTTTCTGTCAGCAGCTGAATGCCATCGCTCCCGGGACCACTGTAAGTGTTTGCAGACCATTTCAAATAATAACAAGGGAGGGGTAAACATCTCCCATGTTATAAGGCAATGGGGGAGGTGGTGGGGTGGGGGGGGGGGGTCCTCCTTTTTTTTAGTATTTCTTGACGTACTGTACAGTATTTCTAACGAATAATGAAATGACTCCTTCCGGGAATCCGAGGGCTTGTTTTACCGACTCGAGGGAGCCTGGCTTCAAACAATAGCTGGAGAGGAACTGGAGCACGAGCAGCGTCCTCCGCAAGACAAGTGTCACAGACTTGTTCAGACATCTGTTGAGATATCTTACATATTAAACCCGCTTGCCATTTATAGGCCTTATCGTTTGGGATATTTTGAATGCACTGCAAACCCTCTCTGAGTACCAGGACCTGTGGTGTGCAATAATTAATTTGATGCCTTATTTCTTTTCTAAAAAAAAAATAAATGGCTTTGTTCTGTCACAGCGAAATGGACCTGGGTGAGTAACTGAATCGCAATTAACTGGTAATGGTTTTGGGGGGGGGGGGGAAATAAAAGAGAGGAAGGAACAAAGGAGAAATCATGAATAAAATACCAGCGTTGCACACAAGGTACACCATTTGAGAAGAAAAGGGGCTGATGCGAAAAACAAAAAAGGCTTTTTTTTTCAAAAAAAACCAGCGAGAAACACGTGCTGTACCAAGAATTTTAATCGATTTTTCTACCACGATACGCTCTTCCGCCTCCGCAATACCCTTTTTCATTGAATTTAACTTAATTTCGTTAGCCGCATTACTGCTCAACTATTCTTTCAAATCTCGGGCCAGCTATTTTCCACATATTTCACAAAATCTCAGTGATGCAAACCTTGACTAGGCTTTAAACGAAGTGCATTCATGGCATTGTGGAGTCCTGTAGTGGTTAGAGCACATACCTTGAACCTGGGTTCAATTCCAGGCAGGGCAAATCTTGGGCAAGTAATCAATTGATCATTTTAATGCAATACTGTTTGTGTGGAGACGTTGCTGTGTGCAAATGGCTAACGAGTTTCGCCCACAAACATATAGTCAATTCACTTTATGGTATAGTATAGTATTCTGTGAAGTGCTTTGAGACGTCTGGAAGACATGAAAAGTGCTGTATCAAATGCAAGGATTATTATTATTATTAATTAATTAACTAATTGATTAATCTAATGTTTATCTATTTTTATCTGAAAAGTTTTATAACATAGTACCTGTGAAAGTACAGTGCAATTTTGTGAATCCGAAAGGCTCAAGCATTTGATTGAAAAGATTATATGATTAATAGATTAATCCAGCCTTGAAAACTCATATATATATACAATCAACCAATAGCTAGTACTCTTCAGAGGTCAGATAAAATTCCTATCCCAGCCCAAAGTGATGGGGCTCGAAATTGCTCTAAAGAATGTGCCTCAAAATGTATGTTCCAAATTACTGTGAATCAGGCATTGTAGCAATATAACAATTACTTTTTACCACATGAATGCAAAACAAAAGATTGATCTGTTCGTTACGCAAGTCATCCGAGGTTGAGTTACGCGCATTCGAAATAATCCTTTTGGTGGAATTTGTTCGGCAGATTACTGGATTTGTTCTTCGGGGATAAAATAAAAGCAGGCGTATCGTTTCACACTTCCATCTTACTAGCCGGGCAATCACCAAACACAATATGTAACAGCCAATACATTGACTGAATCAGGCAATCTGAATGAGCGAATTCTTGTCTTGTGCAGTGAAAGACTATGAGAAGCTGAATGCACACTTTATATATAATAGATATATATATATATAGTTTAAAAAAGTTCTTCCGTGTTACACAGCCTTGATGACGTTCTCAATCAATCCCTTCAACCAATGGAAACACTCAATTGCTGAAGTAATTGCTCTTTCAATGTGTTAAGACGTGAACACTGTACGCTGTGTTTGATTGTTCCAATTCCCCCACCGAAGCTCCGCGCGGTTGTGCTAATGAGAGCGCCAAGGACGGGGACTCATATCATCGTATGATATACCAACACATTCTGCGTAATTGGGACTGTTTCAGTATTGAACTCTGGTTTCATCAATACAAGCGCCTACCAGCCCAAAGAGAGAGAGAGAGAGAGAGAGAGATGTATTACTGTAGTTAGTAATGCAGTGCAGAGCAACCTTATTGTTCTATCGCCATTTGCTGAACGTCAGTAAACAATGTGGCCTTAAATTAACCGGGTCTGTCCTTGTCCTGCCCTCCTCCCACAGTTACCCTTCATTCCAGTGGTTAGATTAGATTCAACTGAAACGCGACTACTAAAACAGCATAATCTGCAAAACTTTTTTTTTATTCCAAAGCAATGCTCGGGAAACACAACCTACTTAAATACCGCGACCCCTCCCCTTTCCCTCCTTTCCCCCCTAACCCCATTTCCGCGACTGTTTGTGGGACGCTGCTGTGCGCAACTTGGCTGCCGCGTTTCGCCCACAAATATACAGGCAATTCTCCTACTCTCCTTCGCCCCTACCCCTCCCTCCCCCCACTCTCCTGCTCTGGTCCCTACCTGACTGTACAGCGCCTTGGGATGTGCTCCCGACATGAAAGGCGCTATATAAATGGATTGATTGATTGATTGATTGATTGATTGATTGATTCCTTCAGCGAATGTCGCCGCCGCTACTTCAACTCCAGTCTTTTATAATTCGTTTTGCTTGTTTTGACCTGATTGTCCCCTTCCCTCTGCAGATATATGTGTGTAAGCATAGACACATACGCAACCATGGACAGACACTTCAAACACGTGCACGCAAAATAATTATACATGATAATACTTTGCACGTCACCTGGACCTCTGAAAATGCCTCCCAGGAATCAGTGTAAGACTCCCAGCTCGGGTTGCCCCCTAATCGTTCAGCGCCTTGCGACATCCTCCTGACGTGAAAGGCACTGTACAAATGTAATTTGTTGTGGTGGTGTGACTGTGTGTATTTTTGTCGGGGGGGGGAGATATGCAGCAGGCAATTTTGCGCACACCAATATCCCCCAAATAGCCAATGGCCAATTTTATCTTGGGGATCGTTGGCCAGGATCCCACAAGAAACTCGCTATACTACTTTTTGAATAGCAGTGGGGTGGGGGGGGTGGGAGGATCTTTAATGTCTACCTAAACGGGCAGTACGAGACCTGGGTTTTAATGTCGCATCTGAAGGTATGGCACCTCTGTAGCTTGTATGTTAGTATTCGCCCAACACTGAATCGGGAGGGTCAGGCGAGATTTGATTTCAAAGCCACTACATGTGACGGCAAAAATTGCTCCCAACTGAACCAAGGCTGGCATCCCATTCTGATTGACGTCACAGTGTTAGTCACACTGGGACCATTCCATTTCACTCCCCTACCCACCCCTTCGCTCCCTGAACCGATTGCACATCCAGAGCTCCAGACATTATCACAACACCGGTCTCTAGTAAAGGGTTATAAATGTTTGAATGTCTACACTTAGGAGTGGCCCTAAACAGGGCCTAACAGTTTCCGGAGATGACTTTTAAGTCGCGGGCAATTTCCAGCCCTGCTCAGCCTCCTAACCTAACTTAATTTACTCTGAAACCGAAGTTACTGTAATTCCGTTAGGTTTTCAAAATGTTCAAAAGCTACTGCGCGTTCCATTGAGTCAGTGCCAACAGTTGAGTAGGAAACCAAACCGACTATAACGATAGAGCGACTCTGTGACGGCTAAATTCACCGTTCCATTTCGATCCCCGATTTGCGTTCTCACGGGGAGCTTTATTGACTGAAACGTTGATTATAATGTACTAGGCACTGCAAGTGACCTTGGGTTTGGACCTACCTTGAAAGCGGCAGCCACAGAAAGAATAATGAATGGAAGAAAGGTTACCATTCCACAAGCCTTTTTTATTTTAATCACCTCAAGTGACAAATGTCGCAAGAGAACGCAAATCGGGGATCGAAATGGAACGGTGAATTCAGCACCCTGCCTTCGCAACACAACCTCTGTTTTATTCGGCTATGACGGAGCCTGCGAGGCTGAGAGAGAGAGCGTTTCAGGATGAACCTTTCTGCGCTGTATCTGCCGCTGCTGAATTCTGCTAGAAATACCTAATAGAAGGATTAAGGTGTGCGTTTGCACGATGGACTGACAATTTCCTTGCGCACTAGTTCAGTCATCTTCAACCACAAGCCCAGATCACAAGAAAACAAATTTTAAACGTTTGTTTCTCTTCCTTTGTTATTATTCGCTCATTTTCGGGCCCGGTTTTTCCTTGCCGTTCCTATAATTTTATTCTAACAATAATAATCCTTCTATTTGATATAGCACTTTATCATATCTTCGAGACGTCTCAAAACGCTTCACAGAATATTACTGTGAAGTGAATTGACTGTGTATGCTTCGCCCACATGTATACAGTCAATTCACTTTACAGTATATTCTGGTTTGAGACACAGTCTAGGAGACAAGAAAAGCATGATATGAAATGCAAGGATTATTATTATTATTTTATTTTCAACTTTCTTCAGCTTATCCAAGCCTTGTTTTTTTCTTCTCTTCCTCTCTCTCTCTCTCTCTCTCTCTACCTTTTCTCCCAATTGTCTGTTATTCTCCTCTCTCTCTCTGTCTCCCCTCTGTCATTCCTTGTTTTTCTGATCACATTTGAAGTTTCTGGTTCATGGGAGTTCCCAGTCTTTACCCATCGGCAGTTAAAATTGATCCTTCACTTTGCGAATGATTCGTGAGACAGAAATTGGCTGCCAACACTCGCTGACAAATGACAGTCAATGCATGATAAGTGTACACCGTGAAGCACTTTGAGATGTCCTGCTGATGTGAAAGGCACTTAACTGTATTGTCCCAGCTGTTCCCTTCGTTCAACGGACACCAGTCTGCTTCCAAGTCCCCCCACCCTACCCTACCCTGACCCTACCCTACCCTTCCCACCATCAGCAGTTGTGCTTTCAGCCTGTCTGGCGCCACTTCTCTGTGACACCATCTCTGGAGTCCGTCTGACTCAAACCCTCCCTCACCCTCTTTCAACGTCCATCTCTTTGACTGGCCTTCAGTCACCTTTCCTTCCCCCCACCCCCAACCCTCTCACCCCCCTCCCTCCGCTAATTCTCCCCTCAGCTCAGGTGCCGAGCCACGAATGTCTCGCACTTTGGGATGTCTTTCTGACATGAAAGATGCTGCAGGTATATCAATGTAAATTTGTATTGTATTGCACATCAAATACGAGGATGATTCCTATTGAGTTACCTCCTGCTATTGCCCATCCATCGTGAATTAGTCAAGGCAGCTGCCTGGTCAGACACCATGTACCTACTGTCGCGGCTGCTGCTGAAAACGTTACCTTTTCTCTTTACGCGCTCTGAATTTTGAACTACTTTCTAGTGCTACAGTATTGTGAACCCAATGACTTCCACAAGTTCTGATGACTGGAGGATTGAAGCACGGATGACTGAGGGAGGCCATTTTGAATGAGGCCACTCCCCATAACCTCGCAAACCCGTCCTCCCCAAATAAACGTCTACCTCTCTTTTGAAAGCTGTTATCGAATCGGCCTCCACCACCTTTTCAGGCAATGCATTCCAGATTCCAACAACCCGCTGAGTGAAAAACATTTCTCCTCAGCTCCCCTCTGCTTCTTTTAGAAACTGTTTTAAATCTGTGACCACGGGTCACTGATACGCCCACCAGTGGAAACAGTTTTTCCCTGTTTACTCTGTCGAATTCCCTCATGATCTTGAAAACCTCTATTAGGTCTCCTCGTAACCTTTTCTGTTCCAATGAGAATAAACCTAGCCTCTCTAGCTTCTCCTCACAGGTGAAGTCATAGCTGAGGATCCACATTCTCTATCAGTACTTGTGCTCAGAATCTTAAACCATACAGTTTTTCATACAGGTAGAAGCTTTAAACTGCTCACCAGCTATTACTGCAGCCTCGCTGACTGTCAGTCTGATTGAATTCAATTTCAGTATCTGGTACTTTACTAAGCCAAAGGTGATTTATATTAAATGTCACAGAAAGAATTTCCAACGTTAAACATTCTTTAAGAGTAACTAATTATGTTTGAATGGGATTGAATAATAATGCGAAGGATATATTTTCTGCAAAGTGGGCATTAAATTGCTCAGCATTCGGGAGTCATACATTGGGAAAAAAAAGTACATTTTCCTCTTCACACACACAGACCTCAAGTCATTTCACCCACAAAATACGCAGTCAATCTACTTTACAGTATCTTCTGTGAAGCGCTTTGAGGCGTCTCAGTAATAAGGCGCTGTATCAAATATCAAATCAAGAATTATTATTATGTCTTAGGTTCCATCATGTTAAATGCAAGTGCATCTCTTCAGGGAGTTTGAGCAATGATTAACACAGCTGCCAAGGACCATTACAGTACAGGCCAAAGTAAAATTGTCCTACAGCGAGCAAGGGAGATGAAATGTTAACGCACTGTGTCAATTGCAAGTATTATTATTATTATTTTACGATCATAAAACCAGTTAGTGTTTATCCACTGAATTTACAATGGGGGGGGGGCTGGGGAACAATTTTTTTTTAATGCCGCTGGCTAATGATGTGTGAAAAAAATAATAGCTAGAGGAAAAAGTATTTCCAATCAAATACGGAATTGAGATTCTAAAACGAATCGTTTCATTCTAATTTAAAACATAATGAGCCACAAAAAGCCAAATAAAACGCAGGCATGTCAGAAAGCTTTGGCTTATATGATAGCGCATGTGTTTTTCTTAAGAGATGAATTTTATATTCCACCCCCACCCACCCACCCACCCACCTCCCCCTGCCTTTTAGGTAATGTGTCATTCCTCAGACAAGTCTCTGTAATTAGGCCTGAGAAGGCCTGGGAAGCTTCAGGGGATTTGACCTATACTTCCATGTCCCTCTGGGTGTGTAAGTAGAAAAAGCCAAAACACCTGGAATGTCACACCAGATGTGACAAACCTCCAGCTCCTCCCCATAATTACAGTACGTTCATTTGTCTCTCCTATTTCTCCCCCCGCCACCCCCAAGATATTCCCAATCATTTGGGAAAATAAACCTTGAGCTCCCTTAATGTGTTGTTGTTTTTTTTGTGTGCGAAGGGAGCTATTTTGACTCATCAGAATTAGAGAAAAAAATATAGAAACTACAGCAAGTAGCATTCGCATGCAATGGAAGGCTAAACGCAGAAAGTGTTTTGGGAATATTTGCAGTCACTCATTTCCCAGTTTCTTTTTGTTTCGACCCTGATATAGTCACAGATTTTTTTTTTAAACAGAAAATTTGGCCTATTTCATCCCTCGCACCCTTTCACCTGCCCACAGAGAAGATGGCTGAGGCAATCTGTGGTACAGTATTTTCCAATCTTTTCTCTCCGGCAAATCATCAAATATTTAAATAAAAAGAATCTGTCAACAACCCTTCACGATGCTGGGCTAGAATAATGCATAATATTCAGTATTCAGTCTGGAACTTTAAATTATTCAGTCTGGGACAGCGAGCAGTTAAAACGTGAAATCCGTTGGTTTAACAATAATAATAATAATAATAATCCTTGCATTTGATATAGCGCTTTTCACATCTTATCGACGTCTCAAAGCTTTTCACAGAATACACCATAAAGTGAATTGACTGTGTATATTTGTGGGCGAATCGCAGCAGCCAATTGCGCACAGCAGCGTCCCCCACACACAGTCATGGGTTGAAATGACCAATTTTATTATTGTGGGTTTGTTTGGAGGGATTATTATTAGGCGTGTGGAGTAAGGAAACTTGCCCAAGGTTTCGCCCTGACCTGCCTGGATTCGAACACAGGTCTCCCCAGCTTGGTCTCCCCAGCTTGCAAGACAAGTGCTCTAACCACTGAGCCACAGGAGCTCCACAAAAGATTTAAGATTCCATTGTGCTGTTAGAATAGGATCTTGAGATCTTTAGACCAAAAACACTGTACCTTTTGCTCCCTTGCGTTCCACTCAATCTATTGTTTCCCCCACCAAAGCAGAAGATAATGATTTTTCTATAAAGTTCACACAATCTGTTGGAAGTTCTCCCCTGTGAGTTCACAGTGGGTTTTTACTACCCTCAAACAGAATGCTACCGAGCCTAAATAAGACCTTCCGTTAACACTAACATAGGTTTTACTGTGTCAAAGCTCCTGTGGAGCTCCTATAGTTCAGTGGTTAAGAGAGCACTCGCCTTACAAGTGTGTGAGACCTGTGTTTGAATCCAGGCAGGTCAGGGCGAAACCTTGGGCAAGTTTCCTTACTCCACACACACACACACACACACACACACACACACACGCCTAGTAAGAATAATCCATCCAAAAAACCCCCACAATAATAAAAAATTGGTCATTTGAATCCACGACTGTGGATTGTGTGGGGGACGCTGCTGTGCGCAATTGGCTGCCGCGTTTCACCCACAAATATACAGTCAATTCACTTTACAGTATATTCCGTGAAGCGCTTTGAGACGTCGATAAGATGTGAAAAGCAGCTACATCAAAACGCAAGGATAATTACAATTAATGAATCAGCCAAAACTGCCAAGATTTTCTCTCTTTTTGTCACAGTACCTCCACGATTACAACATTCACAAGCGCAAGAAGAGTTAATAATGGGAGGGCATCTTTCTGTAGTCTCCTCTCTGAGTGGATTCCGTTCCTCTTCCCGCTTGCTGGCGGGGATGGATCGGAGCTGGCAGCTTGTTTGCGCTAATGTACTATGACTCTTAATTACTGGCGCGATGGAACAGTGAAAACATTAATGGCTACTGGCTCCACTCAATCCAGCTCGTAGGAAATGAGCTTTGACACAGAGTTGATGCTTAAACCTCAAGGAAGGGGTGGGGGGGGGAGAGTTGTATTTAAGCTAAACTGAGAAACCATTGAAAACACAGAAAGAGCAATGTGGTGGAGGGTGTGTGCGTGTGTGTGTTTGAGAGAGAGAGAGAGAGAGATGGTGAGAAACTGCACTTGAGAATTGAGAGACGAAGATTAATTGCACCAGGGAAAGGAGGGTTTAGAGAGAGAGAGAGAGAGGAGAGACTGAGACACAGGTAAGAGTCATTATTTTCTTGTGAACATTGGTCACCAGGTGTATGGGAAAACAGCAGATGGAAGTTATTTGTTGACAATGACAATCTCAGTGACAAAATAATGGAGCCTATCTAGGAGATACGTTTCCTATAACAAGAGTTCCTTTTTATTTCCTATTGCAGTCGAATGACGCCAGCGACTTCCTCATCACTCCATCCGTGTTGCGAAGGATTTCAAACAAGGTGAAGGATCATTATCTGTTACGAAAATCATGGCGCTCATATGGATTCTCTGGACGTCTATAATAATAATAATAAATATCCTTCCATTTTATATAGTGGCTTTTCACATCTTATCGACGTCTCAAAGCGCTTCACAGAATATGCTGTAAAGTGAAGTGACTGTATGTTTGTGGGCGAAACGCGGCAGCCAATTGCGCACAGCAGCGTCCCCCCACACAAACAGACGTGGATTGAAAATGACCAATTTTATTATTGTTTTATTTGAGGGATTATTATTAGGGATGTAGAGTAAGGAAACCTGCCCAAGGTTTCGCACTGATCTGCCTGGATTCGAACACAGGTCTCACACTTGTAAGGCGAGCGCTCTAACCAATGAGCCACAGGTGCTCCTTTGGAACTTCTCCTGATGTGAAATGCAAGTATTATTATTATTATCATTATCATTTGGGTGAGGTACGGAAGAAGCTGCAAGCGTTAAGCGACCAAATCCAGCGGGAATCAGCATCCTGGAAACAGTGGGAGGAAGGTTCTTTAGAATTTAAATTGCACAGAAGAGAACCAATCCACGACTGTGTGTGGGGGGACGCTGTTATGCGCATTTAACTACCGCATTTTGCCCACAAAATAGATACAGTCAATTCACTTGAAAAAGCGTGAAGCGCTTTGAGACACAGTCTAGAAGATGTGAAAACTAAGCCGCTATATCAAATGCAAGGCTTATTATTAGTATTATTATTATTAATAAAAACGTGGGAGAAACGGCAAGACCCAGGTCCAATATATATTGAACAACGTGAATGTATTTAGAGTCAAACACTGGAAATGAATAATTAGCAGCCAGAGGCTAACTGTGTGTGACCATACCTGGGGGTTTGACCTTGACTTCCAAAGGATTTGAGGATTTACTGGCTTTCTTGACCCACTGGTCCACGTGGTTTCTGTGCCAGAGTTCAGCCACACACTGATAGCGGCCGGCTTCCAGATCGCTGGCTTTAGAGACGCTCAGACGGACGATGTTGGAGGCCGATTTGGTTATCAGCGTCTTTGTCTTGAAATTGGCCATCTGGTCCCCCCACACGATGGTGGCCTCGTGGGTGAAAGTCACCAGTTCGTAGCTGGGTCCAGTCCCGGCGGGCTGGAATTTCCATGTCACGGAGACCGGCACTCGGGAAGGGAAGACTGGCCGGATGAAGCACTGCAGCTCGAACGTGTGGTCATAGACCACTGACGGGGTCCGGGTTATGGCAGTGACCGAGAAGCTGGATTCTGTCATGAACAACAACAACATTACATTGATAGAGCGCCTTTCGCGTCGGGACGGCGTCCCTTAAGGCGCTGAACAGTCAGGTCGGGACCCGAGTAGTGGGGCAGGTGGGAGGGTAGGGGGAAGGGGAAGGAGAGTAGGAGGGGGGGGGGTGGGGGTGGGGGGTGGGGAGAGTTAGGAGGGGAGTAGAAGACACGGTCGAAGAGGAAGGTGCCTTGGGTGGTCCTCCCAACGTGAAAGGCATTATATAAATGTGTAATTTTGTATTGCATTGTAATAACTGGTACATGTACTTCTCAATGGCAATTAGATTGCCATTGAGAAGTACATTTCCTCCTTCAAGGCCGGTCTTGAGACCGGCCTTGAAGGAGGAAAGGGAGGAGGTGAGGCGGAGGGGCTGCGGGATGGAGTCCCCGGACGGAAACATAAAAACATTTTTATGAACATAAAAAGCCACGGATGTTGGAATTCCCGGGTTCTATAATAATAACACGAGCCGCAGAATTCAATTCAGCAACGCATTCTCAAGCTGAAACATCCCTGTTCAACTTCAGCAATTCTCCAGCCCTCATTATACATAAAACAATGGTTAGAAACAAGCAGTAAGATACTCAATTTCGCCCACAAATATACAGTCAATTCACTTTTGCAGTATATTCTGTGAAGCGCTTTGAGACACAGTCTAGAACCAGGGGTTTCTCAAACCTTTTCAGTAACGTACCCCTTGTTAATCTTCAGCGTTATCATGTACCTCCCACCCCCAATCACACACACACACACACCACACCATCCCCCTCACTCCACTTGCATTTTATGACCCAAGCTTTTCTTATATAACAAAATACCTTGCGACATACACAACCAGGGGAATAACAATTAAATATACAACTTGGAAAGGCTATAAAACGCTAAATGAGAGAGCTAAATATATCAATGTATCGTCACCTGTATCCCCTAGAAGTCATTTTGTACCTCTGGGGTACATATACCCCTAGTTGAGAACCACTGGCCTAGAAGACGTGAAAAGCTGCTATACCAAATGCAAGGATTATTATTAGATCTGATCCTGATCGCCTATCGACCTCTCCGCTCTGCAGGCCAGAGCCCGGAAATTGGGTAGGATAGCCAGTCTGGGGCATTTATCATAACATTGTGGCCATGATACATTTTGTGTTTAGTTTCAATTAAAAAACAACACAAGCCAGATAAACGTGACTTTTCCCTGACTTCTGCCTTCCTGCCATTGGGTATTTCCCGACACGGGGTGGGTGGGGGGGGAAGCTTACCGAGAGGAGTGACCGTGGCTACGGCGTGATCCGAGTGTTTGCCTATCCTCTGCCAATCCCCGTCTGTGTTCAGGACCCACTCCGCCACCGTGCAAACGTACTCTCCGTCATCAGAGACCCCGGCGTTGTGGAGTACCAAGGTGAAGCTGTCCGGCTTCACTCTGGCCAGCCTGACCTCCCCCCTGGCCCCCCGCACTCTGTACGATGAGCCCAGCAGCTGGGTTCCGTCGCGGTCCAGGCTGATGACGTCTGTGGTCTGCTTCTGTTTGTTTATCAGTTGCCAGACTACAGTCAGTTGGCGCCGGCTCCTCTTTGCCGAACGAACGTTGCAGATGAACTCCAGCGAGTCGCCCTCTAACACCCTGGTCGTGTTACTAGTGACAACCACACTCAGGTCACTCTCTTTGATGGGGGAGTTGGGGCGGGGTGGGGGTGGGGGGGGGGGGGGAGAGAAAAAAAAGATAAGTCTTAAGTTTAATTGGGACTCACGGAATCAATCCAAAAACACAACAACTTACATTTAGATTTATACATAGCGTCTCTCACATTGAGAGGACGTCCCAAGGCGCTGAATAGTCAGGTAGGGACAAGACCAGTGGGGGAGGGGTCAGGGCAGGATGAAGGAGATGAAGAGAATTGACTGTATATTCTCAGATATATATATATATATATATATATCACAATACTGTACATGCTGCGCTGGTGGAGGGGAGGGAATGGTGGGCGCAGTTTAATTCTGAATTTGTTATTATCTCTTAACTGGGAGAAAAGCCTCAATATTAAAGGGATAAACATCCTGATTTTCTGACATTATGTTTGGACCCGAGACTGCAGTTTTGATATACAAATGTAGAGTTTAGAGTTGGATACGACTGGCTCTCAGCTGAAGACAAATTCCCCCCCCCCCCCACCCGGTCTTGGGATTTAATCTATTTTCTTAACATTTTAGAGTGTCCGGAATTTGGCAAATTGTTAAGCGCTGCGGTAACTTTGAAGTCAGTTTATCTTGAAGCTCTCAAACGTGCAACTCGCTGTCAGTTTCTCAGAAGAACGTTACAAAGAAAACAACTTTGAGGTGACGATTGAACTCTTGCAAATCTCTCCGAACTGCTACGTAAACAGAGTAAAAGTCTGGACCCAGCCCCATGGAATTCCTCCATGATGTAATCCCACCAAAAGGGGGTGGGGGGTCAGGTTCTGCCAGCGTTCCTCACATTTGAATAAGAGCTCTGTTACTGAGGCAACACCATTTCTACACACAAGGCACAAGAAAGTTACAAGCCTGATTGATGCGATGGGATAGTTTTTTTTGGAGAGACACATCACTTCATAAAATATTGTTGCTGTGGGAAAGGGGGGGGGGGGGCATATATCTAGCTATTGAAAGAGTGTTGGCTTTGAGTTGGTGAGGGGGGCAGGGCAGAGTAGAGTACAGTACAGTATGTGACTATGTCTTCTCGCTAATGTCAGAATTCCCTTCATCTCACCACATACCCTTTGATGTTGCTCACTGGGTTCAGGATATCCAATTCTCTTGAAAAGCCAATGGCACTTCAGATAAGTGAGTGGCAGTTTGCAGTACTTTCAAGATCCTTTTCATGAGCTCATCGGACGTCAACATAACTTGCATGAAGACATTAAAATTCTGATATAAGTAGCATGTGGCACTCATCTTGTAATAGTGGAGCTATTACTGGTTTACTTTGGTGGTGGTGGGGGGGGGGGGGGGGTGAATGAAAGGAAAGATTAAAGGTCTAGACGTCAAAGCCAATACTCTCAAAAGATGACATAACCTAATCTTAAGACAATGACCAGAGATGACTAGTCATTGTGGCTAAACTTTGTTTTGTGTCTGCCTTGGCTGAGTGTCACAACTGATGCCAAAATCTAAAGGTTGCAGGTCTGCTGAAGCCTCCCAGACTAGGCTGTTACTATTCAATCGGTTTTATTATGGAGGGAGGTGGGGGGGGAGATGTAAGCCTTGGAAGATTTTCTCACTGCGAGCGCTGGCTTTGGAAATAAGTTTCATTGCATAGCGGCACTTGCATAGTGCGTTTGCAGCTACTTTCAAAGTCACTGCATGAAATATATATAAATATTTTTAATTCTCTTTTTGAAAGACAACTTAAAAACACAATTTATTTTCTAGCGAGTTCTCGAACTTTATTTACTGTATTGTTATTCCCGAACTTTTTTCCGTATTTCCTCCTGATTCCACCCCCCCCCCCACCCCTCCACCCCCACACCCCCACCACCCACCCAAAGATCATAGGTTACACCAATTCTAGATTCCTAGAAAGTGAGCGAAGAAAGCTTTATATAACCAGATTAAGTGCTCTGGAATAGTTTCCCATGTTATGACTAGAAGCTCCATCACTCAACACTTTAATATTCCCATCCACTCTAAATGGATGTCAAAGAGGTTGCTTTTCTGAGAGCATCATTTAAAGATCCTTTGTAAAGCACTTTCCAAATCAAGGACTGAATTTAAGAACTTCTCGCTGAAATTTTTAAGACAAAATTTGTGGGAATCTGCTGTGCGCTGGCAGGTTCAACACCACAAACTACACAGTCAATCCACTTTATAGTATATCCTGTGAAGCACTTTGAAAATAGACCACATCGCAATTTCCCCCAGATTCAAATTTGAAATTAAATTGGGATTTGGAGGTGTGTAGATTGGACCTAAAACATTTAACATCAAATTATTTAACCCACCAGATTTTCATTTAAAGGGACCATCCTTTCCAACACAGTCAACAACTATATAACATCCAAATTTTCTTTCTAGTGTGTGAAGACTGTGACTTTTATGAACTGTGAAGGAGCTCGTAAATCAAGTTGAACATACTGTAACCATAAGTAGGGTTTGTGGTCAGTTGCGATCGCTAATCTTCTTGGGTCATCTTATAGCTGTACATTAAGGTGGTAAAAGGTTTTGTGTCTGTGGATCTCTGCCAAATATGCAGTGATCGTATATTAGTTCCAGTGTTTTGAAATCACAGGAAAGAGGGAATTTTAAATAGAAATGTGAGGCTGCTTTTGAAATTAAGCCTAATTCGATGGTTACTCCAATAACATGGAAAAGGGCAGCAAAAAATAAAGGACATGTGTTTTAATAGAATAAGTTTTCATTTTCATCCCCCAAATTCTGTCACCTTTGAATCATTTCGTTGAGCAGAGAATTAATTGCATGGAATTCAGACCCTTGCTATCTTATCAAGATGCCATGAAAAATTTCATAACCAGGCTGGGTTGAATGCCTTTGGCGCAATATTTATTGTCATTTATAGATCGGACCGAGTTATAATTGATTTCAATTTTATTTTGAATTAAGCCAGGCTGTGTGGCAACGATGGGAGTCGTGTAAGTTCATTGCGATTGTGATTGTGATGGGCCAAACTCATCGGGATCCTTTCACAAAACATCAGGAGAAGGAAATCAACAACAACAACAACAACAACAACTTCGATTTATATAGCGCCCTCCACGCCAGAAGGCGTCTCAGAGCGCTTCACAGTAGCGGATCCCGGGACCGAGCCAGGGGCAGGGGCAGGAAGGTGCCCAAAAGCTTGGTCGAAGAGAAAGGTCTTCAACTGTGACCTGAAACTGGGAAGAGAGGGGGAGAGGCGAAGGGAGTGAGGAAGGGAGTTCCAGAGCCTCGGGGCGTAGTGGCTGAAGACACGGCCGCCGAGGGTGGAGCGGAGGACTCGGGGGGGACATGGAGGAGGCCAGACCCAGAGGAACGAAGGCAGCGGGTGCTGGGTTGTGGGGAGAGGAGATCAGAGAGATAGGGGGGGGTGCAGAGGAGTGGAGGGACTTGAAAACAAGGGTGAGGATCTTGAAGTCGATCCTCTCTGGGATATGGAGCCAGTGAAGTCTGGCAAGGACTGGGGTAATGGGGGAGCGAGGCTTAGAGCGGGTGAGTATGCGGGTGGCAGAGTTCTGGATAAATCGGTATCTTGTAAAGCTTGGTACGGATTCAAAGTCAGAACCAAACGTGAAAGAACATCATGTAACTCGTGGCTTGAACTGCAAAGGAACTTTTGAGCATCACGTTAAAAAACCCTCTTTACTCGGAATGGCTTAATAACACAATTCTCGTGATAAGGGAACAGACATTCTATTCTGCATTTGAACGTACCAGGAACCACTAAATGAACTCTTACTGAGTCTACCTATAAAGACTTCTTAAATGATAAAGAAAGAAACTTAGCAAAACTGTACATTCCTCTTTGGAAGAGAGATGGCTTCAAATTGATTTCCTGTTTTGAGTGGAGTGACCTGCAGTGTTCTGCAGTTCAGGGCGTACGGCTACTTACTGACAGGTTGGACATTGATTAAAACTTTGCCCGACTTGCTGGTCTCTCTGGAAATAAAGTCTCCCGTCACCGTCTTCTCGCTCTCCGTCACCCGACAGTGGTACTTGCCGCTGTCCTCCAATCGCACGTGGTAGATTTTCAGCAGGTGCGCAGTGTCACTCTCTTTGGCAAACCTCACCCGCCCCATCTGATCTCTGGAGGCGTAATCGCCGTTGACGGTGGGCACGGCGTTGCGTCCGACGTTGGCGATCTGCGTCCCGTTGAAGATCCACAAGATGGAGAAGTACCGGTCCTGGGCATTCTGAGCGTCGATCACGCACTTCAGCTCCATGGTGTCGCCAGCTGTGAAGAACCTGCCATCGTTTTCCAATTGAGCACTGAAATCTCTATCTGCGGGGACAAGTAAAGCTCGGTTTAGTGCAGAAGGATGGAAGCGCGGAGCTCAGTAGCCTGAGAAATACGAACCAGATGTTTGTTGGTTTTTCACCCCCAGGGACTAACTCTTGCCGTCCAAATCTGCCTACTATCGTTTATAGATATTTTGTTACTTCTCTTCTGGGATCTAAACGGATTGCATTCTCACCAGTAGTCCATCACTCTGACGCAGCAGCTGAAAATATGATTAGTGGATGAGGCAGAGAGAGGAAGCTGTGAGTCATGTGGAGGCACTCATATTGATGTTTCGCCCTCTGTCATTTTCGATGGGGGTGGGGGTGGGGGGAGGAAGGCCAGTGGGGACTTCCATCAATAATAATATTAGCGATAATAATCTTTGTAGTTGATATAGTGCCTTTTCATGTCAGCTAGTCTTCTCAAAGCGCTTCACAGAATAGGCTGTGAAGTGAATTGACTGTATATTTGTGGGCAAAACGTGGCAGCCAATTGCGCACAGCAGCGTCCCCCACACACAGTCATGGATTGAGTGACCGAATTATTATTAGTATTAGTTGAAGGGATTATTCCAATACTGGGTGATACAATACTCCCAACAGTAGCTAAGATCTACATGGGAGGGGGTGGGGGTGGGAGGGGGGGGGGGGGGGGAAACAGACAACTGGGGGTAGTGGGTAAGGTTGAAACAAATCGGGGATTGGGAAGGAAAATAGCAAAAGAGATAGCCAACTAATCCGAGTGAGCTTCCATTCGATTGGATTCCTCCTACGAATGTGGCATCTTGCTAAACCCATCACAATCACAACACACTTAATGCGAACCTTTAGACCGCGCGCGTGAAAACTCGCATCATTAAGAAATCTTTCAATAAAAATAATGTCGTCCGAGTTTTACAACTGAAACATTACAACAAGGTGTTAAAAAACATACCCTTTTTTTAAAATAAAAGCTGAAAGAAAGTAAATTCACAGTCGGTGAAAGTGCCTAAAACTGGGTTTTTAATTCACCAGGGGAAAAGAGAGACATCAAGATGCTTTTCTTCTTCTGAATTCATGCAGTGAATGGTGGGTCTTTGGTACAGGAAAATTACACACTGAGCACTTAAAGATCCTAAACTATTATCACTTCACTCACTAGTAATCGGAGCACAGTTATCACAGTTATCACTCCATAAACTCGCATGACAAGCAGAGTTCAATCCTTTCCCGACACAGAAACTAAATAGGGGGATGAGATGTGATGATAGGTTGATTAATTTGGGCCTATATTCTCTGGAATATAGAAGAATTAGAGGAGATCTTATAGAAACCTATAAGATTATTAAGGGGCAAACTAAGTAGATAGTGGGAGAATGTTTCCCCTGGTTGGAGAATCCAAAAACCAGGGGTCACAGTCTTAAAGTTAGGGGTCAGCCCTTTCACACTGAGTTGAGAAAAAACTTCTTCACTCAGAGGGTGGTGAATGTATGGAATTCTTTACCCCAACGGGCTGTTGATGCTCAGTCCTTGAACATATTCAAGACTGAGATAGATAGATTTCTAATTCATAAAAGGGTTAAGGAGTGTGGGGATAAGGCAGGTAGCTGGAGTTAGAATGGAATATCAGCCATGATTGAATGACGGGGCAGGCTCGATGGACTGAATGGCCTACTCCTGCTCCTACTTCTTATGTTCTTCTTATGTTAATAACATGGACCATCTCAATGGCATCATTGTTCATGTTACACTACTTTATCCAATGGAATTTACTCTAGAGAGATTTGGAAGGCGGTGGAGGGTTAGAGGGACAACTTAATTACAGATATAATACTGGAATACTAGGGGTAAGGCCTCACGATTTTCTACCACTCTGCAGTAGCAACAAGAAATTGCACACATATATATATACTGTATATAAAAGACTTTCGTATTAATATTTCAAAGTATTTTTCAGAGATACAGAGTGGGAGATAAAAGAGGTAGAAGCCATATGATGAACCAAAGCATACGATTGAAGAGATTAAGTAGAGGGAGGGAGGGAGGGAGGGAGGGAAGGGTGCGAGAGTAGCTAATTTGTGAAAGGTTCCAGAGAGAAGCAGCAAAGTAGCCAAAGGCTACTTGAAGGTGGTGGGACTTGTGTAGCTAGCCCCGGCTGAGGCCTGGGGCGCGGGGGAAGAGGGGAGTGGGGGGGCGGGGGGGAAGGGAGGGGGGGGGGAAGGGAAGGACATATTGTGCAAAGTACAAGACTACGTAAACTGGAGTTTCTGGAGAATTAGGCTACACTGAGAAAAGGACATTGTCCGTAGAAATCTGGAGGTGATGATAACATAGTGACAATACAGTACAGTCGTTTGGATTTCATACGTGAGCTCGTTCATATTATATGGCAAATTACAGTATGAGGAAACAATGTGTTATTTTCTATCCATTCACATAGGTCTCGTATTGACCTGAAAAACTACTCCCTCCGTAATCATAGAATCTTATGGCACAAAAGGAGGCCATTTGGCTCATCGAGTCTTTGAAAAAAACAATTCAATCCCACTCCCCAGCTCTCTCTCTCTCTCTCTCTCCCCCCCCATAACTGCTCAAACCCGTCCTCCCCAAACAAACGTCTACCTCCCTTTTAAAAGTTGTTAATACAATGTCTTACCGACGGCTTTTACATTCACGTTCGTCTTGTCCGTGCGTTTGGTAGCTATGGTGTACCAGCTCTTGTCAACGTCTTGGATCCATTCTCTGGCCTCGCAGAAGAACTCTCCCTTGTCGAAGGGCTGCAGTTTGTAGATGGTCAACTTGTACGAAGTGCCTCCGGTCTTGTCCAGTCGGACGCCACCCGCTGCCTGCCTCTGTCTGTAGGCCTCTCCCGGGCGCAGGATGAAATCGCGCGTCAGAGAGATGACCTTGAGATTCTGATCTCCCTTCTGTAGATACCAGGAGACGGCTATGTGCGTGTGCTGTAAGGTTTGCTTTGAGACCTCACACAGCAGCTCCAGAGTGTCTCCTTCAACTTTGCTCAGGGTCTGAGGTACCGACGTCGCACTGAGCGTGTCTGGAATGACTGTAAGAGAGAGAGAGAGAGAGAAAGCAACTACGGGTTACACACCACCACAGAGAGAGAAAAAAAACATAGAACATAACATCTCACAGTACGTCAAACGGTTGAGAGTTTGACTCACAGTCGGGTAACAAGTTGGATAAACGTCACTGTAGGAACGGCTAATCCTTTACGAAGACGGAGAGGAAGAAATGTGACATATATTCTCTTTCCATCTCCCCTAACTCCCACCCACCTAGCTCTCTATTTCCCCTAACTTCCCTCCCCATCCTCAGCGTGTTTGCTCAAGCTAATTAAACAACAACAATAATTTGCATTTACATGTAATCTGTCTCTATGCATTCACACGTACTCTTGTTTCTAAATATTTCAACGAGGTATGATTTGTATCAGGTTTGTTCCTCCCCAAAGATGGATGACGTGGATTGGGATTCAAGAGAAACTGGAAGTGCGCAATTGGCTGCCGCGTTTCGCCCACAAATATACAGTCAATTCAAACGTTACGGTATATTCTGTGAATATACAGAAAACGACGCTTTGGGACGTCGATAAGATGTGAAAAGCCGCTATATCAAATGCAAGGATTGTTATTGTTATTTTTAGATGTTTCAAGACTTAAAAACACCGAACAAAATACTTTCATAACTCCTTCAACTGATTCCAATGATAAGATTGCCCCAAGCAGGATAAAGCGAGTGAGTATTAACACCTCTCTCCTTTGCTGGCAGTCTGACCGGTGAGACGCATCATTGTATTATAGATCAAAAACGTTACCAACACTAGGTAATCAGACACTCTGGATATGTAGAAACCTATGGATTCTTTGTGTTCTGAGTGGCCACTTATTCTCGCTAATTCAAGCTAGAATACAATGCAATCTTGTGTGTATAATTAATTAACAGGATAGTTGAGACGCAGGTGTGAGACATGGCTCTTTTTTTAGCGACAAGAAAATTAAGTCATGTCAGGA
The DNA here is from genome assembly GCA_035084275.1 of Hydrolagus colliei. NCBI lineage: Eukaryota > Metazoa > Chordata > Chondrichthyes > Chimaeriformes > Chimaeridae > Hydrolagus > Hydrolagus colliei. The sequence continues at coordinate 82,668,462 of CM068745.1, read as the reverse complement.
TGGATCTCCTTCAAAACAAAGCGTTTTTGAAGAGGGGGAGATTAAGGGTGTGTGTTAATGTACAAAAGAGACTGCTCTAATACAATCAACAACAAAACACAATTGAATTGATATACAGTAGTTTTTTTTCAAGTCAAGAGGATGTCCCAAGGCGTTGGGACAGTTGAGGGTTTTAACGACAACAACAAGTTCGATTTATTTTGCCTCCCTCACTCCACACCGGACGGCATCTCAGAGCGCTTCACAATAACGGATACCGGGACCGAGCCAGGGACAGGGGGTCCAAAGGTGACCAAAGGCGCGGTTGAAGAGAAAGGTCTTCAGCTGTGACCTGAAACTGGGAAGAGAGGGGGCGAGGGGAAGGGAGTGAGAAAGGGAGTTCCAGAGCCTCGGGGCCTAGTGGCTGAAGGCACGGCCGCCGAGGGTGGAGCGGAGGATTCGGGGGGACATGGAGGAGGCCAGACCCAGAGGAGCTGGTTTGTAGAGAGAGGAGGCCGGGGGATGCACAGAGGAATGGAGGGATTTGAAAACATCCAAGCTGGGTCTTAACCTGAACTAATATTGGGATCTCAAGTTTGACAAAAGCCGCACTCCTATCTGACACGGACGTCAATCCTTTGATATATCACGCTGTAACATTAGCCACGGTGCTTCTCATCGAACGACAGTCCTTTGAGCCGTGCTCTGGATCAACTCTCGTCTAAAAATGAACAACCTCTCTCTTTGCTTCCAGCTCAATTTCAACCTTCACTGTCCCCACCCCACCACCACCCCAACCAGTGTAATAGTTTGGTCTCACCTTTCGTACAACAGCCAATTGTGGCTGAGGGGTAGGTTGTTGGTTTCCAACTAGCTTATTGTACGTCAATAATAAGTGTAAAAAAAAATTCTCTTCCAAATGTCTTTATACTGGAAAAGTGGATATGCCCATGTCATTGTCAAACAATACGTGCTCTAATGTTTTGAATATAATACTTTAGCAAGAAAGTGAAATGATTAGTTCTCCACATTAAACTAAAATGCACTAAAAACAATCCTGGGTAACTCAGGTCCTTGAGCACTTTATACTGGAAACCAGAAAGGTCTGGGTTTGAATTACTTTTGTACAATCATCCTCCTGTACTTTTGAGATTAAATAAAATGAATACCAAATCTGTAAAAAAACAAATACTGCATATCTTTCTGCTGGGAGTTAAGTAAGATTCCCTAGGGCTGAACTGGCAGCCACGGAGGCTGACAACTTCAAAAAAGGCAAACTATTAACACACGAAGCAGCCTTTCAGCTGAGTAAACGATGCTCTGTGCGGTTACCGTATAGATTTGTTACAATAACGGGATGGGAAATTTAAAAAAATGAATACCGTACTCGCATTTAATATAACGTCCCGAGCCGGGTCAAACCCAGTTCCTTTACACGCCATTAGTTGAATCCATTAGCGGCAAAAAAACACGACAGACAAACAAGTTCGCCCGGCAACACCATAGGTTGACATTCCGATCTCATGAGATAAGAAAAAACATCCACTTTTCAGCGTGGCGGACAGTCACTGTGCGCGAGAACAAGTGCGCGAGTCACGACAATATTCTAGACTTCCAAGTGTAGATCCACGTAATCACACTTTGCTGGACGCCATCTGCTTAATCAAAGCCCTTATGATGTGTTGAGGGCTTTGGCAAAGAGACAAAACATTTCCTGTATATAGTGTGACTAACTCTGCCTCCGTCAGCTCGGGAAACATTGGGAGTGTAAGTGGATCAATTATTTACGAAAACTAGATAATGCCTCAATTGTCCACAACTCCGCAGTTCATTCCGCTGGCAAAGCATTTAGCAATATTCTGCTGGTACCCATCACAAATAAACACTCGAGTTCATTAAAGTTGGGACTTCATTGCACGTTTTATATGCGTGTTCGGATCGCGAGGTGAGGTGGGAAGTTGCCATGGATGCATGCACACCTAGAAATGGATGAGTCTACTCAACTGTCCAAGTGCTTAATGTTGTTTTGGAATCAACAGTAGATTGCATACAAACGGTTCACAGTGGCTATCACACAACTGAATCAAAAGGCCTCGCAGCTCGGGGGAATTTAACAACCTTTTGAATTCACTTAGAGACCCTTTTTAACAAAAAAAACTATTTGCCTTAACACCAAGCGTTTATTTTGCTGCTCACACAAGGGTTATACAATACACACGGTTTAAACGCTGACAGGATATATACACTTTAAGTGCAATTGAGAGTGTATCATTTGCTGGAGGTATTTTGAAAAATAAAACTGCATTTCCTGCCATTCTCAGTCAACTTCCATAAACCAGGTGATTTGAAGTTATTTGATTTCTATCATAAAAATGTCCATGTGAAGGTCAGATCTTAGCTCTTTAATCATTAACGTGCCTCAATATATCGTGGACGGCATTACGATCTTACTTCTCAGCGATACAAAGTATTTCATTTTTTTTGTGGTGTGTGTTTTGTGTTATGTGTGAAAAGCAATTGTTTATTTAAGAAGTAACCCCACTTATTCAAGAATTGCCCTTTTTCTTATAAACAAACGACTTCAAGCTGCAGAATTGGCAGCAAAATTATTTCTCCTGCCTTGTTTTTAAACATATGCTCGAATTAGTACTTAAACCCCTCCAATCAGGTTTCCTCCCTGCTCACAGCACAGAAACTTCCCTGGTCAAGGTTACAAACGACATCCTAACCGCCTGCGACCAGGGCTCCCTCTGCCTCCTCGTCCTCCTTGACCTGTCTGCTGCGTTCGACACAGTCGATCACACCATCCTCCTCCAACGTCTTTCCTCCCACCTCAACCTTCAAGGCACTGTCCTTGACTGGTTCCATTCCTACCTGACCCACCGCCTACATTTTGTTTCTTCCAACGGTTTTCTCCTCAAACCCCCGCACAGTTTCTCACGGCGTCCCTCAGGGCTCTGTCCTCGGCCCCCTCCTTTTCACCATTTACACGCTCCCTCTGGGCGATTGTTCATCCGCAAACATGGGGTAAATTTCCACATGTATGCGGATGATACACAGCTGTACCTTTCTGCCTCATCCCTTAACCCCCAGACCATCGATGTTCTGACAGCATGTCTGTCCGACATCGAGTCCTGGACGAGGGACAACTTCCTCCAATTGAACGTGAGTAAGACCGAGGCCCTCCTGATTGGCTCAAGCCAGCGCCTCCGCACATCGGGCGCTGCCAGCCTCAACATCCAAGGCTGTACTCTCCACCTCACAAAGCCAATCAGGAACCTCGGCATCATGTTCGACCATAAACTCTCCTTCCTCCCCCACATCCGTGCCTTCACCGGCACCGCTTACTTCCACCTACGCAACATTGCCAGGCTCCACAACTACCTCACCCCCCACGCTGCCGAAACACTCGTGCACGCGTACATCACCTCACGGCTGGACTACGGAAACTCTCTCCTCGTCGGCCTCCCCAGTTCCTCCATTCACAGGCTGCAGGTCATCCAAAACTCTGCAGCCCGTGTACTATCCCGCACCCGCCTCCGCGACCACATAACCCCCCACCCTCGCCCGTCTCCACTGGCTCCCCATCCTCCAGAGGATCGAGTTCAAGATCCTTGTCTCGTTTTCAATGCCTTACACGGCCTTGCCCCGCCATATTTAACCGATTTACTCTCCTCCTACACGCCCACCCGGACCCCTCCGTTCAGCAGGACTTGGCCTGCTCCAAGCCCCCCGCCTGAACCGCCCCACCATCGGAGGCCGGGCTTCAGCTTCTCCGCTCCCACCCTGTGGAATTCCATCCCCCAATTCCCTCCGTCTTGTTTCTTCCCTTTCCTCTTTCAAGGCCGGTTTGAAGACTTTCCTCTTCGACCGTGCCTTTTGATCCCCCCCCGAATTTTTCGACCTCCCCTTCGTGTTTCACCCCTTCCCGAACACTCACCTCCCAGCTCGGGTCACACGCCTCCTGTGCAGCGCCTTGGGACGTCCTCCCGACGTGAAAGGCGCTCTATAAATGTAATTTGTTGTTGTTGTTGTTGTTAGAACAATGCAAGCTATTCAGTTAAATACAAATAAACGAATCCTTGCATTTAATGTAAGGTTTGCGCCTTTCACGTCGGGGAAGGTGTCTGGAAGAACACACGTCGCAGGATTAACAGTACATTTAACGTAAGGTAAGGTCAGAAACATACAGGTTTCTGTTAGTGACAACAATTCAGATTCATACAACTGATTGGGCCGAGGAATGTACTAAATGCTTCATGGCATTGTGAGGAAAGTGAAAATATGCCATCCATCCCTCTGTTTGCTTTCAACTTCAAATTGAAACCGGAAATTATGTTTCAAAACTATAATTTAGTGCCACGGGTTTAAAGTGTGAGTTAATCTCCTATAATATTTGCACGTGCACTCACACACAAACCTTTAATTTATACCTCTGTTGAAATCCGATCCATTGAATATCTCTCTGCTGAGGTCCAGACCTACTATTTATATTGGTCTCCATTAGAGATTTGGGTGGAATGCCGGCTAAAATAACACTGGGAGCAGAGGATTCATTGTACAAACTACATGCCAGACATTTGTTAACCTGTTCAAGCTTAACCAGGGCACACGGACTTACTGAGCATTATGGCAAACCTTCATTGTTTATCCCAAACCAGCTGAGAACATTCTTATGATCATTGCTCAAACTCAAAACCTGGTTCTCTATCTGACCCATTCAGGGGGGACTTTAAAGATCCATGTCATGATTTGGAAAGAGAAGGAAGGTTCTTGCAGTGTTCAGGGCGGCTGCCTTGCTTGCCTACAGAAAATACCTTCACTGGACTCGACAATTACTCTTTGCGAAATTTGATATTCTGCCTCTTAACGTATAAAACATAAAAATGTAAAACGCAAGTAAGTATTATTACAACAGCTCGCATTTATCCAGTGCCCTTCATACAGGGCGAAACCTTGGGCAAGGTTCCTTACTCTCTCCACACACACACACACACACACACACACACACACACACACAGATGCCTAATAATAATAATCATAATCCGTCCGAAAAAACCCACAATAATAAAATTTGTCATTTCAATCCACGACTGCTTGTGGGGGACACTGCTGTGCGCAATTGGCTACCGCGATTCACCCACTAATATATACAGTCAATTCACTTTACGGTATATTCTGTGAAGCGCTTTGAGATGTCGATAAGATGTGAAAAGCGCGTATCAAATGCAAGCATTATTACTATTTTATTATTACATCATAGTGGGAGTGCTTATTGCCCTACAATTTTGGTATTTGACATGTGCTAACTTGCATCAGCAAGAGAACTGCATTTTAAAATGATACTCTATTCCGATAATGCTTTCATGCTCATTCCAAGTGCATATTCAGCTCCTCTCTCTCTCTATGTTTCTCTTTGCATCAGCTTCAAATCTGCAAAAAAAAAAATGGGTGAGTAAGATAAGCGGAGCCAATTGACAGTTCCCACTGGCAGTTTCAGTCTTCAATGTAATTGAATCTAGCTTAATGTATTGGTAACCACCCTTAGGTAGTTATGAAAAGCAGCGAATGTTAGTCATTTAATAATGAAATTGAAAGCCATGTCTGAGCAGTGGGGAGTGAGGGGGGATGGGGGGGGGAGGAGGGGGAGGTTGGGGGGAGGAGGGGGCTGGTGGGGAGAGGAGAGGTGGGAGGGGGCGGGGGATGGGGGGGAGGAGGGAGGAGGGGTGAGAGGGTGAGGAGATGTGGGGGTGGGAGGAGGGGGGAGAGGTGGGGAGGAGGGGTGGGAGGGGGAGGAGGGGTGGGAGGGGGAGGAGGGGTGGGAGGGGGAGGAGGGGTGGGAGGGGGAGGAGGGGTGCGAGGGGGAGGAGATGTGGGGGTGGGAGGAGGGGGGAGAGGTGGGGAGGAGGGGTGCGAGGGGGAGGAGGGGTGCGAGGGGGAGGAGATGTGGGGGTGGGAGGAGGGGGGAGAGGTGAGAGGAGGGGGGAGAGGTGGGAGGAGGGGGGGAGAGGTGGGGAGGAGGCGTGAGAGGGGGAGGAGGGGTGCGAAGGGGAGGAGATGTGGGGGTGGGAGGAGGGGGGAGAGGTGGGGAGGAGGGGTGGGAGGAGTGGGTTGGTGGCAGGGTTGGCGAGAGGTTGAGCACTGAAAAAGCCCTGAAAAAAACACAGTATTTCACAGAATGATGAGATACTACAAGGCTTTCCTGCCTTGGGCATCGGATGGAGTACACACGCGTTGAGTGGCTCTCGTCTGAAGAATGAATTACCGATTTGTTTATTCCTTGACAACTGATGGAATCTCTCAAGCTCCACTGCCAGGCTTATGGGGAGGGAGGGGAGGGAGGGAGGGAGGGAGGGGAGGGAGCGGAGGAGAGGGAGGGAGGATAAAAAGTTCTTAATAAAACTGTGACCTATGCTCCAGATTGTAAAGTGATCCCTGTTTTTTTTTTCGCTTTTCCTTCCTCTGCTGTGTTGTTCCAACATAATTGCAATCCAGCAACAGAGTAAAACCCAGGCTGACCTCAGTGCTAAAATTGGGGGAAAAAAAAAACTCTCACCATATCTTATTTCTCCTCCTTTCAATGGTTTGGACAGATTTCTCTCGAGCCACGCTTGCCAAGCGCTAGTCACAGAGCGACTGCTACCGTACAAGTTTAGCCTTGACCCACAAATTCTCAGAAGTACCAGAAAAATATTCACATCGTTGTGACACCTCAAAGTGCTTCACAGAAATATACCATAAAGTATATTAACTGCGTACGTGTATTTTGTGGATGAAAAGCAGCAGCCAATGGTGCGCAGAAGTGTCCTACAAACAGCCATGGACTGAGTGACCCAATGATATTTTTTCAAAAAGAATTGAAGGGTGATATTGGAGATATTGTGATATTGGAGAATTGGGTTTCTTAATCCCGACTCATACGTAACTACATTTCCTGCTACTTGCCAACCTGACGAGCTGTAGATTTTCTAATTTCCAGTGCCTTGGGACTCTGCCCCCCCACCCACAATGTGTAATTTTGTTGTTGTGTCTCAATCCATCTTACCAAAGGGCCATCTGAAAATCCAGATACACCACCATCCACTGCGTTCCCCTTATCTACGTTAACTGTGCGTTGCTCTGCATCAGTGGTTTAAGGTATGAATGCATCGATTGCATCAGCCTTATATGAAATGTGCGTATCAGTCGATCTGAATCTTTTATTTGGAATCAGCATTCAGGAGAGCAGAAGTGAACATCTGATTCCCAAGCCCCAGGGCAGGTGTGTGATTGCACCATCCAGCTGGAGAGATGAATAATTCAGAGCGAGTACAGTAACAGGTCTGAACGCAGAGAAGGCCTTTTTTTTTTTTAGCAACCAATGGATGCGAAAATGGAAGCAGCGGTTTCTGGGAGTTCGTTGAAAGAGTCTATGCGGGAGCTGGGTGACAGGAATGACCCACCAGGCAGCTGGTTTGCAGTAGAGAGGGGGTGGGGTTCCAACCTTCAGCTGTCTGATTTGGCTCTATTTCTCTCTGAAGTCCTCATCCACACCCATAACAAGTGGCTTTTTGTTGCAGTAAAAATTGGGTGCAATTTTGGAGGAAAAAATGTTAATGCCAAGTTATTATTAATATTACAATGAAAAGTATATTTAAACACCAGGACTTTAGGTAAAACATTGATATTCTTCAGTAATATCATTGCTTGTACATGAGAAGGTACAATGATGAGACCATTTTTTTACTTGTGTCTGTATTTGCGCTCACAGAAACTGCTCCTTTTGACATATTGTCCATCTGTGATCGGGGGGGTCCTCTCTGCCTCCTCGTTCTCCTCAACCCAACCTCACTATGCCTTCGAAACCATGTTCCTACCTACTGCTAGCTCAGGTAAACGGAGGCGTGTGGAGTAAAGAAACTTGCCTAACATTTCGCCCCTTTTCGAGGATCGAACCCAGGTCACACTCTCACTTGCGAGGCGGCGAGTACTCTTAACCAGGAAGCTACAGGGCTCCAGTTAGATAATGCGAAGTCCAACACAGGGACACACATCTCTCTCCTTCACTCTGGTGTGGCTGGTGGAAACTGTGGGAGGCTCAGGGTATCAAGTTCAACACAGGAGTAAAGTATTGCCGCCAGTGTTCACCCCAACTCGGTTGATTGCACAATAAAGGGAATATTCCAATATCATCAGCCACCACACGCACTGGCATTGGCAGAAATTCCCTATTGATTTTGTTTGGCTGAGTGAGTGACAAATGCAGAAATTAAAAGATTTTTCCAAAACCCAATGTTGTGAAACAAGACTGAGTTGATTGGAACAACTATATTTAAAAACCTGGGTTAATAAGCTTAGAAATGGCCAGATTTCCAAACCATTGTAAATGATCTATAGGAAATCATTCTGTTTAACGGATCGCAGCTTGTTGCCAACTGCTTGGGGATTTTAAAATCAATTGAGTCAAATTGGGAGATAAACAGTAATTTTTGCACAGCTCTTGCACAGCTGAATGAAGCTCCTGTAGCTCAGTGGTTAGAGCACTCGCCTTAGAAGTGTGAGCCCTGGGTTTGAAACCAGGCAGATCAGGTCGAAACCTCGGGCAAGTTTCCTTGCTCCACACACACACGCGCATAATAATAATACGTCCCCCACAAAAAACAACACAATAATAAAAATTGGTCATTTCAATCCACGACTGTTTGTGGGGGACGTTGCTGTGCGCAATTGGCTGCCGCGTTTCGCTCCCAACAAAATATACAGTCAATTCACTTTACAGTATATTCTGTGAAGCGCTTTGCGACGTCGATAATTTGTGAAAAGCACTACATCAAATGCCGAGGATTATTATTATTATAATTTTTTTATTATTAATTTCAAACCCAGATGCTTCATTATGAAGGTGATGAGGGGATAAATCCAACAAGCAAACCCCCGCAACAAACTCTTAATTCCTCTTTTCATTTCCTGAATGTAATTCCAAATTGGGGGGAGTTAAAACGGTACAGTAAAAATGCTGCGTATGTATTCATAGATTCATAGATTCATAGATTCATAGAATTTTACGGCACAAAAGGAGGCCATTCGGCCCATCTAGTCTGTGCCGGCTCTTTGAAAAGAGCGATTCAATCCCACTGCCCTGCCTGCTCCCCATAGCCTAATAGACCTGTTCTCCCTAAATAAAGATCTAATTCCCTTTTAAAAGTTGTTATCGAATCAGCCTCCACCACCTTTTCAGGCAATGCATTCTAGATTCGAACAACACGCTGAGTGAAAAAATTTCTCCTCAGCTCCCCTCTACTTCGCCTTGAAGCTATTTTAAATCTGTGACCACGAGTCACAGATTCGCCCACGAGTGGAAATAGTTTTTCTCTATTTGCCCTGTCGAAACCCCTCATGATCTTATAAACCTCTATTAGATCTCCCCTCAATCTTCTCTGCTCCAGAGAGAATAACCCTAGCCTATCTAGCCTCTCCTCATAGCTGAAGTCCCTCAATCCTGGCACCATCCTAGTAAATCTTCGTTGTACCCTTTCCAATGCCTTCACATCCTTTCTGTAGTGTGGTGACCAGAATTGAACACAGTATTCCAGCTGAGGCCTCACCAAAGTCTTATAGAGGTTAGTCAGCACTTCCTGACTTTTGTACTCTATACCCCTATTTATAAAGCCTAGTATCCCATATGCCTTTTTAACAGCCTTGTATGCCTTGTATTGCCCGATCACTCTCTGTATCAGGATCCGACGGGTCAGAAGTCAAGTCAGGCTGTGATGTCGGGAATTCCCTTCACAGTCTCACAAATCAGTTTGAGGTATTTGAGCATTGAGTTTTTTAGATGAAAGTGGACCTGAACCTGTAGTGGAACATGGAAGATACAATTCGGAAAGTAGAAGATTAAATATGGGGTGGGGGGGGGGGGGGGGGCGACACAAGAGAGAGAGAGAGAGAGAGAGAGAGACATTTTGTTCGGTCAGCGTGATGTGTCAACCGTGATGTGTCATACATAATAATAATCATAATCCTTGCATTTGATATAGCGCTTTTCACATCTTATCGACGTCTCAAAGCGCTTCACAGAGTATGCGCTTCACATGCGGAGATCCATCACAACGCTGAATGCCTAACCAGTCTAATGAGTTTCATATTCCGTATGTATTCCGTATTTACCTGAGGTGTGCGAGTGCATAGACACACACACGCACATACACAACATACGCACAGCGCACACACACACACGCACACGCACACACAGACAGAGTGGTCCATCCTCCACAATGATAATTACTGCGTTACCACAAAGGGGCTGATCCCATTTCGTGTGGATATCGAGTTCTCTGTGAAATTGTCTATTCTCTTTCGAGAAACTCACATATCCCCGCAGGCCCAGACCAGATATCTTTTCCTCCCGTCATCGAAACCATTTAACAACATGGCCAGAGATAAAAAAAAAATAATTAACACTTCAAATTATGCACAGAGAGAGGAGCGAGAGAGAGAGAAAATATCTCCGGCGATGTCTGCAACCATTTCCTACCCACCGGCAATCGAGCACACACAGTTGCCAAACGAAATATCCCATCTCATTAAATGCCTACTGAGCTTCTATCTCTGCTTCTTTTCAAACCGCTTAGATTAATCCAGCTCCTTACGTGATCCAGGCTCAAGGGAAAGAAAACTCCTTCCACCTCCCCCCCCCCCCCCCCCCCCCCCCCCCCCCCCCACCACTTGACAGAAAGTCACCGACGGTTTACACATTGTATTTAAAAGGTGGTCCCTGTGGTTTGCAATTTCTCTTTAAGGACCAATGGGTTCGGATGCTGTAAGCTGTATTCTGAGCGAGTTTCTCAACGTTTCTCGTTTTCGCACACACGCTAACTCTTCGGGCAAGATTTTGTAAAAACAATTCCTGTACAAATCTTGCCTTGTTAAATTAAGACTTATCGTGCGCCTTGTATTCGTCAACAGACGCGGCTAGCGTTGTGTGTGCCTCAGAGCAATGTCCTCCCCCCCACCCACCCCCACCCCCCCATCCCCACATCAATCACAAGGATGATTAGACAATGGAATAGTGTCCGGCGATATATCGATATATCGGTATAATTTTTCATATCGATATATTGGTATATCGATATACCACCGATATATCGATATCGGAAAAATTCCATATCGCCGGACACACAGTGGAACAGTGTCAGCCACAGTGATCCTGGATGGAATGGGAAGCTGGGGAAACTGCCAGTGAAGACTTGTGACAGGCCCGGCATGCAGAACAGCCTCTCCAACAGGCACAGCATTGGGGGAGAGACTGCAGCCGCTACTAACCTATAAGCAGACCTATTGCCAAAGCGGGGGGTTTAAAGCATTCGGAAAAGAGCAGCGAAGAATCTAGTTTAAAATGGAAATCCTGCAGCCTAAGCGCTCGCTGAAAGAGAGAGAGAAAGAGAGAGCTCTCACCTCTCTCACAAGCCAGAGTACTGTACGTGGGGTTCGAATCCTGGGATGGGGCAAAAGTGTGGCAAGTTTCCTTACTCTCCGCACTCCTCTGTTGGCCCGACAGTAACTAGGAACCCGGTGATCAGTCGATTGCGTGCCGGGGGTGATAACCCAGGCCTCCCCCAATTTCACACTCAATCCACAGCTGTTTGTGGGAAATTGATAGTGGGACATTGCTGGAGCACTGAACACTGCTGTGTTTCGCAAACGCACAATCAATGTACAAAACTGTATTCTGTGAAGCACTTTCGAGATGTCTCAACTGAGCGATCAGGTTGCTAATATCAAATGTGAAGGATTATTATAAAAATAAAGTGCGATTTTTCTTTCCCTCCGAGCCCCCCCCCCCACCCCCCTACAAACCCCATGCAAGTTCCGTAATGGTTTGGAAATCCTGAATATGTGGCTAATGGTCAGAATAAACTATGTCTGCGCTCTCAAATATTGCTTGGTATTAACACCACCGGGTCTAGCAATGACTCTCATTAGTGGTGACACAGAAGGAATAATGTGAAGCCTGCGGCTAAGGTAAGGTGCTTATCTTTGTACTTTTTTTGTTGTTGTATTTTTCAGATTTACGTGTGTAATAAGCTGCCTCGGGCAGTGTTTTTTAGTCGGCTCCTCTGGCAGACAAATTGCTGAATTAAGAATGAATTATTTATTATTTTTGACTATCTACATTTTTAATTTTTAGTTTTATTTTGAGAGATTGTGAATTGAATCTGACCAACTGTGTCTTTCCACAAAAATGGTTGAAATATAGCTGTAGAAACAGAGCTAAGCCTCTACTCTACTCTACTCACCAGGAAAAGCTTATTACAGTTCTACAGAACATCCAATCATACAAACAATGTCACCAGACAGCTGTATAAGGATTGGGTATAACTAACAATATCTCAGTGAATGGTCAGCTGCACACAATTTGTTCTACGAGCCATATTTTATACAAGCCCCAACGGCAAAAAAAAATACAACACACATTTACACACACCCTCACTTAAAGTGGCTTCGGTCAATGTTGTTTCGTTATTACGTTGCTGATACGTTGGGGGAGCATCATATTAATTTAACGTTGCGACGTCCGGTATTCGTACGCAAGTTCACTTAATTTTGCATCGCTTAAAGTCTTGGGATTGGATCTTGTGAAAGGTGAGGGAGGTGGTGTGCTGGTAGTGGTGGTGTACCTACTATATGGACCTGACGGTATTAATGAGATCAACATTAGGTTGTGCCCATTTCAATTATTGGAATAATAATAATTATACAATAATCCTTGCATTTGACATAGCACCTTACTCTGCCTTGAGACAGAGTCACTTAAAAAGCAACTTGATGTTGTGATGGGGAGGGACAATGCAGATTCATATATAATAATAATCCTTGCATTTGATATAGCGCTTTTCACATGTTATCGATGTCTCAAAGCTTCACAGAACATACTGTAAATTGAATTGACTGTATATAAGTTGGCGAATCATGGCAACCAATTGCGCACAGCAATGTCCCCCCTCCCACAAATAGGCGGGGATTGAAATGACCAATTTATTCTATATATTGTTTTTAGGGATTATTATCAGGCAGATGGACAGCTTGCCCGAGGTTTCTCCCAGCCAGGAATCAAACCTAGGGCACAGATGTACACGATTGAGTAACAACACACAAAATATATGATATATTTCAATGTAAATTCTCCAGTATGAGCAGCTCCGTGCTTTATTTACTGTGGTTTTGTTCGCCGCACATGTAATGCCATTCCTCGTCTCTGTGGCCGATACTTCATCAGGAACACCTCCTCCGGTAAAGTGTTACCAACTGGGACTCATTACTCAAGGATCCTGGGATGCGAAGTACTATTGCCATCAACTACTTTGAATAATGTAACGCACTTGGGGCCATTTTAACCACTGCATTCTTTTTGGTATTAGAAGCCCTGCAATAAGCGGACGCCGCCAATAAGGGGACACAGAATTGATAGGAAGCGAAAGGCCCACAACAGAGATAGTACATTCAGAGGATGGATGGAATTTGCCGTGCTTCACAATGTCAGTTAATGGTTTCTCTACCTCTCCGACCTCCTCTCTCCTCAAACCAGCTCCCGTTGCCTTCACTCCACCGGGTCTGGCCTCCTCCGTGTCCCCCCGAATCCTCCGCTCCACCCTCGGCGGCCGTGCCTTCAGCCACTAGGCCCCGAGGCTCTGGAACTCCCTTCCTCACTCCCTTCCCCTCGCCCCCTCCCTCTCTTCCCAGTTTCAGGTCCCAGCTGAAGACCTTTCTCTTCGACCGCGCCTTTGGTCACCTTTCTCCTCCCCCTGCCCCTGGCTCGATCCCGGGATCCGCTATTGTGAAGCGCTCTGAGACGCTGCCCGGCGTGGAGGGCGCTGTATACATCAAAGTTATTGTTGTTGTTCTCGATCTGTATGTCTTTTTGCGAGTGCAAATTTTCCCCCCCCCCCCGCACCTCCCCCCACCATCCCCCAAAGCCCCCACAAAAGGCAGATTTTGAATCATCTATCAAGTAATTGGGAGCATTACGCTCAAGAACCTCTCTTTTACTTTGCGAAAGTGCAAGTTTCACATTTGTAAATTTCAACGCTGTTATGCCTTGTGCTGCGCACGAACAAAGGAAATGGGGTTAATTGTGTTTTTTTTTAAAAACCACCAATACTGCTTACCTATCAGATCTCCCTTGGCACTGTACGAACCCCAGTAGGTAGATTCTGTGTTGGGAGTGTGACACTCATACTGCCCAGCATCTTCAGCTTGTAGGTTCGTGATGTGTAGAAGCACTGAGTCCCTGTCGACTCTCTCGATGTAGATCTCTTTGCTTTGCACTCTGCTTCCGTACACGGCGTAGGGGAAGCTGGGGTCGTTGGTGCTGATGATCTGGATTTGTCTCTCCGGGGCGGAGGGCAGATAGATCGACCACTCGAAGTTCTGCTGTGTTAGGCCCTCGTACCCGCTCACGTTACACTTCATGGTTATGTGATAACCTTCGGCTCGGACCAGGGGACTCTCTTGTACTTGCACAAGCCTTTGAGCAGTACAGACACCTGAAACAGCAACACACAGGTAACACACAATGTTAGAAAATAGGCATTATCCGCGCGCAAGCTACACGTCAATCACAATTGCACCTTTAACAACTGTTAGGGGACAATCTTAATGGACTGTTGGAATCAAAGCCAGATTTGTTTTGCAGGTACGGGAGTCAAAACTCTTTTTCATTTCACTTTAAGTTAATAAAATCAGTCAGTCAGTCAGTCATAAAGAGAAGCTTGAACTTTATAGTGCCTTATCAGGTTGAAATGTCTCAAGGCTCTCCTACAAAGTGTCGGTAAATGCGTTAGCCATTTGTCTCAGCGATGTTCCACAAACAGATGCATTACCACCTTCTTAGAATTTTCAATCATGTCCCGAAGAAAAGGCCTTTGGGGGACCTCGGTTCGATGGCTTTTTGCAAACGATAATAATCCTTGCATTTGATATACACGCTTTTCACGTCTTTTAGACGTCTCAAAGCGCTTTGCGGAATATACTGTAACATGAATTGACTGTATATATATATACATACATATATATATATATATACATATATATATATATATTTGTGGGCGAAACGCGGCAGCCAACTGTGCACAGCAGCGTTCCCACCCCATCACCACCACACACACACAAACAGATGGGAGTGCCAGCTTAGACAATGAGCTGAAACCCAGTCAATGTAGCACTTGAATCCACAACCTTCTGACCCGCAAGTGAAAGCGAGCGAAGCTGACAGCAATTCAGCGCTAATTAACACTGAAATATGTTGCGAGTTTATGCTGTGACTAAGCGCAACTGACTGAAAATTTTGTTGAGTGAGACTGCCCAGACATAGATCCATACAGCCATAAGTCAGAGAGAGTGAGTGAGAGAGAGAGAGAGAGAGAGAGAGAGAGAGACAAAACTCTTATCCTAGATTTTGGATCTGGATGGTTAGCGGTCAATCTGTTATCAGAAGTGAATGGAATATTGACTGATTGAACAAGAAAGATAACATTTGAAAATTCTCTCTAAACTTCCCGGGTTAATTTAGTGCGTGGGAGGGGCAGGGAAATATGTTTTTAATGTCAGTCGGAGCGGATACAGAAATTATCCATGAATTTATCACACACAGAGAGTACGGAGGTTTCATTATATTCTGACAACTATAAAGATTCAGACAATCCCTAATGTGAATGTCATGGATGGAATCATCCCCAGTGTAAATATTTCTTCAATCGGATACCCTTTTTTTAAAAAACAAAACTTAAAAAAAAAACTTTTGAAGCGATCAGGTTTTTAGCGTGCAAAAATGACAGGCATCACAACTGTCTGATAAGACACACTGCTCACTTTCACTCTCTCCTCCCTCCCACCCACCATTCCCCCTCCCTGCTCGCCCACTGACTGAAATGCTCTGAACAAAGTGGCTTCTCTCTGACAGCAATTAAATTAGGATTTCATCATCCATGCAGCAGAATCCATTCTGAGTGTTGTGCTCCTGGGTTAAAAAGGGGGGAAATACTGTAGCCTTTCCACATCGCTGAGGCACCAAATACCTTGGAGCCACAGATCTCCACCCCCACCCCCCACCCCCCCCCCCCCCCACCCCCACTCCGTATGTGGCTGGAAATGGCAGTGCCCATTATTGGAAGCTGGGAGAGTATTTGAACAACCGTGTATAAAAATAAAATTACATTTACTATACGAGCGAGAGAAGCAACGGTGATGGATGGAAGCGCAAGATTCTCGGCCTCATTCAGCTGACATTCAAACTCGTCTTATTTACAGTGAGTGAGTGAGTGAGTGAGTGAAGGAGTGAGTGAGTGAAGGAGTGAGTGAGTGAAGGAGTGAGTGAAGGAGTGAGTGAAGGAGTGAGTGAGGGAGCGAGTGAGGGAGCGAGTGAAGGAGCGAGTGAAGGAGTGAGTGAGGGAGCGAGTGAAGGAACGAGTGAGGGAGCGAGTGAAGGAGCGAGTGAAGGAGTGAGTGAAGGAGCGAACTTCACCGGTACTTAGCTGAGCTGGGAGATGGATGGGAGATAGATGATCTCACACAGTATTTGAGCACTCTTGCGTTAGAGACATGAAAAATTAACAGGGGGGGAGGGAAGGCCTTATACATCACACTATTATCCGTGCATTTATAAGCTTTACTACTTGTCTTGCCTTCTCTTTGCCTCCCTCAAGGCAGAATTAAGACCTTCCCTTATCAACCTTCTTCCCTCCTCCATTCCCTACCCTCAGCCTTCCTGCCTTCAGCCCTCTCTGATCGCCTCCCCTCCTCTCTTCCCAGTTTCAGATGCCAGCTAAAGACCTTTCTCGTCAACTGCGCCTTTGGTCGGTCAGCTTTCTACCCCTGCTCCTGGCTCGGTCCTGGGATCCATCGTTATGGAGCATCGCTCTGAGACGCCTTCCAGCATGGAGTGAAGGCGCTATATAAATCAAAATATAAATTGTTGTTGTTGATCCCAAGCCACAGCTGCGGTGGCTCATCGCTAGTGATGTGGGCAATCTTCCTGGTGTGCAAGGTGTGATATAAACACAATTTACTGTTGTCACACTTAAGCTGTCCCTGCTATTTTATCAACACAAGTTGCACGGAGTTAATTGCTGAGATATAGTTTCATAATTGTGGTAAATAAATTATTAAAAACATTTTTTTTAAAAAAGAACGGAATATGATGCGGTTTGATGTTCCTGTAATTTTCGCTTCGATAAACTCTATACTGTAAGTCAATACAACTCTTGGTTGAATTTACCATGATCAAAGGGAATTCTTCCCACTCAACTACTCTCCTGTTAACCCTACAAGCCAAAGTCCTGATGGATTGGGAGGTCCTAGCTGGACATGCAGTGTGAAAGCTTGCCAGACCACGTTCTCAATGTGGTTTTTCACTTGCAAAACATTCAGTAAATTCACTTTAACTGTAACATTCCGTAAAGCACTTTGAAACCTTGACATGATAAAGCGTTATATGAAACGCAAGGATTATCGGATGATTATTTTAGTGGTTCGGCCCCCCAACAGTTACACAAACACACACTTGGGTTTCCAAGGCTTGGCTCTTACTGATGCTTTCCGGAATTAATTAAGCTGATGTCCTTCCAGGGAGAGAGAATGCAGGTATTTATATGTATTCTAGTAAACATCTTGTTTGGGTTTGAATACTCTTACTCATGGAGAAGGGGTTTCCGAGTGCGTCAAGATGCTCTGCTGACTAAAATAGAAAGTGCTGTGGCCAGAGACAGCTGGATCATCAGAGCAATACAGTGAAAAGATTCAAGTAGCTTTAGTGATCTGTGGAAGACAGCCGCCAATTTTCTAACCCTAAACACAGAAGGCCAGCTCCTCTCCATCTGAACATGTTACGTTAAGTGGAAGATAGCTTACCGCTAGTTAAATAAGGTCAGGAACGTGTGCTGGATAGAGAGAGAGAGAGAGAGAGAGAGAGAGAGAGCGGAAGACAGTAGTTATCTTGAATGAGCCTGGTTGGTTCCTGCGAGCATGGGTAGCTAGTCAGTCCTCCCTAGAAATGTAGCCCAATTCTCATGCTAAGTGGAATTTTCACACTCACAAGAAGCACTTGCTAACATCGCTCTGTAACATTGAAAATAAGTGTGTTGTTGGGACAAACGATTAAAAACGTGGCAATCCACCATAGACAAAGAGCCCAGTGTCTATAATCACAACAACTGCATGATTCATATTCATAATGCAGTGTGTGTGTGTGTGTTTGTGTGTGTGGGTGGGTGTGTGTGTTTGTGTGGGTGTGTGTGTGGTGTGGATGTGTTTGTGTGGGTGGGTGGTAGCTCCTGAAAGCTACTCCTCCAGATGGTGTAACATGCATCGCTCTGTCACACAACTCATACTGCCTCAGCCTCCATTCATTCATCCTGCCTCAGCCTCCATTCATTCATCCTGCCTCAGCCTCCATTCATTCATCCTGCCTCAGCCTCCATTCATTCATCCTGCCTCAGCCTCCATTCATTCATACTGCCTCAGCCTCCATTCATTCATCCTGCCTCAGCCTCCATTCATTCATCCTGCCTCAGCCTCCATTCATTCATCCTGCCTCAGCCTCCATTCATTCATACTGCCTCAGCCTCCATTCATTCATCCTGCCTCAGCCTCCATTCATTCATCCTGCCTCAGCCTCCATTCATTCATACTGCCTCAGCCTCCATTCATTCATACTGCCTCAGCCTCCATTCACACCCGATGTGTGGTGGCTGCCCAGACCATACAATTGATTTGTCAATTAAGTCTTTTAAGCGCTCTGAGACACCAGAGAGGTTCCCTACATAAATGCTCTTTAAGTTGTGAGCACCAAATAAACCCATTTAGCAATAACAACAAAATAAAAACACCCCCCAAAAACACCCCCAATATTAAAAATTGGTCATTTTCAATCCACGACTGTTTATGTGTGTGGGGAGGGGACAGGACGCTGCTGTGCGCAATTGGCTGCCGCGTTTCGCCCACAAATATATACAGACAATTCACTTCACAGTATATTCTGTGAAGCGCTTTGAGACACAGTCGACAAGATGTGAAAAGCCGCCACATCAAATGCAAGGATTATTGTTATTATTTATTATTGTTATTATAACAACAACTTGCATTTACACACTGCCCTTCAGGTGGGATTGCATCCCAGAGGGCTTGACGGGGATCTGACTCTGACCATTCCACTTCATAAATATCTGCTTCCCGATGCCTGTATTGAAACCCTACTCCCTCGGTCTATCTGAAAGCAACGTTTTGGGGGTTTATTATTCTATCCGATTGTACCCAGCTCAGTAATGTCCCCTCTGATCCGTCTCTTTTCGAGGATGAGAGAGCTCTGGCTTACGGAGTTGCTACTCGCAGCTCATTCCTCATAACACTGGGGTGTGAGTGGTGGGGGGGGGGTGGTTAGCCTCGTTTCTCTCCTCTCCACACACTGCCTCTCTACCTAGAGCCTAGGCAGCACACCTTATGTTACAGTGACCAGAGCGCTTTCATTAAACAAGAATTAATCAGCTTCCCTCTGGAGTACTTTGACACGAGTGATACAGCGACTGTGACCAGGTGGCAGCTGATGATTTCGAAGTAGAAAACAATTTGAAGACCAGACACGGGGGCACAGGAGATGCAAATGGTTTACATCGAACACATCTCTAAATATAGAATGCTTTTTTTTGGTATAAATCCTGCAAAACCCTCGACTACCGTAATAATACATGAACTACATCCTCAAGTGGCGTTTGTGTGTAACAGGAAAACAAGTCACACCCGCTTTATATATACAGTAATTGCAAGTTTTTGTAAATAGTCCTTCTCCAGCATTGCCAAATCTCTCTCTCCTCCCCAGCCCCCCCCCCCCCCCCCCACTCCACCCCAACCCCTCCACTGCTCCATTCCCCGCACACCCTTCAACAGGGGGCTATGGATGGCGAGGGAGTGATGGGAATCCTGCCTTTCCCCTCCGCCGACACAAACAAACCCCGAGTCTTAAGAGTAGGGAGTTTGCCACATTAATCCCTCATCTAAAAAATGTATTCCCTTCATGGCTGTTGTGTGGGAAGATTGCTTTTGCAGAAAATTGGCTGCTGCGTTCACCTATAAACCACACACAGCCACATCATGTTACAGTATACCCCGTGGGGTGATGTGTTTCAATCACGCAATAAGGCATTGTATCAAATGCAGGGATTATTATTACTATACAAGGAATATTAATTCTCGCACCCTCGCGTACTGGCCGGGTTGAGATCAACTAACAACAGAGAAAAGAATTTGAATCTGTAAACATATCTGCATCATCTGGTATCCTATAGCGCAGCAGCTCTCTGCAAATCCTTCTAGTTATATAACACAGCAAAATAACCTCTTAAATTTTCTGTCGTTCAGCTTTACACTCAAAAACATAATAATCCTTGCATTTCATATAGCACCTTATCATTATATATAAGACGTCTCAAAGCGCTTCACAGTACAATAAAAGCCTGTTTATCCGTGACCCAATCAACCGTAACTTCCGTATAACTGGCACCTCCAAAACAAAGGTCCCCATTCGATTAAGCGGAATTTTTCCGGCACAATGTAATTTTTTTCATTCTAAAAATAAATTGTGTTTTCGGCTGAATATCCGGCACACGCTTTGGCCAGGTAGATACTGTAAAGTGAATTGACTGTATATTTTGAAACCCGGGGGCTAATTGTGCACAACAGTGTCCCTCAAACAGTTGTGGATTGAGTTTTTAAAAAAAGCAATTACTGTATAACCCCTGGAAAAACAATTGTTAATCAATGAACAACTGGGTTCTCACTTTACTTCTAGGCAAACAGAGACATGCGGAGCGAGGAAACTCTTCCTAGCAATGCTAGCAATTGCTGGGAACCAAATTCAGGTCCTCTCGGTTGAGAGGCCGACGCTCTTAACCATTAAACTACAGGAGTCCGCATTAGACAAGTATTAAACAAGCAAAAATCCAGTTTGCTAACATAACAGGATATGAACCGTTCATTGAAAAAACATTCCAGACAACATTAATCTTCCAGAGCGTTGAGCAAATTTTCTGACAGAGTTTAGAAGATATTGTATTCTTTTGTAAAAAAAAACGAGGAGGGGGAAACAAAATTAAACTGTTGTGGAGGACCGGAGCCTGATTCAGACTGATGAAATGGAAAGGAGTTTTAGACTAAGGCAGCTCATTTGCACATTTTATTTTTAAATATACCATCTGCTTTGGCACAGACTTGAGTAATTAAACTGAAAGACTGGCATCACACACTGTCGACCCACCACTCTACTCTGTACCCACAACCTTAAAACTCCAAGCATTGGGGTTTGGCATATTTTTTTGAGCCAAAAGCTAATTCAAGACCTCTGGTGAAACCCAACATGTGGGCTGCAAGAGTAGTGATCATATTCCTTGTTGGGTGCGGGTGAGGTTGGGAGGGGGTGAGGTTTTAATTCAGAAACTTTAATCTCAGTTTGAGCAAAGTCCTATATAGCTCATCCATCAAGTCAGCTTCCTTTGCTCCGTTGCCCAGAGCTCAGCAGTTGAAATAGGAGTTCTATTAACTCCTTTTTTTTACCGCGCTGAAGCACAATGAAGCGGGAACATCGCAAAGCATTATCAAGTGTAGTGACTGTTTTATTGGCCGCACCAACAAAAATTCCACACTCAGCCTTGAGGCGAACAATCAGTTGGTCCAAAGTTATTAAGAACAATTTTCAGCAGGTAATTCTGTTTTGTGAAGCATTGTTAGAAATCTCATTCGCACCCTTAAATGATTGCGGGGTGGAGTTCAATAATAGTTTTTTCTACATTGAACCGATTTATGAGATGATACAATATAACAACACCCTCTCTCTCCCCCAACAACACAAGATTGGCTTCCAATTCACACAACTGCCCTGTTTGGTTGGTGATTTCGCAATTGGAAATTATTCTACTTTGTAAAGAAACATTTGTTTTGGCCGGCCAAAGTGTCTGTCTGGCACATGTGGAAACCCAGCACAATGCTTTAAAGTGTCCAAACTGAGTCAATATATGCATCGGGGGTGACACCGATGGGAGTTTAATGCTTAAAATAGCATAACTTGACATTGAGAACAAGCTTCCAGGCAGGTGTTGATCTAGAAGCCCCTTCCGAATGTACAGCATTTTATCACACTGACGAGTCTGAAAGTACTTCACAAGTAACTACTGTACTGCCAAGCATAGTGACTGTATTTTGACACCAGCAAATGTCCCACATCGCAGGCCTGAGGTGAATGACAAATGAATTGATGGGGGAATGATAATGAGGACACCGAGAGGGTGTCTCCCTTTGTCTTTTGGAACAGTGTCATGGGATGGATCTTGGAATAAATCTGAGGAGACAGGTGGAAATTTGATCCAATGTTTTAATTTGAAACAAAAATGGATGATACATGTTGTGAGGTCAGCGTAAAGGGAGCTTCACTTTGCAGCAAATAGGGACACGCTTGATTAGAGACGGAGACTGCTGCTTGAAGCCATTTGAGAGTTCAAAGCATCCAAAGGTTCCATTCTCCTCCCCTGCCAGCACTCTCCAGGATAGAGAAGGGCAAATGAGAAACTCAAAAAAATGTTTATTTTGGAGACCAGTGGTCCTAACGTGCGCAACTCGGAAGGTGTGTAAAGCGAGCAACTCAAACCTGCCGCGCGAAAATAAGAAAACAATAAAGAGGGTTACTGATCTGGAGAGAGAAAAAGGGACTTGAAAGACCTCGAGTAGGCAATGTAAATTCAATTTAAGGCAATTATCCTTCTGTACCTATTTGGCAAACGGGTCAAGTTGACTGTATCAATTCCCAGTCACCCTCAGCAATCTGAAGAAGCTTATGAGCTTTGGCATAAGAGCATCGCTTGTAGAATTCATGTGGAACTATACCCTGTTCTCTCGTTTAAGCCTTGCTCTGCCCGAAGCAACTCTGCTTCACTGTTGTGGGTCTGAGCTATGGAATAACAACAACCAAATGACACTGGTATAGTGGCTTTCACGTCAGGAGGACGTCCCAAGGCACTGGACAGTCACTGCTGAGGACCTGAGCCGAGCTGAGGACCGGGGGGGGGGGGGGGGGGGGGTGAAGTGGGGGATTAGACGTTGCCCTAAGTGGCTGAAGATTTGCCTGCCGATGGCGGGGCGGGTGGGTTGGGGGATGTGGAGCAGGCCAGAACCTGCTGAGCGGAGGGAGCGGACGAGCAGGTTGATAAGGAGTTAGGAGGTCAATGGATGTAGGGTGGAGCGAGATTGTAGAAGGGTTTAGTAAATCATCAATTAGCATGGAAAATGGGGGGAGGGGTGGGGGAGAGAGAGAGAGAGAGAGAGAGAGAGAGAGAGAGAAGTGCAGGGATGTAATATGTTTTGTGATAAATGATCACGTCAGACACTCCATTCCCCTATTGGGTACAAGAGTAAGATGCTAAATAAATAAAAATCCAATTTTACCGGGGAGCGATAATCTACTCCTTCTGGTTGCTATTAATTTTTCAGAAATGCGTCTGGCACACGTCTAGACATTCAGTTCCCCTCCCCCCACCCCTCAGTTGTCCTTCCTCCCCCACATCCGGTCCCTGACCAGAACCATATTCTACCACCTCCTCCACGTTGCCGTCCTCCAGACATTCCTTACCCGAAATGCAGCCAGGACCCTCAAGCATACCTCTGGCACTTCCCTCCTGGATTACTCAAACCCTCACCTCGCCGGCCTCCCCAACTCCATTATTCAAAAAAATCCAGCTCATTCTGACCTCTGCCGCCAGCAAACTTAACCAGACCAAACTCCATACCTCCATCTCGCCAGTTCTGGACAGGCTCCAGTTGGCTCCCTATCACCAAATGGATTGACTTCAAGATCCTCATACGAGTGTTCAAATCCCTTCACTCCCTATCAACCTCCCCGACCTCCTCACTGCCTAATCCACCACCCAAAGCCTCCGCTCAACCGGCACCAGCCTCCTACTCGGCAACTTCGCTTTACTATTGGAGTTTGAGCCTCTACACTGGAACAGTCTCCCTCAATCCCTCCCTCTACTTAGCCCCTTCTCTTCCCCTATTCGTCTGTGCGCTTACTCCCCCGCCGCCACCAACCCATGACTCTGCCACTGTTAAGCACTCTGAGACGCTACCCTGCAGCCAGTGGAGCTAAATCACACAGGTTTACCCCAGTGGAAGAAAAACATTTTCCAAGAAGAAATGCGACAGAGATCTTTACCCTCCCACTCACAAAAATCTTACTCCACCAAACAAACCAACGATGAAAATGGTGGAACTTCGAGAAACACGGTGGGAGTTTGGAAACTTGGCAACGGACTCTTGATAGTAAGGCAGTGACAAAAGGTGCACAACGCCTATCGCCAGCCCTCCCCCGCAAAAAAATCAAGAGAGAAAGAAAGATTGTTTGCTGTAATCCGCGTCAGTCAATCTAATGACAGCAACGTATCTCTTTCCACTTGCAAAAAGCCTTCCAAGAAGCGCTGAACGCTACTAATTGCCATGTACTGGGCAGGTCACCCCCCAACACTCGTTTAGCCAGTAACCTCGAGTGATTTAGCAGAATGTTCTTTTTAATAAATCATTGAATAGCATGTAATCTGCGGGGATAAGGGAGGGAGGATGACAGTTGACATGATCTGACAAGTCTGCCAATCGTGGCATATGTCAAATAGAATATAGTCACGGAACTTATTCAGCGTTCTTCAAACCAGCTTCAAAATTTTCTTGGCATTATCGGGCAACCCGTGTGAACATTTTGCCTCACTAATAATGAGGTATCTTGACATAATTCAGTGGGAGGGAGCTCTGTGCTGTTGGAATGGATTGAGGTCTTGTCTGCCTAGGTCTTTAGGGCCGACATTAAATATCCCGTGAAACTTATTAAAATAAAAATGGGAGGGGTGTGGGGGGGAAGAATCCATCCCAGGCAAATTTGTCACTCACTTCACAGCTGATGGTTGAACAATTGCAAGGAATAAATTGATGGGCCAAGTTGACAGAACGTCAATGGTTATGTAAGCAATGTTAAAATCCCACTTGGAATGTCCCATTTTTTTAAGCCCACTTAGTAAACTTGGACCCAAATTAACCTGATGCAGATAATAATGTGGATGAAAGAGAGGGTGGGGAGAATGAACAGGTCACTCAAAAGGAAGTTTCCAACATCAAAAATGTGAGACCCATCAGTCAGCCGATGCTTTGTGATACCCAACCACCCATCCCAGTGGAAGATGCCATCAATTGTATAGTACTTAGGCACAGATAATAAATTGGGATCCCAATTAGAGACACACACACACACACATATATAATATATATATATATATACTCACTCTCATATACTGTGTGTGTGTATGTATATATATATATATACATACACACACAGTATATATATATAAATGGCTTAACATAGGTTTCCCACAAATATGTTCTGGCTCTTTTGAGATACAGCTGTTTGGAGCACAAGGGAAAATAACATGATAAAAATGAACAAGTGCCTATGAGGAAATGGGAAAGCAATTATTCGAGTGCGATGTGTGACAGTGATGGGTTACTGCATCAATACTGCATAACTAACAGATTTGTATTTTCGCAATATTTTTCATCAGAATTTCCCATTAAAGAGTTCTTCCGTCTCCTGCCTCAGCTATCATCACTCGACACGGTGGGTTTTCTTCCGTTCGGTGGCTGTCAGTTGAGAGGCCAGGAAAAAGATCGAAGAGGTTTCTTCCTCCCAATTAACAGCCAAAACAATGTCAATGTATTGGCAATCCCCACAAATTTGATATCACCCACTCAGGCATTTCATCCTAATTCATGTTTGATGACACTACCACGATTATTTTCAAATGAGACCAAAATTTACATAGTTATAAGAGCTCTCTATTTACCAGAAGATTTCTCCATGCATCAAAACAAAATGTGCGCTCTACTAGATTGTCCCACATTCCTTTAACGTGTTACGGGAAAAACGTGGATGGTTGCAATAATAGGCTAAAGTTTTGTTGTTGTATAACACATTCATATTTATAAGATCATGAGGGGTTTCGACAGGGCAAATAGAGAAAAACTATTTCCACTCGTGGGTGAATCTGTGACTCGTGGTCACAGACTTAAAATAGTTTCAAGGCGAAGTAGAGGGGAGCTGAGGAGAAATTTTTTCACTCAGCGAGTTGTTCGAATCTGGAATGCATTGCCTGAAAAGGTGGTGGAGGCTGATTCGATAACAACTTTTAAAAGGGAATTAGATCTTTATTTAGGGAGAACGGGTCTATTAGGCTATGGGGAGCGGGCAGGGCAGTGGGATTGAATCGCTCTTTTCAAAGAGCCGGCACAGACTAGATGGGCCGAATGGCCTCCTTTTGTGCCGTAAAATTCTATGATTCTATGATTCTATATTGTTAATTAACAGCTTTACCCTGATCTATCTTAACCCATTTTTCGTTGGACTTCAGAACATAAAAACTGAAAGATACGAGTGGCATTGCCAGAGATAAATAAATACAGAGATACACTACCATTCATCAGTCACCCAGCGAGATTGATACTGAAAGATATAACAGAGCACTAAGTCTTTATTGCAAGGTCAGCATTTCGTAATATAATATTCTCCCCAATGGCAAAGCTGATAAGAGGAGCATTGGAAACACCCTTCTGTGATTGTCATGGATCTGGCATTGGCTACTGCGTCTCACCCGCAAAACACACATTCAATTTATTTTGCATTATCCTCTGAGAAGCGTTTTGAGACATCTCAAAGACACGATAAGGGGCTACATCGAATTGAAGCATTATTATTACAATACATAGGACCCTGAATGAAACACAGATCTCAATGGGTGTTCTCTCAATCATCGGGATATTTGTTTACATGACAAAAATAACTACCAGGGACCAGACAGGTACACTGTGAGTTAAATGCAACACTATCCCACTAGGTGTTCCTAATTCTCTGTTGCTGCACAAAACAGTATGGTTTCCAAGGGTGCTTTCTGGAAAATATCTGGAAAATTATCTGGTGGGAGAGAGAGAGAGAGAGAAGGGGAAGCTGGGAATCTAACTAACGGTGGACACCAACTCAACTGAAACTTTTCAATCAGCGCTTAGAAGTCGGATACCCATTCTAAGTGCAAAATGATGTGTGAACTAATGGAAGAGAACAGAAACTCGTCAACAAAAGCCTACATAGTCTATTGTATTCCAAGCTTTCAATGGGCAGTGAGGGTGCTTTATCGATGACACATGCCAGAGACCCTTTTTGCACTATTTTCTTTGCCCATCAAAGATGTTTTAAAAGTAGCGAAACTAGATACAGAGTAGAGCTTCTCACAGTCAGATTCCTCTCCAGCACAGTTTATTATGATAATAATAATACTTCCGTTTGATACAGTACATTATCAGATCATTAAGATGTCTCAATGCTGGCAGCTCTACTTGTCTGTATTCCACAGTACAGTTTGAGATACGCACAGGCAGTCAGATGGCAACTGTCATCCATGGGATATGTTGTAAAGTGGATTGACTATTTTTTTCGTTGGACAAAACACCCTTGTTGCAAAACTGGAGGCCAACTACAAACCCAGCATTGGTGATTAAACAAATGGTTTAACTCTCTCTCTCTCTCTCTCACACACACACACACACACACACACACACACAGAGCCACCCAGTCATCTGTGTTGAGAAATATTGACTTGAGAGCATCGTTATTCACTCTATTCCGACAGGTTGGGAAGTAGTAAGACTGGTCTCTGTGTCGAAGGTAAAGAAAACATCATATCATGAATTGTCATATGTTTCACCTCCACTGACAATGTTCTGACCAAGGGTCGTGGAACCTGAAACATTGACTCACTTTTCCAGGACTGCTGCCTGACCTGCTGAGTGTTCCCAGCCAACTTCTGTTTTTGCTTCAGATTTTCCAGCATCTTGTAGTGTTTTGTGTTTTGAACAATGTTTAGGTGTACATTTTCCTTTCACGTGTTTAGGGCATTCTCCAATTCCCTTGTTGGTGGTGCCACGAACAAACATGGGACCTGATCATCATCCTGGTGGGGTGGGGGCGGGGGGGGGGCAAAGCAGCTGTTAGCTATGAACAGGAGCAATGACAAACACGTCAGTCCACTGTATGGTGGCTACTCAAGAACAAGAGAGCTTCCTTTGGGAAAGGCGGGTCAGCGGCATTGGACCTTTCACGTCTCCTGCCACTGATGGAAGGGTGGGAAAATAACTGGAAAACTCCAGTTGACTTGGCTTGATAAAATGCAAGCATTTCGGATAAGAGAGAGAGATAAAAGGCCCTTCAACATTGCTTTGAACAGCTGTCTGACAGTTGCCATCTGACTGCCTGTGCGCATCTCAAACTGTACTGTGGAATACAGACAAGTAGAGCTGCAAGCATTTCACCGTTAAACTTATAATTAGGCCTTCTCGTTAGAGACGAGGACGTGTGTTGGTGTGTGAATGAGGGTGGGGGGGGGGAGAAAGGGATTGCAATGTTGATAGCCTCTCCACTCCCACCCTTTGGAACTCCATCCCTCAATCCCCTCCACCTCACTCCCTCCCCTGACTCCTTCAAGGCATGTCTTAAGACTGTCCTCTTCGGATGTGCCTTTAGCCACCTCCCTACTGTCCGTTAACCCAACCCACATCCCCCCTCCCTCACCCTAACCACCCAAGCTGCCTCTTTGCTTGGGTCCAAATCGCCCGACTATCCAGTGCCTAGGGTGGTCCTCCATTATATAAATGGAAAGGCATTTATATCAATGTGTAATTTTGTATTGCATTGTAATAACTGGTACATGTACTTCTCAATAGCAATTAGATTGAGTTTTTTTTAAATGTTTACACGCACACTGAACTTAGTCATGGAAACCACTGAACAACTTTTCAAAGCATTCAGCGTAGATGTTTTAATATTGGTGCGTTTTAATACAATAGCAAAACAGATCACTATAAAACAAAAACAACAATAAATTTGCACTTATAAAGTGCCTTTCACGTCGGGAGGACGTCCCAAAGCGCTGAACAGTCAGGTCGGGCCCCGGGGGAGGGGAGAGGGGAAGGAGAGTGGGAGAGGGGGAAGAGTTAGTGAGGCAGTCGAAGGTGCGGTCAAAGAGGAAGGTCTTGAGACCGGCCTTGAAGGAGGAAAGGGAGGAAGCGAGGCAGAGGGGCTGTGGGATGGAATTCCACAGTGTGGGAGCAGAGAGGCTGAGAGCCCGGCCACCGATGGTTGGGTGGTTAGGGCAGTGGACGCGGAGCAGGCCTGAGTCTGCTGAACGGAGGGGACGGACGGGCCGATAGGGAGACAGTATTGGTTTGCCAAACCATTACAGCATTGGCTTGCAAACACAGGTCCATCTTGCCTGCACTCAACGATTGCTTGAGCTAGCAGGATGATGTAAAAGGAACCCCTTACATTTCTTTGGTAACCTTCTCCAGAGAAGACTTGCACCTGAAGCAAACCTGAGCTACAGCCACTGAAGTGGTTGTTCAGTTGACCCTTGTTTGCTGGTCACACAAGTCCCCTTGATCCCCTTTCTAGTACCCATAGATGCCTTTCACAGAAATACTCTCCTGTTTCGCTTGGGTGGGGGGGCGGGGAGTTTGTCAAACTCTCTGCTGTAACGCTACGCAGAACTGTGTACATACCAGGAGCCTCGCCATCTTAAGAGAAAGGCATAGATTCATAGATTCATAGAATTTTACGGCACAAAAGGAGGCCATTCGGCCCATCTAGTCTGTGCCGGCTCTTTGAAAAGAGCGATTCAATCCCACTGTCCTGCCCGCTCCCCATAGCCTAATAGACCTGTTCTCCCTAAATAAAGATCTAATTCCCTTTTAAAAGTTGTTATCGAATCAGCCTCCACCACCTTTTCAGGCAATGCATTCCAGATTCGAACAACTCGCTGAGTGAAAAAATTTCTCCTCAGCTCCCCTCTACTTCGCCTTGAAACTATTTTAAATCTGTGACCACGAGTCACAGATTCACCCACGAGTGGAAATAGTTTTCTCTATTTGCCCTGTCGAAACCCCTCATGATCTTATAAACCTCTATTAGGTCTCCCCTCAATCTTCTCTGCTCCAGAGAGAATAACCCTAGCCTATCTAGCCTCTCCTCATAGCTGAAGTCCCTCAATCCTGGCACCATCCTAGTAAATCTTCGCTGCACCCTTTCCAATGCCTTCACATCCTTTCTGGAGTGTGGTGACCAGAATTGAACACAGTATTCCAGTTGAGGCCTCACCAAAGTCCTATAGAGGTTAGTCAGCACTTCCTGACTTTTGTACTCTATACCCCTATTTATAAAGCCTAGTATCCCATTTGCCTTCTTAACAGCCTTGTCTACCTGTCCTGCCACCTTCAACGAGTCACTAACACAAATCCCCAGGTCTCTCTGTTCCTTCACACCATTTAAAATTGTACTATCTAGCCTATATTGCCTCCCTTCATTTCTTCTCCCAAAATGCATCACCTCACACTTCTCTGCATTAAACTTCATCTGCCATGTGTCTGCCCACTTTACCAATTTGTCTATATCCTCTTGCAGATGGCTACTATCCTCCTCACTATTTACTATTCTCCCTAACTTAGTGTCATCTGCAAACTTGGAAACTGTACTCCGTACACCCAAGTCCAGATCATTGATGTAGATTACAAACAGCAATGGTCCCAAAACTGATCCCTGTGGCACACCACTGCTCACTTCCCTCCAATCTGAAAAACAGCCGCTCACTACAACTCTCTGCTTTCTGTCTCGCAGCCAGTTGTGGATCCACGCTGCCACTGTCCCTTTTACGCCATGGGCCTTTAATTTCATAATAAGTCTCTCATGTGGCACTTTGTCAAAAGCCTTTTGAAAGTCCATGTAAACTACATCAACTGCGCTACCATTATCCACCCATTCCGTTACCTCATCAAAAAATTCTATCAGATTTGTAAGGCAAGATTTGCCTTTAACAAATCCATGTTGACTGTCCTTTATTAGCCTATATCTTTCTAAGTGAAGATCTACCTTGTCCCTGATTATGGACTCTAGAAGTTTGCCCACTACCGACGTTAGACTGACTGGTCTGTAGTTACCAGGCTTGTCCTTCTGCCCCTTTTTATACAAGGGAGTAACATTAGCTATCCTCCAGTCCTCTGGCATAACATATATAATAATGGTTCATCCCCATTCCAATCGCACCTAGTGCATCACGTGAGAAATTGGATGACGGTTGTCAAAAAAGACTTCAAAAAGCTTAAGACAGGAATCGATTTGGTGAATTAAGAGGTACAGTAGTTGTGCATCATTTAGTTTGCACTAGAGAGAGAGTAAAAAAACAAGGACAGGATGATTAATGCGTTACCATGGCAAGTTAAATTCTATTGAGTTTTACAGCTTCTATCTCCTTTCAAACAATCTAACTCTCAATAGAACTGACTGATTCATCAGAGAAACAACCCAACAAATCATCACATGCTCCAATTACTGTGAGTAAGCGAGTCATTAAGTGGGTGGTAAAGTGCAGATTAATTTTAACAGAATCCAAACATATCAGAGGGATTAAATATAGCACAATTAACCTTCAAATGATTGCATTTATTTGAGTGTTAAATTTAGCTTTGAGTGGACCCAATATTTGTTCACAATTTATGCTGAAGGCCTGAAATTCCACCTGGTCCTAACGTGTGAATTTTCTCACTTTCTCTTGAAATGCAACGTCGTGCGGAAGTTGTGAAAAAATTTCTTCCGATTCTTCCAGTCTTAATTTAGAAGATGATTTTCTTCGGCTCTTTTAAAAAACAACAAGAAATGTCTCCCAAATTAGGATTGAAATGAACGGGATTTTTTTCACAACAGTGGCAAAATAAGTCTTTACAATTTTATTGTAGCATCGGGGTCCTGGCCTTTAGATTTGAGGGTCCTACTTTTCTATTCATGTTCCATTACGTCACTGTACACTTCTGTGTTGGGTTCTGGCCACTACCAGCCCTGAGGTACATACTCCATCTCATTTTGGAAGAAATAAAAGCCGAACACTCGGATTTAATACTGCAGAATTATCGTGCAAAATTCGCAAGCTTTCTTTACAAAATATTTCCACTGTGGATCAAAAGCTCCAACCCCACACAAAGCCCTATTCGAAAGCCACTCTCAGGAACACTGAACCACTCAGTTGTAAATAGTCAACACAATAGTCATGACTTGCGAGTCTGCTCGTACTGCTCTCTCTCTCTCTCTCTCTCTCTCTCTCGTTACATAATTGTCTCTTGATTGCAAGTATGGCCAGCAGCGGTACGATCAGTCATGTTCCACAAGACAAGAGAGGAGAAAGATAACTCCATAATTCTGTTTTAATAAGGTACCTGTCACCTTCTCTGTATGGTAGGAGCGCTACCACGTCCCCACGTCCATGTCCCCCCAAATCCTCCGCTCCACCAGCAGCGGCCGTGCCTTCAGCCACTACGCCCTCGAAACTCTGGAAATCCCTTCCTCACTCCCTTCGCACCCTCCCCACCCCGCTCTCTTCCTAGTTTCAGGTCACAGCTAAAGACCTGGCTTGATCCCGGGATCTGTTATTGTGAAACGCCCAGAGACGCCGTCCGGCGTGGAGGGCGCCATATAAATCAAAGTTGTGGTGATTGTTACCACTTAATAATAATATTTGTATTTGGTAGTGTTTTCACACCTTGTAGAAACTTCAGAGAGTACACTGTGACTGTGTACTTGTGGGCGAAAGGTTGGCAGAAAATTGCCCACAGCAGTGTCCCACACAGTCAAGGATTGAACTGACCAATTTATTATCGTTCATTTTCTTGAGGGATTATTATCAGGCATGTGGAGTAAGGAACTCACTTGCTGAAGTTTTTGTCCTGCCGGGAATTGAACCCAGCTCTCTCACTTGCAACGAGAGTGTTTTGATTTCCATTAATGTCAGATTCAACAGCTCACAAGTGTACCAGTTACTGAACTTAGCTGACAGGATAGTATACATGATGCAATGGAATAACAACTTTAGCTTTGTCCCAGTTGAATGACCTAGACAGAGGATGAAGGTTACGCAATTAAAATTGCTCAAATTCCTTGATGTCTTTGCTGCCTTAAAATTTAAGATTTGTGGAATTTTTTAATCCTGAATTCAAACTTAATTTGATTACATGTTTACCTGCAGTATCGGTCATTAACTCATCAGTCCACTTTCCAAACTCCTTAATTTTTAAATAATATTTAATATCCAATGAGGAAATTCAGGTACAGGTTCAATTAATTAACACTTGTGTTCTTCCTGCTCCCTTTAACCTGATTTTCCTCCTCTCTTTCGCTCCCATCACTAAAATATCATTGAGCATTAACTCGCCTTCTCTCGTCATGTAACATTCTTAACCTTAATTGAAAAATCTACTGGACTCAAGGAAATCTGAGATGTATCAGTGGCTGATATGGATTTAGTTGAATATTTGTGCATGTTTACATAACGATAAATCTTCGCTTTTGGTATACAGCTTTCCAAAAAAGTATATCATAGGATTTCCTGTGAAGGCTACAACAAATACAAAATTACATTTATTTACATTTACAAAATTACATCATGTCGGGAGGACCTCCCTAGGCGCCATTGTGGTCTTCCTCCTCCCTTCTTTCCTCCTCCGGTGTTCCACAAGGAACACTGGACGATAAATGCCAGATTTACAAACTTCACTGATAAATAAATACAGCTGACGTGAATAGTCGACCACTACAGACATCACAAGGACAGAATAATTCCTTGCATTTTGACACGGGGCCTCTTGTATCAACAAGACATCTCTTACGGTGCTTGACAGGATTGACCCTAAAGTGCAGTGACTACGTATTTTGTAGGTCAACGTGGCAACCAATTTTCACCAAGCAATAACCCGCAACTATGAAGTCAATGGCCAATTTTATTTGGTGTCTTGTTGGCCAGAAGAAACTCCTTTCAATTTACAAATATCGCTATGGGATCTTTACGCCTGCCTGAACAGCCACATGATACAGTATGTCTCATCCTTCCCACATAGGCAAGAGCTCTACCAACTGAACACAGCTGACATCTATTTGGCCGTGTTTGAAGCCTACCTGTTAAATACTGCCCTCCCAGTGTGACAAATGACAAATCAGGGGCGCAGCGACATGCATTTTTGCAAAAAAAATTTTAGCCAGTGTTATTAGACCTTAGAAGCTTGGAAAGTGTGGCTCTCTTAATCTAGCAATGTTGCACGCGTGCATCACAAGAGAATTGCGTGAAAACCTTTTGATGGAAACGCAACAAACTACTCATTAATCAGAACGCCTATTAATCAAACTAACTAATTGGTGGGGATGCACTCACACGCCGCGCACGCATTCCCCCCGCACCGTGCACGACCCCCCGCGCCACGCACACACGCCGCACACACGCTCCGCACACACACACTCCTATTTGCTTCACAAAATGGCATAAGTAGGCTGAGTTCATACCAAAGACGTAATGCATTTGTAAACCTGTTACTCCCTTGGCCTTGGAACAAATTGCAGCACTGAGAACAACATTTCTGTCAGTTCTTTTTATGAGTTCCGTTTTTATCCATTAATTTACAGGAATTGCGTTTTGGGAGTTTTCACTGTATAATTTAACTTTTGCTTGCCAACGCCACAGTATCTTGACTCTGCCTTATATAGAACACGCTGCCAGGGCATCACGAACACAATACTGCAGGCTGTTCAACATTATTCTGGAGCTCCTGTAGCTCAGTGGGTTCGAGCACGCGCCTTACAAGCGTGAGACCCCGTGTTCGAAATCAGGCAGGTCAGGGGCAAAACCTTGGGCAAGTTTCCTTACTCCACACACACAGACGCCTAATAATAATCCCTCCAAAAAACAACCAGTAATAAAAAAAATTAGTCATTTCAACCCACGACTGTTTGTGGGGGACGCTGCTGTGTGCAATTGGCTGCCGCGTTTAGCCCACAAATATACAGTCAATTGACTTTTCAGTATAATCTGTGA
The DNA here is from genome assembly GCA_035084275.1 of Hydrolagus colliei. NCBI lineage: Eukaryota > Metazoa > Chordata > Chondrichthyes > Chimaeriformes > Chimaeridae > Hydrolagus > Hydrolagus colliei. The sequence continues at coordinate 82,633,486 of CM068745.1, read as the reverse complement.
AGCGCTTTGGGACTTTTCACATAAGATGTGAAAAACCGTTATATATAAATATAATTTCAATCAGGTTTGTTACAAGGTGATCCCAGCCAATAAACAACACCTGAAGAAAATTGTGCTTTGCTGATACTGCACAGCGCTTTGTTACAGAGTTAAAATCACATGAAGAAGAAGCTAAACCATTCTACGGTGGCCCAAAAGGCTTTTCCAAGGATTATTCTTTTGTCTACGTGCAGCCAATGGAATCTAGATTCATTTTGAAACAAATTCTCTCACTCGCTGTGACAACAACCCGAGATTCTTTTGATTTTGAGTCAAGACACCGTTTGCAAAATGGATTGTGTCCTTGAAACTTTGCGACTGGCAAGCCTGTGGCTCTCGGTTACACACACTGCTGTTCAGCGCCCTGTTGTGTGGCTGTCAAAGACAAGCATTGAAGATAATAATCAAAGTAAACCTGTTACTGTCTTGTCTCAGTCTTTCGAATTTTTGTGAAGCCAGTTCCTCTCCCCCCTCCTCTGGGACTATGTAGCAAATTAATTTCTGTAAACAGCAGCTTTGATTTTGACGGGTCTGTCCTCCTTGCCCCGGACATTGCCGGAATACTTCCAGTGCATGTTGAACCTCGGGAGGATCTGACACCATCCATCATACTTTCCCCCCACCCACTCAGAAAACACAATAGGGTATATAAACAGGGCGAGCGGAAGCTTATAATTACATCAGTGCCATCAGAATGGTCCATTCACTCTGCCTCGGAATCGCCAGATAAAACTACCCTCTGCTCGGCCGATAACAAGCACTACATACGTCTGGTTACAAACACAATGGCTTTCTTCCTCCCCCCAAAAACAGAAGTCGTTTATGTATTGTTCGGGGGGAAGGAGTTAAGGAGCTGCTGACGCGACGCGAGTGAAACCAAGGAAGCAATTAAGCGCACGGTGGAAGGTTTGATTTTAATATGATAAATGATTCAATAGGAAAGGAGCCAGTGGATAATTCGCTCACGGTATATGGCGCCGATGCTCTCCGTCATAACCCACTGTCAAAAGTTCTGTCTCTGTGCAGCGCTGATCCAGCTGTCGAGATGTCTGCCGAGACAAGTGCCACAGCAATAATGAAAGGCTGAAATCCAGTTGCTAAACCATCCCTCGATGCTTAAGCCGCTTTGTATGTTGTATGTCATCTCTCCCCAATTAGATGATTTTTTTAAATTTGTTGCCTGCCTGCCCCTCTTCCTGATTTCATCAGAAAAAACACTCGACTCATAATGGGATATTGTTAACTGTTAACCTAACCAAGGAACCTTGGCAACCACTAATTTGTTTTTACACTGTTATTTTTTTTTAGAAAAAACGCACTGTGAGAGAACTATAAAATAATCAAAATGGTTGAGTCAGAAAATTGCATGTCAAATTTGAGTTAGCTCATAGTTCAAACATAATATCTGTAAATGTATGAATTTTTGTGGGTCTCCGATCGTTTAGCCTCACTCCGTTGACCCAAACATCTTAAGTAGATCATTATCTTTCACCCGCAAAATACACTTGTGAATTCACGTAACAGTTTATTCTGTGATGCATTTTGAGAAGTCTCAAAGGCACGGTCAGGCGCTGTATCAAAAGCAAGAATAATTATTATCGTTCACATCGAAGGCAATTTTAGTTAAACGGATGACATGAACTCACTTAGAACTTACACTTGTAGAATTAAAATAAACGGACAGAAAAAACCGGGTTCAGAATTACACTGTATTGAGGAGTTTGACAAATTCTGTACCCTCTGAAATGCTTGGATAATAAGAGCAAATTCAGACCCTGTGCAAAGCAACGATGACAAGAAAATTACCTTTGTAGAGCGCTTTTTCATGCCGGGAGGTGGAAAGGGGAACAAAGGAGGAGCAAATGATCAGTTGATAAGTTATAATAATAATAATAATAATTTCACTTGTCAAATCATCGAGATGTCTCAAAAGTGCTTCTTTTGATATACTATAAAGCGGATTGATGAGTGTATTTTGTGGGCAAACACAGGAGTCAGTTGTGCACACCAATATCCCACCAACAGCCAAGGAGTCAGTTTTCACGTCTTCTAGACGTCTCAAAACGCTTCACAGAATATACTGTAAAGTGAATTGACTGTATATATTTGTGGGCGAAACGCAGCTGCCAATTGCGCACAGCAGTGTCCCCCACAAACAGTCGTGGATTGAAATGACCAATTTATTATAGTGTTTTTTTGGATGCATTATTAGGCGTGTGTGTGTGTGTGTGTGTGTGGAGTAAGGAAACTTGCCCAAGATTTTGTCCTGACCCGCCTGTATTCGAAACACAGTTCTCACGCTTATTAAAGCGAGTGCTCTAACCACAGAGCTACAGGAGCTCCATTAGAGTGCTAATTTAGATGATTGTGGATTCAACTCCCAACTTGGCCTCTGAAACCCACAATCTGACATTTCCTCAAGTAAGGTTTTCAGAGGGGCGTTTGAAGGCTGGGGAAAGGGAGAATGGGGAGGGGAGGGTGAAGAAAAACCCCCAGCATTAAAACACTTGTCAAATACAAAGACAAAACAGAAAGAAAAAATGCTGCAAATGTACCCTAACTCAATCAGCGTGATTGTGAAAGAGAAATGGCCATTTCCTGTTTGATCCTTTGTCTAAACTTGGCAGCCACATGTCCCAAACACTGACTTAACTGGTCTTGTTGCGTTCAGATGTTAGGAGTTTCCAGTGGTTTTTTTTTGTTACTTGCTAAAGCTTCAGATATAACTCCTCTCACATCACCAGTGCACAATTAAGAATCATAGAACCTTACGGCTCAAAAGGAGGCCATTCAGCCCCATCGAGTCTGTGAGGCACTGGTGAGGAGGCCAACAGAAACAGCTTGCATTTTTATAGCAGCCTTCACATAGGATAATATCACGTAGGAAACCATCCCCAAAATGGTTCAGAGATAATAATATTCCTTGCATTTGATATAGCGCTTTTCACGTCTTCTAGACGTCCCAAAGCGCTTCACAGAATATACTGTAAAGTGAATTGATTGTATATTTTTGTTGGATGTTGGGCAACAACAACATGCATTTATACAGCGACCCTCACGCAGGGTAGCGTCCCAAGGGCACCGACTGAGGATCCACCCCCTTGAGGTTGTGGTCTCACATTGGTTCAGCGAGAGTCACACATGCGGAAACCCATCACCAGCCTTAAAGAGCATCCAGTCACCAAAACCAAGAATTCCATCCAACCCATCCAAGCGTGGAAATTCCAGAGATAGATTGTTGAAATGGCATTCCATTCCAGGTGAAAGTAATGGTATAGTTTGCACACATCACCCCCCCACCCACCCACCCCCCCAGCCCCGAATTTACAGACTTGGGATTCCCAATTCACCATTTCTAGATCACACAACAAATCCCCCCGAAATTTTTTTTGGGATTAATGCAACGAATCTGAGTGTGTAAATATCGTTTACTGACGTCTCGCTAGTTGTTTGTAAATAGCGTGTAATTTATGCCTTAAGCACAAATCACATAGGGAGCAGACACTACAGCCAGCAAAATCACTCTCTGATCACCAACCTGAATAGTCCCTTCAGCTTCTGTCTGCAAAGGCGTGTGTTTTACCAGGACTGAAACAATGGCACCTCAGCCGCTGCTTGTCAAAGAGATTTTGTCAATGTATGTTTCTGAGATGAAAGCGAGAGTGCCTGAATATTCCTAGTATGAAATAATATAATACAAGGCGAAAGCACCTAGGGAAATCAGTGTGGTGATTAAACATGCAACAACTGAAACTACAGGCAATAAAACATTGCGGCTACATTTGGTTAATGTACCATTGTAGCAGTTTGATTACGTTACACGTGAAAAGACTTGACAAAATTCAAATCACAAGGGTGATAAATAGCACCATGTCTATTCGGTCTTAAATAAATCTCTCTGATCTTCAAGGCACCTAGAATTGATGCTAATAATGCTGCGAGGACTTGGAATGTCCTCCCAACGTGGAAGCCGCTCTACAAATATAATTTCTGTTGTTGTGGTTGATGTTGAAATTGAAAAGGACTAAGCATCTGGGTTCATGGGCAGTGTGCAGTCTAATTCCACACTCATTCCCCCCTCATGACCGATTCCCCAAAAGAAAATTTGGGACTAGTAATTCTAGATGTACACTATTTAGTTAAGATTTTCAGAGCATCCAGAAGTTGTTTCAGCTTTGAGGTCGTTTTTTTTATTTTTTTAAAAAAAGACACCATTTAATGTGCAACTCTTTTCATGTAGGAGTTAGTTCATTACTTTGAAAGCTGGCACTTAATAATAATATTCGTTGCAATTGATATAGCGCTTTTCACGTCTTCTAGACTGTGTCTCAAGGCGCTTCACAGAATATACTGTAAAGTAAACTGACTGCATATATTTGTGGGGGAAACGCGGCAACCATTTTGCACACAGCAGCGTCCCCCACAAACAGTCATGAATTGTGTGACCAAATTATTGTTGGGTTGTTTTTGGAGGGGTGATTATTAGGCATGTGAACCATGTCTTTACATACTGAAGCATGAAGCATGTGAAAGAAACCTAACAAAACTTCCTGATTAAGGGTTAGGGAATTTTACCAAATTCTGGACATCCTGAAAAGCTTAAGAAATAGAGAAAAATCTCTCTAGTTTCCCATGAATTATTTTTTTCCCCCCAGAACCGTACAACAATACAACTAAAGCATGCCACCCATCACAGTGTGCAACGTGCAATCCTGAACTGAGACCACTTTACTGGATCTAACGTTTACAAATCAGAAAGTAAAGGCCAATAATTTTGCTGGTTTCCTGATGGGAGTTTAGAAACTATAATATAACCATTACCAGACATCCAGCAAATCCCTTCTGATCTGCTCCAGTTCCCGTAGATATATTTTGTGCAAAACCTACTACAAATAGATCCCTGTTCAACGATCGCTCGCTGGATAGCCATAAAATCCAGATTGTTACATCCATTCCATGTTAAGCTTGAAATAATGCAATTACTAACTCAAAGTATTCAAAAACAAAGTTGCAAGCTAGCTGGTGTCAGCGATAGACAGAGACTTGGGCAGGCGGGGTGGGTGGGGGGGCATTGAGGCTGAAAGCCTGGCTGTTGATGGTGAACAAGAAATACAACAAAATCACATTTACGTCCAGGATGCCGGAGTCAGTTGAATGACTGCAGCAGGTAGGGGAGTGGTAAGGGGAGGTGTAAGCAAGTCAGAAAGGTTTCACACAAACAGCTATATTTAGACAACAAAACACAGAATACTACAGATGGTGGAAGTCTGAAACAAAAACAGAAGCTGCTGGGAAACTCAGCAGATCAGGCAGCATCCATGGAGAGAGGAAAAAGTGAGTCAACGTTTCGGGTCCTCGACCCTTCGTCAGAACTCAACTTATATTTAGACAACAACTGGGAGAATATATTCCACCACCACAGCTGGCGACTATGGAATATCCCACTATCATTCTCTCTCCTCTCTCTCTCTCTTTACTTCCAGGGTTTGAATCCGAGTGCGGCAAGCGTGATTGGCATTCTCCCACCCCTGCTCTTGGCACGCGCTCTCGCTGCCCATATCTGGTCTCCACACTGACGATGAAACGAGGCATCAACCTACTGCCCAGCCGCACGCCTCTGTAGGGCTGGCCTACCTCATGATCCTCAACACCAAATGTCATCGCTTGTGAAGCCCCACAAGCTGTGAGTGGTGGCAATAGGCAGCCAAATATACAGTCGGCTTTCCTGCTCTCCTTCCCCCGACCCCGACTCCTCCCCTTACCATCTTTCCTCCCTTTCTCCCCTGATCCCACTTCCATGACTGTTTGTGGGACGCTGCTGTGCGCAATTTGGCTGCCGCGTTTCGCCCACAAATATACAGTCAATTCTCCTACTCTCCTTCATCCTGCCCCGACCCCTCTCCACCCCCCTCCCCCGCCTGCTCTTGTCCCTACCTGACTGTACAGCGCCTTGGGACGTCCTCTCGGCGTGAAAGGCGCTGTATAAATGTAAGTTTTGATTGATTGCTTACAATGAAGTTATGTGGACTCCAGGGTCTTGGGCCACAGAGCTTTTTAATAGTCTTACTTTGTCTTCCGTTGGGTGAATCAGAAACAAGGAGTTTTCCTTTACACAGGAAACAAATCTACATTTGGATTGGGTCACTAGGAGGAGTGGATGTGGCAGGGATCCTTTGACACTGTAATGGGAAGAAAGTAGGATTGGAATTCAGGAAGGATCAGACCAAATTCACATGTGAATCTTGTTTTTTGCATGACCTTGTACGAAATTCATCGACGTTGTCACGAGCAGATTTTGACAAGATGAATGTGTTTGGTTGTATTTATGTATCAAAGCGAACATCTGTGAATTATTGCCCTTTCCCCATGGAGGCAAAAACAACACTTTGTTTATTAATAATAAGAATCCTCGCATTTGATATAGCGCTTTCCATGACTTCCAGAAGTCTCAAAGCGCTTCACAGAATAAACTGTATTTGTGGTGAAACGCAGCAGCCAATTACGCACAGCAAAGTCCCCCAAAAACAGTCGTGGATTGAAGTGACCAAATTATTATTTTGCAAGATATCTCCCAACACCTTCCTTCAACACTGCTGTGCGCAATTGGCTGTTGCGTTTTGCCCACAAATATAGTCAATTCACTTTACAGTACATTCTGTGAAGCACTTTGAGACATCGATAAGACGTGAAAAGCCGCTATATATGAAATGCAAGGATTATTATTATTGTGCTTTAGACCATGAGAACTTTCATGCCTTCACATAGTACAGTGAAAACACAACTCATCTGGGGGACAGCATTCCTGCCGCTATGGAGCAAACTTAAGTGAAAAAAAGAGGAAAACTGCTTTGAAGTATCACATCACTGAACTATCCACTAACCTAACCAAATTCCTGTTCCACCCGGTAGCTGTAAATTCTGTATACAGTATATGTACTGAGTGTAATCAGATCACAGCCAAAGGTTTATCATGTTGCTTCTTCTCCGATTACAGATCCCTAATTAAAGATAGCGGAACCAAGCCCCGGAGAGAGAGAGAGAGAGAGAGAGAGAGAGAGAGAGAAAAAGATCCAGAGGAAAGTCATCTTTTTTGTGGTTGCGAATCAAAAAGGCTTGCGAAATAGAAAAGGCCTGGACTGTGGGAAAAATGTGTGTCATAACCCGAGCGAGTGCTCAGTACATAAAGCTAAAGTATACAAGCGCTTGCGATGAGCGTCAAACAATAAAACAGAACAGATTGTGCCAGAATCCGGAGACTGCGCTGTGATTGTATTACCGCTCGATGGATCAGGTTGACTCTTGCGCGAGAGTTTTGACACTAAAAACCCCTTTGAAAGGTTTGCGCAGCAGCCTGACCATTGTTTGTGCTCTCACACCACAACACAAAAGGCCAACCTTTTGCTCACAACGGGTGGCTTCACGGGCCAATAAACAGAGCGTTTTATGAATCCATTTGTCACGGCACCTGTACAGAAGAGGGCAGGGAGGAGAGAGAGAGAGAGAGAGAGAAGTGGCTGTTCAGTATCCCAGGGCCCGAGCGAACGAGATAACCTTCAAAAGACACAGCGCACTGTAAACGCTGAGCAGGTTTTGCTGGGTGCGCACAAGGAAAGCCCTTGATCGGTACAGTACTGTATACTCAGCAAGGCAGCAGCTGAAAGATAGCACAGAGCAGGCGGCAGAGAGGAAAGCCAAACAAGGCCATACTGACCCCATTAGTATGAACTCTCTGATCCACGAAAGCGAATCAAAACTAAACACACAAAATAAAAACACACACCACACAGCCTGTATTTTCCTTCACCACTGCTCGGACGCTTCTAAAGTTTGCATTTCTCTACAGACAAGATTTCATCCCCCCCTCTCCTACCCTCCCGGCAGATCTGTGTCACATGAACTACCCACTAACACCATTGGTGCTGTTCCGAGGTGAGGTGCAGGCTGAAAACCGGTAGAGTCACCCAGAACCCAAGCCTCAGTACATAGGAATGGGATAATAGTAATCCTCTAACCCTTGCATTTGATTATAGGGCCTTATCACGTCGATGAGATGTCTCAAAAGCGCTTTCATACCGCAAAGTGAATGAACCGACTGTATATTCTGTGGGCGAAACGCGGCAGCCAATGGCGCGTTGCAGTGTCCCCCACAAACAGTCAAGGAGGGGAGTGAACAAATTATATTTTATTTTTGTTTTCAAGAAAAAGCGATCCGCCGATTGACTAATACTCAGGTTCCTACCTCCTGCTGATAAACAGGGGGCGTGTGGAGTAAGGAAACTTGCCCAACCTTTCCCCTGGCAGGAATTCAAACCCCAGTACCTCTAGGTCCATCAATCTGCCCCTTAAGCCTTGACACAGGTTTAACAAAAAACAACACAGGAGGCTTCAGAGATGTGGTTGAATAGTAGGCGATTTCGCTCTTGCCATCCCTCCCAACTCCGTGTTATTTTGTGATGCACGCCTTCACCCTGTCACATTCACAGCTCACGCTGTGCAGCCTCTAACACACTTGTGGTTTTACTTCTTGGCAGCTGAAGAGGCAAGAGCAGCCTCCTTGAAAGTTACACGTTTGATTCTCACTGAAGATCAGCCGCTGCCCTGACAGACTTACTGCTCTGGGACTCTGTCCTCCATACGGGGTGGGTGCTACCGAACTGCAAATTATCATCGTCATTGTTGTTGTTGTTAACCCCCAGGATACACCTCCGCACCGTATCCCTCTATCTCCTCCAAACACCATTCGCAGACTTTGAGATTCATTCTCAAAGGCAATAGTTAATCACAGCAAGGCATTAACGCAGCAGCCACTGCTCTCGTAGGGACATCTGCTCCACACACATACCATATGTCCTCGCAGAAGGTGCAAGCACCACACAATCGGAGGTTTTAATGCAGTGAGTAAGCTAACCCGCATCGGGAACACAAGAGAAGTCTGCTGGCCACAATAATCAACTTGAGAAACTTGCAGAACTGTTCTGAATTAAATATATATATGTGTATACATTAGGGTCCGGTGACATATCGATATCTCGCTAAAACCCGATATAGTTTTCATATCGATACGCCGACATAGGCATTTTAAAAATATCGATATATCGAAAAAACAATATATCGAGGTAAAAAATCGGGATGCGCGCACACTGAACTACAAGACCCAGAATGCTCATCTCTATACACAATGCACAGACCGAGGTGCAAAGCCGCCATATTGTATTCACAGTCCTCGAATACAATATACAGGTATACAAGGGCTGGGGGGTGAGAGAGACTGCTGGGGGGGGGGGTTTAGGGGGAGAGAGACGGCTGGGGGGGGGGGTGAGGGGGAGAGAGACGGCTGTGGGGAGGGGGAGAGAAACGGCAGGGGGGGGTGAGATACGGCTGGGGGGAGGGGGAGATAGACGGCTGGGGGGAGGGGGAGAGAGACGCCTGGGGTGGGGAGAGAGACGGCTGGGGGGGGAGGAGAGGGGGAGAGAGACGGCTGGGGAGAGGGGGAGAGAGACAGCCAGGCGGAGAGGGACAGTGGGGGCGGGGGGGAGAGACGGGGTGGATGTGATAATATACAGATAGATAGAGATGGGGGGGATGTGAGGGAGGAGAGAGGGAGAGAGACACAGAGACACACAGACAGAAAAACACAGAGATGGAGAGAGTGAGAGACACAGAGAGAGAAAGATATTTACCTCCTGAGGAGATAGGCCCCGAACGCGCGCGGACCCGGAACACGCGCAAACTCCGCATGCACAGTACGAAAAACCTGAAAATATCGATATATCTCGTTATGAGCCCATCGATATATTTAATCGGAAAATTTCCATATCGACGGACCCTAATGTATGCATATATATACACACTGTGTGTATATATGTGTGTGTATATAGTATATATATTCGTCACCTCATTACCAACAAACAACAACTTGCATTTATATGGTAACCTTAACAGTGGCAGGAGGGGAAGAGAGGAGATGAACATCTTCAGGCGGGATCTGAAAATGGGGGCAAGGCAGAGAGATTGAGAGAGAGAGAGAGAGATTGGGAGGCAGAGAGAGAGAGACTTTTAGGGTGCAGTATCTGAAAGCTTAGCTGCTGATGGTGGAGCAGAGGGGATGAGAGACGAGCAGGAGGCAGGAGCCAGTCAAGCGGAGAGTGAAGTAAGGGAAGAGAGGTTGGGAAGTGCCAGGATATGAATGGATTTGTGACCGAGTGGGAGGATCTTGCAAGTCAATCCATTCTGCGATAGGGAGCTGTGGTAGAGTTTGGTAAGGACTTGGTGTGATGGGGACCACTGATTAGCAACATGGATGCCGTATGTCTGATACGGTGACAATATGATATCCGTATCAGGCTGGGAGAGAGTCCAGCTCTTCCTCCTGAATTCAGAATGCACAGATTGGTGGGGTGGGGGCATCGGGGGAGGGAGAATACCCCCACACCCACACATTTCTGCCAGAAACACATCAAGTGTTAAACCAGTACTGCTAAGACATTTTGGGACGTCCTCTCCCAACATGAATCAATGGGAGATTTGCATTGTGTTGCTGCAGCTGCATTTCAAGGTTCAGCATCAACCCAAAAGTCACGCCAGTGACCAGGCTAACACACTCCCCATTCCTCTCCTCTCCTCTCCCCCAGGCAGATAGGTAGATAATAATACCCGAGCACAAGCTAACCTTGCTATTCTACAATTGTGGTGGGAGATTCAATTACTAATGTGGAATGGACTGGTACTGAACTATCCCTGCAGCAGAGTGGACTGAGATTGTAGGCACAATTTCCGCCCAATTCTTTCTTGCTCCCAGAGAGCATCAAACATGTGAAAAACACAAGCCTCTTTATATTATACATATGTACACACACACACACACACACACAGTAGAAGCCCATTTATCCGGCACCCGCGGGACCTGGCTAATGCCGGTTAAAGCGCCTGCTGGATATTCGGGCGGCCCGCGGCCGAAAGTCCAACATAAAAAAATTCAAGTTCTTTTAGCACACACCATACACACCAGGCTAAATAATAACAGATAATAACGAATATTATATTGGTACTTATTGTTAAAACTACTCTCTTGCGCTTCTCACCTTTACTGATTGAGGTTTACAGTCCAGCGATTCTTTTCTAAATGAAGGACGCCAAGTGGGTGAAAAAACAGCAGCACGATTTTAAAGTTGTGCAACTTTATTACCGGCAAGCCGATAACCCTAGACTCTACTAGCGGCAAACCGAAATACTGCACCTGCGCGACAATGTGGGATATCGGCTTGCCGCTAGTATGGCTTTACAATCGCTCTCCGTTTTTCTCACCCGCTTGGCGTGCTCCATTATATAAAGAATCGCTGGACTATAAACCTTAACTGCACCATCATGGCTTCAAGCGCAGTATCTACCGGCAAAGGTGAGAAGCGCAAGAGAGTAGTTTTAACAATAAGTACCAATACAGTATTCTGTTATTATGTTATTATTGATGCATTTACAAATGCTCCACCGCTATTGTTCTAGATAAGTTCCGGTTTATCGAATGGGGACTTTTTTTTTTGTCATGCTAGTTATACGGACATGCCAGTTGATCGAGTCATGGATAAAGGGGCTTCTATTGTATATATCTACAGCTATGCAAAGTTGCTCCCTGTTTTCATATCACCTAACATACAACATCAAAGTCCACAACAAACACTGTACAGTACAAGCAAAAAAAACAGAGTGACCACAAGGAGAAGAAGCATATGGCGGGACATCTGTTCCAGCAAATGGCACAGTAAAACACTGACTCGTTCACACACACAAGAGTGGTGTTGTCATTTGGATCTCAGCAAATCTTAATAAGTGTGGGACACTTTTGCACAGCTGTATGCCAGCTGTTACCCGGATTTCTGTAAAACACATGGACGGTTGTGTGAAATGCACATTTGAACTCCATTATATATACATATATTATATATAGATATATTAAATATATATATACACACACACACACAGGATATAGTATTGAAAAAGCAATTTAATGACAATCCGTTCAGAAATCGTGTTTGGAGAGAGAGAGAGAGAGAGAGAGAGAGAGCGTTTTGAACTGTATTAACATTTAAGGGGCAGAATAATTCCTCCAAAAAATAATAAAATTGGTCATTTTCGATCCACGTTTGTGTGGGGGACACTGCTTTGCGCAATTGGACTGCCGCGTTTCGCTCTCCCACAAAAGATATATGTACGGTCAATTCACTTGAGAGTGTACTCTCTGTGAAGCGCTTTTGAGACAGTCTAGAAGATGTGGAAAGCCACTATATATCCAATACAATTATTATTATTAATTGCCATTTACTGCCAGCCTTTGAAGTGCAGTAATGAACTCACTACTGTATGGAAAGAGTTGCACATTAAATGGGTGTCTTTATAACCGCATCGCCAAAGCTAACCACTGAGCTAACAGTAACACACGGGCGATATTATCAGCGGTGGAGGCCAGGAGACTTGCCTGACCCAGCTTTCAGTCTTAGTTCCATTATCAGTATTTTGTTGTCAGCCACCGAGAGAATAATTCTCGAAGGGCCATGTGCATGCACAAGGTGTTCAACATCTTGCTTGGCCTGAATAACAGTTTTTAAAAAATATAACTGTTACATGTATGGAAAGCAACCGAGTGCGGTTCGGTTCAGTAGCATTTCCCAGTGTCATTTGTTTGGCGGTGGGGGGGGGGGGGGGGGGGGGAGTGTGGGGGGGTGGAAATTGATTGAAGTACAATTTTTGCTGAGCTCCCCATTTTTGGAGGTGCTTTGAACGAGATGTCCTTCGAACGAGACATGAAACCAGGGTAGCATCCGCTTGTTCAGGAAGGTCTCATGGTGTTAAATCAGAGGAGAAGGGAGTTTCTCCCGGTGCCTGAGGCAGCAATTCCCCCCAAATAACAATTATTCATTGGTTTTCATGTCTGGTTTTGTGGGAGGTGCCATGCTTAAATTGCCTACAAATATACAGTAGTCACAATAATCTCACAGACAAAAAAAATCCTGTCAAATGCTTTTGACTCATCGCTATAAGGTGATGAGTTGGTACATGGAATAATAATAATTATTGCATTAGATATAGCTCCTTGTCACATTTTTGAGAAGGCTCAAAGAGCTTCACAGAATATACTGTCAAGTCGATTGACTACATTTCGTAGGTGAATATATGTATGCCAGCACTATGATTATTATTATTATTAGCTTGCTGCGAAGGCAGCAGGAAACAATGTCTTAAAAATGTCCAGGGTTTGCTTGCCATTGAAAAAAATCTTATCATTTCAGGACAGGTGAACATGGCAAAAGTGGGGGACATATAAGAGGGACACTTTTCACTCGAAAATAAACTGAACATCAGAATGCTCTAAGGTTGCACTGTTGTATACCGTACAACAGCGATTTGACATGACCCACTGAACAACCCCAAACAGCCAACAACAACAGCCAACTTTGATTTATTTCGCCCCTCACTCCACACTGGACAGCGTCTCAGAGCGTTCCAGAGCCTCGGGGCGTAGTAGGTGAAGGCACGGCCGCCGAGGGGTGGAGCGGAGGATTCGGGGGGACATGGAGGAGGCCAGTCCCGGTGGAGCGAAGGCAACGGGAGCTAGTTTGAGGGGAGAGGAGATCAGAGAGATAGGGGGGTACAGAGGAGTGGAGGGATTTGAAGACAAGGGTGAGGATCTTGAAGTCGATCCTCTCGGGGACAGGGAGCCAGTGAAGTCTGGCAAGGACTGGGGTAATGGGGGAGCGAAGTTTGGTGCGGGTGAGAATGTGGGCGGCAGAGTTTTGAATGAGTCGGATTTTATGGATTATGGTGGAGGGGAGACCGGCGAGGAGGACGTTGGAATAGTCTCCCACACAAGAAGAAGGGTGTGATGGAAGCCTGTAAGGGCTAAGTGTTGACTGCTTCGTACACACAGGGTAAAAGCCAGTGACTTATTTCTCTCACAGGATCATACACCAAATCTGGTGTGCTGTATATACTGTGTACTGTACAAGCCAAATACAGTAAGTGTTGTCCCTGGCATCTCTCTTACAGGACCACATGGGGCGAGAGCACGCAGGCTAGACAGTCATAACGAGGAGACAGCTGCTAGCAAGAGACAAAGAACTGAACACAATGGACAAATAATTCCACTCTATGATAAGCGAAGCTTATATTTGTATAAGCTTTGCATTCAGAACTGACATACTCCTCCCCGTGTTTGCCTGACGAGTGGAAACATATTTTATTGTGGTCGCAGTGCCTCACGGTGAGCTATTGAAAATAACATTAGGTAGCTGGCGTCACTGAGGAAAGGTGGGGGGCGGGGGCGGTGGAGAGAGATGCTGATAAAACTGCACAAAGTGGAGGGGGAGACAGAAAAACACTTAGAAAAAAAACACAATCAACCTCTTCCATTTTAAAAATAAAGTAATCCCTCCCCCAAAAAACCACGATAATAAAATTGGTCATTTCAATCCACGACTGTTTGTGGGGGGGGGGGGGGTGGGAGAGGACGCTGCTGTGCGCAAGTAGCTGCCTTGTTTCATCCCACAGTCAATTCACTTTACAGTATATTCTATGAAGCGCTTTCCAGAGACGTCGATAAGATGTGAAAAGCCGCTGTATCAAATGCAAGGATTATTATTTATTATTATAACAGAATCGGGGTGAGACACGGGGTGATATCGACACAAAGCTCATGCGATGAGAGATATCACTGTGCATATGTAGTCATCATGATGATGGCAATAGTCCTGTTCTTTCCCCCCCACCCCCACCAGCTCGAATGACTCTTGTTTTGCTGACCTGGAGAGGAAGAGCAAGCAGCAGATGATTCATGTCCCTGTCTGTCACTTTGAGCCACTGGTTCCTGCAGGGCTGAGGCAAGGATCATATCAATCGGTAGCAATCTTGCCCACTCAGTCCAAAGTTGGCGAGTTCAAGCCTCCGCGCTCGAACTTTGAGATCATAGTCAAAGCTGACACTCCAGTCCAGTGCCGGGTAATGTGTTGTCAGGGTGTTGGTCAGGTGGGGGACAGGGGGACATACGTTAAAAGTTCCAATGGCACTCTTCAAAAAGATTATGGAAATTCTCCCACCATGTCCTGGCGAACATCCCCCCCACACCCCCCAGCCCCCACCCAGATAAAATTGGCTACTCGTTTTGTGGCCCTTCGTGGCCTCGCCCCAACCTCACATCCGCGACCTTCTTAACCCATTAACCCGCCCGCCCTCTCCGCTCAGCAGGCTCTGGTTTGCTCCATGCCCCCCCCCCCACCAGCCCCACTATTGGTGGGCGATCCTGCATCCAATCTGCCCCCAACCTCTGGAACTCCATCCCGCAGTCCCTCCGCCTCGCCCCCCCCCCCCCCCACTCCCTGGCCTCCTTCAAGTCCCGCTTCAAGACTCTCCTCTTCGTGGTATCATTGGCCACTCCAAATATCCCCCCACCCTTTCCCTCCCTCCACCCTCCCCTGTCCCAGCTCGGGACTGACACAGTGACTGTCCAGTGTCTTGGGACTGATGTGAAAGGCACTGTCTATACAAGTGTAATTTTATTGCTGTTGTTGTTTTGTGGGACATTGCTGCGCAGGAATTGGTTGCTGTGTTGGGCTAAATCTACAGAGTCACTAACCTTCACACTAATGCCTTGCGAAGTGCATTGAGACATGTTGGATGACGTGAAACAAAAAGCACATCAAACGCAAGGATTAGACCTCGAGTGCCATTTTAATGTCTGTTCGAGGGCACGTTTATGGCGTGGCTTTGTGCGATGGCTTTTATTCTTTGATGACGTATCAAAGGATAAAAACAACGGCGACATTAAGAGCAAAACGTCTACACGACAAGTGAAAACCTTTCTCCCAAATCCACCGTTATGTCAAACCAACAAAAAGAACAGTGGCCAAAGCTCGCTCAAGCAGTTGGCAAGAGACTCGTAACTCAGTCCAGGTAATCAGTAGCCGCGAATAAGATTACGCGGGGACAGATCTGATCGCAATACTTCACACAGCAGAAACTCACACTTTGTTCCAGGAAATAGCCAGTCAATAGCAATCCTCCTCACACCTCGGGTGAAATATTGTGATTTAACATTTTCCTTTCTTATTTTTCTTTTTGCACATTAGTACAATACTGACATTTTTCGCTGAAGAAAATTGGTAGTGACTGGTAAGATGGGTGTGGGGGGGGGGGCGGGGGAGCTGGTGAGGTGGGTGTGTGGGGGGTTGGTGAGATGGGTGTTGGGGGGGGGGGGGGACAAAACAAATTGACCTCATTCCACTTATTTTGCCATCGGAAGCGATCAGAGGAAAAGCTCGCTGGTTTGAAACCTTACATCTTTCAGGATGAAACAAACCCAATATTTCGCTTGAAATATCTAGATTGTGGGTCCACTGTTTTTACTGAAACAATGTAAAAGGGAGCTATGCAGAACCAGGCAGGCAGGCAAACACTAGCACTCTCTCTGGCTATCAAACGTAGATAATAATACGTACAGTACTGTACTTGCATTTGATATAGCATGTTATCACGTCTTCGAGACGTCTCAAAGCACTTCACACAATACGCTGTGAAGCAAATTGATTGGATTATTTTGTGGGCAATTGTATATACTCCAGCACCTTGGATACATCCTCCCGACGTCTAAGCCACTAATGCGAATGTAATTTTGTTGTTGTTTGTTGTTGGGAAAAGGTGGCAGTCGATGTGCACTGCGCACACAGCAGCATCACCAGAGACAGTGGTCGCTTTGAGTGACCAAATTATTATTATTATTACTCCTATATTTGCAGTCAACACACAAATGTGCGCACTCGGGATTTCTTGCTGCTGATCACATTTAAGTTTTTCCCCCATTCTCCCAATTTTCCTTTCCTTTATATCCTCTCCCATATATGTCTGATTCACTTTGTTTCTCACCCCAATGCTCACACAATTGTATTTCCAACAGGGGCTCGTTGGATAGCAATGAAGAGCAGGAACGCTCACTGACTTAACTCAGATCACTGAAGCCCAATCTCGTGCCTCTGGTGTTGAGTCACGTGCGATCAGTTAACTCCACACATGCTCGGAAACTAGGTCCACATGTCTCACCTGGTCACTGAACACTCACTCAGCCATCAGAGAACTACTCATTTGAATTTTTTTTGCAACATTTTTATAGAATCATAGAATTTAAAGCACAAAAGGAGGCCATTCGGCCCATCTAGTCTGTTCCGGCTCTTTGAACAACGCAACTCAATCCCACTGCTCAGCTCTCTCCCCATAACCTAACAGACCTGCTCTTCCTAAATAAAGATCTAGTTCCCTTTCAAAAGCTGTTAAAATTCTCCTCAGCTCCCCTCTGCTTCATTTTGAAACTATTTTAAATCTGTGACCATGAGTCACTGAATCGCCCACCAGTGGAAACAGTCTTTCCCTATTCACCCTGTCGAAACCTCTCATAATCTTATAAACCTCTATCAGGTCTCCTCTCAATCTTCTTTGTTCTAGAGAAAATAAGCCTAGCCTATCTAGCCTTTCCTCGTAGCTGAAGTCCCTCATTCCTGGTGCCATCCTAGTAAATCTCCTCTGCACCCTTTCCAATGCCTTAATATCCTTCCTAAAGTGTGGTGACCAGAATTGTACACAGTATTCCAGCTGAGGACTAACCAAAGTCTTATAGAGGTTAATCAGCACTTCCTGACTTTTGTATTCTATACCCCTATTTATAAAGCCTAGTATCTCATATGCCTTCTTAACGGCTTTGTCTACCTGTCCTGCCACTTTCAAAGAGTCACTAACACAAATTCCCAGGTCTCTCTGTTCCTTCACACTCTTTAAAATTGTCCTATCTAGCCTATTTTGCCTCCTCTCAATTCTTCTCCCAGAGTGTATCACCTCACACTTCTCTGTATTAAACTTCATCTGCCATGTGTCGGCCCACTTTACTATTTTATCTATATCCTCTTGCAGATGGTTACTATCCTCCTCACTATTTACTATTCTCCCTAACTTACTATCATCTGCAAACTTGGAAACCGTGCTCCCTGAACCCAAATCATTAATATATATTAAAATGAGCAGTGGTCCCAAAACTGATATCTGGGGGACACCACTGCACACTTCCCTCCAGTCTGAAAAGCAGCCGCTCACCACAACAATCTGCTTTCTGTCTCGCAGCCAGTTGTGGATCCACGCTGCCACTGTCCCTTTAACGCTGTGGGCCTCTATTTTCCTAATAAGCTTCTCATGCGGCACTTTGTCAAATGCTTTTGATAGTCCATGTAAACTACATCAACTGCGCTGCCCTCGTCCACCCATTCTGTTACATCGTTGAAAAATTAAGGGTCAGCCGTTTAGAACAGAGTTGAGGAAACATTTCTTCACTCAGAGGGTAATGAATTTATGGAATTCACTCCCCCAGAAGGCTGTAAATGCTCAGTCCTTGAACATTTTCAAGGCTGAGACTGATATATTTTTGAAAAATAGAGGGATTAGAGGATATGGGGATAGGGCAGGTAATCAAAGTTAGGTCAGACGATCAGCCATGATCTTATTGAATGGCGGGGCAGGCTCGAACGGCCGAATGGCCTACTCCTGCTCCTAATTCTTATGTTCTTAAATTCTATCAGATTTGTAAAGCAAGATTTGCCTTTAACAAATCCATGTTGACTGTCCTTTATTAGCCTATATCTTTCTAAGTGAAGATCTATCTTGTCCCTGATTATAGATTATAGAAGTTTGCCCACTACCGACGTTAGACTGACTGGCCTGTAGTTCCCAGGTTTGTCCTTCTGCCCCTTTTTATACAGGGGAGTAACATTAGTTATCCTCCAGTCCTCTGGCACCACCCCTGTGTCCAAGGAAGATTGAAAGATTGTGGCCAGAGTCCTCGCTATTTGCTCCCGTACTTCCCTTAGTAACCTAGGATGCATCCCATTCGGACCGGGCGACTTATCTACCTTGAGCGCCATCAACCTTTTTAGTACTTCCTCTCTGGTTATGCTTATCTTATCCATTTCTACTACACTCTCCTCCAATACTGTGATATTGGCTGCATCTTCTTTTGTGAAGACAGAGGCAAAGTACTCATACAGTACATCAGCCAAGCCCCCTGCCTCCACAATAAGATTTCCTTATTGGCCCCACCCTACCCTTGACCAATCTTTTACCCTTAATATGTTTGTAACATACCTTAGGGTTCCCTTTAATTTTACCTGCTAATTGTTTCTCGTGCAGTCTTTTTGCCCCTCTGACTTCCTTTTTTAGTTCTCTCCTGCACTTACTTTATTCCGATTTGTTGAATTCTATGTTCTGGGCCTGACACTTATCATAAGCCTCCTTTTTTTGCTTTATTTTCACCCCAATTGCCCTAGTCATCCAGGGAGGTTTGGATGCCCTACATTTTACTTTTGTTGGAATGTTTCTAACCTGTGCCCAAATTATCTCTTCCTTGAAGACTGTCCACTGCTTGTTAGCCGTTTCACCTGCCAATCTTTCTTTCCAGTCCACCTAGGCAAGGTCTCGCTTTAGTTCACTGAAATTAGCCTTTTTCCAGTTGAGCGTCTTCACCTTTGAGTGTTCCCTTTGCCTTTCCATAATTACACTTAACCTAATGGTATTGTGATCGCTATTCTCTAGGTGCTCACCTACAGAAACCTGCTCTATTTGCCCCACCTCATTCCCCAAAACTAGATCCAAAACTAGATCCCTTCCTTGTTGGACTGGAAACATATTGGTCGAGAAAATTGTCCTGTACACATTTCAGGAATTCTTCTCCCTCCTTGCCCTTTACACTGCTGTTCTGCCAGTTGATGTTGGGATAATTAGTCAACCAATATCACTATTCTATTAGCTCTTTCTGAAATCTGCTTGCAGATCCGCTCGTCTATCTCCTTCCTGCTATTTGGTGGTCTATAGTATATCCCTAACAGTGTAACTGCTCCTTTTTTGTTCCTCAACTCCAACCAACTCCAACCAACCTTTCACCAGGTCCTCAGCTTTAAATCAAGGACATTTTATTTTTCTTTGTGTGGTATTTCTGCTACTTGTTCCTTCCTGAAAAAAACAGGACTGCACGCACACAATTGGCGGTACAGTGTGTCAGTGGCTTTGAGATGGCGCGTTCAAAATCCTCCTCCAAGTTCCGATGCTACAAAAGCTCACACAGTACGTACTCCCACAAGTCGAATTTCCAAGGACACAGACACAATAACTGCCAAATACTAGATAGGGAGAAACTCAATGCAAGGCTGTTGTAACAGCTTAGTTCCGTTGGTAGCATTCTCGCCTCTTTAGTCATAAAGTCGTGGTTTCAAACCCAGCTCGTAGTTTTAGGTTAACATTCCAGCGCCTCGCTGGGGGAAATGCTGCAAATCTGAGGTACCATCGTCTGAAAAATGCCTTAAACCCCAAGGTGATGGGTGTTCCACAGGTGATTGTTAAGAAACAAGAGTTAAGGGAGGTACTACAGAAATGTATTGCTCGTTCTTCCAGGTACATACTATGATTGATAGAAAATCCAATGGCCTGGTTCAGGTCCCCCCTCCCTTCCTGCCCCCCGCCCCCCACCATTGGCAGTTGGGCATTCAGCATCTCTACCCCTCCCCACACACATTCTGGCATTCTATACCGCAGTCATTCTGCCTCCTCCACCTCCTTCCAAGTCCTGTCTGAAGATCTTCTTCTTCTTCTTCTTCTTCTTCAATCATACCTCCGGCCACCCTCCCACCTCTACTGCACTGCTCCCCAACTCTCCTAGCTCAGGTCCCCTTACTCCTAACTGTCCAGTGCCCTGGGATGTGTTTCTGACATGGAGGACGCTTAAACAAGTGTCACTTGTTGTTGTCGATCTGGTGTTAGGAAATTGGAGGTGGTGGGGAGCGAGGCCGTGGAGGGCTTTGAAGGTGAGAACAAGGGATATGTGCTCGATTCTCTAGGTGGGTAGGAGGTGGAGAGCCAGTAAATCCAGGCAGGAATGAGGAATGATTAGTTCACAGAGATTGGTGCCGCAGATGGCAGAGTTCTGAATAATCTGCAGCTCGCGGAGACTGCCTGGGAGTACAGCAGACCAGATTCTCCGCTAATCCACCAATGATTGGGTGCACGCAAACCCATGGAATGGTTGACTCAAAATTGAACTCCCTTCTCTAAATAGCAGAGTGCGATCATTTAAAAAACACAACCCAAATAAGAAGACATTTGGGGAACTGGTGATTCACCTACTCAGCAGCTAGCTATTCAGTAAAATGGCAGAAAACTAATAAAATTATAATCATTCTTGAATTTAATATAGTGTCTTTCACATTGGACCGCAAAGTGTTTAACAAGATATACTGTAAAGTGCATGGAATATGTTGTATTTTGTGGTTGAATGTGGCAGCCAATTTATTCACAGCAGCAACAACTTGCATTTTGTGGAGCTCCTGTAGCTCAGTGGGTTAGAGCCACTCACTCGCCTTACAAGCGTGAGAGACCTGTGTTCGAATCCAGGCGGGTCAGGGCCAAACCTTGGGCAAGTTTCCCTGCTCCCCACACACACACACACACACAGGCGCGCCTAATAATAATCCCTCCCCCAAAAACCCACAATAATAAAATTGTTCATTTCAATCCACGACTGTTTGTGGGGGGGGGACGCTGCTAATGCGCAATTGGCTGCCGCGTTTCATCCCACAAATACATATACAGTCACTTCACTTTACAGTATATTCCGTGAAGCGCTTTGAGACGTTGATACGATGTGAAAAGCAGCTATATCAAATGCAAGGATTTTATTATAAATTTTTTATTATTCATTTCAAACCCAGATGAAATATCAAAAGGTGAGGATTACATTACAGTATTATTTATATGTAGCACCCTCCACGCCCAGCAACGTCTCCGAGCGCTTAACAATGACCTAAACGACCGATTTTATCCGAAGGACTGTTGGGCACAGAGGAAACGAAAGTGCACACAGCCTCTGGGGCAGTCAGTCCGGGTGAACCAATCAACCAACATAAACAGAATTCACTCTGAGACGGTGAACACACTGGGCTGAAACAAGTCAGCACTTTGGTGTCTTTGCACGCAACGCCCCTGTCAATTCCTCCCCAACAAAAACAACCTGAATCGGTAAACGATTCAATTTGACGTTTGGTCTGCTTTGTCTCTGATGGGTTAAACAGTTGAAAATCTCTTCCTCTCTCGCCACACACACACACACACACAAACACACGCTCACTCAATCCACGATTGTTTGGGATTTATCTGGACTAATACTGTATTAAACGAGTCTGGACAGCCTAAATTGTGTTGCTAACAGGACACAAATCCACAGGAAAAAGCCACTCATAACATTGGCAATCTCACTCCACCATAACTGAGGCGAGACCCGAGATATTGTATCCTTTGGATTTGCGCTTCTGAGGGACGAGATTTAGTGAACATTTTCAGGTGAGTGTGGGAGGTGGGGGGGGACCAGAGTGGAAAGGACCTTTACTCTGCCTCGTGTCTGAGACGCCCCCAGAAACCCCATAACGGGAACTCATTCCTTTCTCCCCAACACTTGGCGTTGTGTCACTTTCGTGGCGGGGAAAGCAAACACATGGCAACCATATCAATGTTTTGGCAAAAGCGCTTTGAGACATCTCAAAAGACATGATAACCGTATCACACAACTACAGTATATCAAATGCAATTATTATTATTATTGTGAGAGTGTGGAGGGAGAGATAGATTGTTTTGTTTGCACAGACAATGCGCTGCGTGTGAGGCAGTTCAATTCAATGCCTCTTTATGCAATTGCATTCTACTGGAATGCATACTGGAGTTTGATCCGAAATTCACAAGATATGTCTCGAGGGATTTTCGTTCCAAATCCAAATTTAATCTCTGTTCAAAACAGGAGTAGGATTGTTTTCTACGGAACTCATCTGCAAAGCGCGTCAATTCAAAATGTACAAAAAAACGGCCCGGAGACTGCTGGAAACTGTGGGATTTGGTTTGAATTTTTTTTGCTCCTTCCCCCCCCCCCCCCCACAAGCCCCCGCCCCAATTCTCTCCTTGATCGATCACATTGCCCCGTGCGTATCGGGGAATGGCATCACAGCCGCTCCGGGTGTCCGTGTCCAGGACTCAAACCCAATAACCTCTGGGAAAAAAAACATTGTTCTGATATTAAAAAAGCCTCTCTTTTTCCCCCTTCCCAACGTGACCCAGTTCAGACGGGAGGAAAGGGGATTCGTGGACCCGAAAACGTTGACTCTTTCTCCATAGATACTGCCTGACCTGCTGAGTGTTTTTACATCTCAAAAAAAACATGATCAAGAGAGTTTGTTGCTTCTCTGTTGCAAGGGGTGGGGGGGGGGGGGGGGGGGATACAACAACTTTGATTAACACAGCGGCCTCCCTCACTCCAATCTGGATGGCGTCTCAGAGCGCTTCACAATAACGGATCCCCGGGGACATGAGCCAGGAGTTGGGGGGTGGGGACGGGGACGGGACAGGTGACCGAAGGCGTGGTCGGTCGGAGAAAGGTCTTTAGCTGAGACCTGAATCTGGGCAGAGGGGGAGAGGGGAGGAGGAGGGAGGGAGGGAGGGAGGGAGAAGCGAAGGGAGTGAAGAAGGGAGTTCCAGAGCTAATTTTGAACTGAAAAATTGATCAACACAGCGCCCCCCCCCCCCCCCCCCCCACCTCCCAAACAAAAACAATCTGGATTTGTTACGGAAACAAACACTTTCCAGGGGTTGAAACCTATTTTCCCCCAAAAAAACAGCAAATTCGTCACTGGCCGTATTGGGGTCTTTTCCGGACTTTATTGGGGTTTATTGGGGGTCTTTTCCGGACTGACTTGACGTACGACAGGAAAGGTAGAACAGTAACAATCACAGGACACGGGGACACAATCTATTTCTAGGTTTCCCACCGCCGTCGCCTGAGTCTCTCTCGCTCTCAATGCCATGAATATAGCTATACCCGTCACACACACACACAAAAATATATAGCAACGACGACAATTCACACCGGGTCAGCTCTCACGGAGCGGAGAGCGCGCAATATATCAAAATTAAATCAAAATAAAAACCACATTAATACCGAACTGGAGAAATCTGCTTGGTTCAGCTTTTTTTTGTGCTTGTGAAACGCTGA
>CM068745.1:82331872-82609147 GCA_035084275.1 Hydrolagus colliei | reverse complement strand
TGGGAGGGGATGGGGGTTTGTGGAGGTGTGGTGGGGGGGGGAGGGGATGGGGGTTGTGGAGGTGTGGGGGGGGGGAAGGGATGGGGGGGGTTGTGGAGGTGTGGGGGGGGGGAAGGATGGGGGGGGGGGGAAGGGATGGGGGGGGGTGGAGGTGTGGGGGGGCGTGTGGAGGTGTGGGGGGGGGAAGGGGATGGGGGGGTGGGAGGGGGGGAGGTGTGGGGGGGGGTGGGAGGGGGGGAGGTGTGGGGGGGGGTGGGAGGGGGGGGAGGTGTGGGGTGTGGGGGTGTGGGGTGGGGAGGTGTGGGGTGTGGGGGGGGGAGGTGGGAGGTGTGGGGGGGGGGGGGTGTGGGGGGGGGGGTGGGAGGTGTGGGGGTGTGGGAGGTGGAGGTGTGGGGGGGCAGGTGTGGGATGTCGGGGGTGTGGAGGTGTGGTGGGTGGGGGGAGGGGGTGGGGGGGGTGGGAGGGCTGGGGGGGGTGTGGGAGGGGTGGGGGGTGTGGGAGGGGTGGGGGGTGTGGGAGGGTGGGGGGTGTGGGAGGTGTGGGGGGTGGGGGAGGGGATGGGGGGTATGGGAGGTGTGGGATGTCAGGGGGTGTGGGGGGGTTGTTGGGGGTGTGGAGGTGTGGGATGTCGGAGGTGTGGAGGGGGTGGGGGGTGTGGAGGGGGTGTGGGTTGTGGTAGAGCTAAGGGAGGGCTTACCGCTCTCTCATTTGTACCATTCCCAGACCTGTCTGTGCGTGTGCTCGATGCTGACATCGGTCGAAGGAAAGATGTTCGATTTCACAGAAACTGACGTACTTGACGAGCGCACAGGCAAAAATAAAAAAACGCCACATTGGGGTTTATCGAGGAAATGATATAAAAGGTGCCCTCTAGTACTGTAGTCCTCATGTTTCCGTGTGCACAGATTTCTCCGAGTGTGGTTGAGGCCTACGCTGCTGCTATTTTTAAATCGCAGGCAAACAAAAAATCTCATTTAAAATGCCGGAAACAGCTACTGAGACAGCACGCAAACATGAAGGCTGTGTGCGTCCTGTTAATAAATCGAGCATTAAAGTCCTACCCTCGAGAATACAAAGACAGTTTGCCCTTATCGTTTTCAGGTGCCATTCCTTCTGATGTACCCACTGTATTTGCCATCTGACGGGGACCTAATCCAGAGCCGATGTCTGATGAGACTCCCTTACGCGGCATCTGAGCTGCAGACTCTTTGCTGGCACTACTAATTGGATTAGTAGTGGGTGGGTGGGGGGGGGTGGGGTGGGTGGGTGGGGGGGGGTGTTGGTGAACTGGGTGTCTGACACATGTGGAAACCTATCACCATTCCAAATCAGAATAGACATCTCGATGTATGCCACCATATACAGTATTACTATGTTTGGAATGGAATGTGTACTCTCTCTCCCTCAAGGGTCGCAAAACCAGCCTTCCTAATTCTGGAGAGTATTTGGCCCAGGTTTTCTAGAGCCAATTCTTGGAAGACACTGGAGTGTATGTTGAGGGGTATGGCTGGATTTTATCCAACTAAAACAGCCCCAAGCTGATTCTCGGGCAGGTTTGATTCCCGCTCAACTGTTCAAGATCTGGGTTCGATTCCTGGCAGGGCAGAACCTTGGGCAGATTTCCTTACTCCACACGCCTGATGATAATTCTGTAAGGAAAAGAATAATGTAGAATTTGGTCACTGAATCAACGGCTATTTGTGGGGGATGCTGCTGTGCGCAATTGGCTGCCGTGTTTCCCCCTGCAAATGTACGGTCGATTCACTTTACAATATATTCTGTACCAATGCAAAGATTAGCCTGTGAAGCACTTTGAGACCACTAGAAGATGTGAAAAGTACTGCATCGAATGCGAGAAGTATTATTGTTATTGTTAATATTATTATTAAATGTCAGAGATCCCATGCCAGTCATCCTTGCATCTGATATAGCTCCTCGCCACATCTTCGAGACGTCTCAAAGCAAATCACAGAAAATGCCGTCAGGTCAATCGACAGTATATTATCAGGGCTGAATGTGGCAGCCAATTGCGCACAACCGTGTCCCACAAACAATCGTGGACTGTGTGATCAAATTATTATGGTTATTACGTTTGCGTTTCAAGGGATTATTAACCCCTCCAGAAAAAAATCCCGTACCTCCTGTCAATTTACAAGCTAGTTCCTGCTTATCGATAGGTAAATAGAGGCATTGTGGAGTAAGGAAACTTGCACGATGTTTTGTCCTGGCCGGGAATTGAACCCGGTCCTCTCGTTTGTAAGGCGAGCGCTCAAACCACTGAGCTGCAAGACTCCACGTGGTGAGTCTAAAAAAACAAAAGGAGAGAATGGAATGAAATATATTCCCTCTGGAAAAAACAATCCAGTGATCTTGTGTAAAAAAAAAGGTGTTCGTGGCAGCTACAACTTCGGAAAAAGCCACAAACCCTCTGCTCCCATTTAGCAATTCTGGGAGAAAAAAGAGAACAAGAAGCACCTGCATTTTTAATGCACTTTTTTCATGTCAAAACAACTCAAGTGAACACTTTGCAAATAATTACTTTTAAATGCAGGGGATCGCTTTTTTGTAGACAAACAAAGTCAGCCGTTGATGTCAGCAATGTCCCACGAACCGCCGTGAGGCAAATGAATAAAATAAAATAATAACCCTGGTATCTAATTTGCTCTTCTCTTCCTGCGAGGACATCTTGAGCACTTCACTGTGGAACTTCATCCCGCAGCCCCTCCGCCTCGCTTCCTCGCTTTCCTCCTGGCTTCAAGACCTTCCCCTTCAACCGTGCCTTTGGCTGCCCCACTAACTCTTCCCACTCTCCTTCCCCCTACCCCGACCCTCCCCCCCCACCCGCTTGGGTCCCGACCTGATTGTCCGGTGCTTTGGGATGTCCTCCCGACGTGAAAAGTGCTCCATAAGCGCCATTTTGTGGTTGTTGTTGTTGAACTAGATCAATGGACTCCCATCCCTAAAAGGCTAAGAAGGCTGAACATCCTCTCGTCCTACTGGCAACTACTAATTGTCTCTATCACAAGCAAATCCTAAACCCCTCCTTGTGTCAAATGTTCTTTAAAAACCAGAAACCAAGGTGCGCACAGCTGACTCCAGAGGATCTCATCGTCTGGGCATATTCTTTGAAGTTAGAATCACAACAAGGTGAATGATAACAACCACAACAACAACAACTTGGATTTATATCGCGCCCTCGCTCCACGCCGGGCGACGTCTCCTAGCGCTTCCCAACAACAGATCCCGGGGACCGAGCCAGGGAGTAAAAGGTGACCAAAGGCGTGGTCGGTCGATAAAAAAGGTCTTTGGCCGAGACCTGAAAGTAGGAAGAGAGGTGTGTGGGTGGGGCGGGGGGGGGGGGGGGGGGTGGCGGGGGTGAGGGGTGAGTGGCAGGGTGAAGAGAGAGTGAGGAAGGCAGTGCAGAGCTTAGTGGCTGGTATTGGTTGTTTACAGTACTGTTTTTTGCTTTGATCCAAAATATATCTACCGTCAAAATGCGCGGTATGAATCCGCCTCATAAATTGGTCTGAGGTATTCAAAGAATGAATATGTATGTTTCCTGTTCCAGAAAAAACACTTTATGATTAGGCGGAGATGCAACAAGTTTACCGGGAGAGAGAGAGAGTTCAAATCGTCCATTTGATCATCCATTTCCAATTAAATTCCAATGCTGTGTTCAATCTGTCAAGAGGTCTCCGACAAAAGGCCATCCACGGACTCCAACTCAGAAAGGGTTAGGTTAGGTAAACAGACAAAGCCACTTTGATTTAACTACTCTCCAGAGATGTTAGTCAACGAGTGAGTGCATGAAACCGTGCCAGTTTTCATCATTAATGGCAACAAATCATTGGGATTCTTAATTAAGACCGAACTGGGCCTGAGATGAGCTGTGGCCTGATCAGGTCAAATTCATTGTGGATTGACTAACTTTGATTTAATTCAGGATTACAGTCTAGAGCCGAGGGGGTGTGTTGATGCTGTTACTCTACCACATTAACACCTGCTGATATGGGGATTTATTAGTAGCTGTGGATAACTACAAAACAATGGACTCACGATATCTGGAACTTCATAACTCACTTGATTTTCTATCTTTTATTCTGTAATTACACTGGCATTCGGAAGCATAATGATTCTCATGGGCTCGATGACTCTTTTTGTCTTCAATCAAATTTTGACCCACGATCTGTGAGATTAAATGATTATTTACATTTTGGAATAATCCCTCCCCAAAAAATCAATAATAAATTGGTCGTTTCATTCTGCGGCTGTTTGTGGGGGGGAACGCTGCTGGGCGCAATTGGCTGCCACATTTTTGCCCACATATAGATATATATATATATATATATACAGTCAATTCACTTTACGGTATATTCAGTGAAGCACTTTGAGACACAGTCTAGAAGACGTGAAAAGCTGCGATATCAAATGCAAGGATTATTATTATTATGATTGATTCACACTATATTTGTGTGGGTTATGTACAAGGTAAAGCAAGGGAACATACCATGTTCTGCACTGGATACGGAAAATACAACTGATAAAGAACGCGTGTTATATGATTCTTGTGTGTCCTAATGGTCACTGGAAACTGCTCTCAAGATCATGTCACTGACTCACTAATATATTGTACCAAGGTCATTTGCATCTAATCCCACCTTTACTGTTTTATTGTTACCTTTACCTACAGTTATGGAATAGTACAAGGTCTGAGGACGATGGGGGAGGAGGGGGAGCTGCTGTCTATGTTTTCAGTAGACCCTTATGGCAAGGAGGTAAGTATTGAAAAGACATTTAAAAACAGATTAAGGAATCCAAACATTGGCAAATGTTATATTGATAACTAGAATCCTGTGTAGTTAAAAAGTAATCGCCAGTGGCTGATAGCCTTCACTCCAATTAATAGTGGAACTCAGAGGCTGATTTAACAGCCTTCAAGACCACACATTTATTTTTTGTGACCAGAAAAGTTTTTTTTTTAATAAATTCATCAAATGCCCAGAAGGTGTCCACAATGGCGCTTCTAAAACGAAAGCAAAATGTGAAACTTGTCATACATCACCCAACCCGATAGATTTCCTTAACTCGGTTTTAGCCTTTACCGTTGAGAGTATTAACAACACAATAATCCTTGAATATAATACAGTGCCTCATCAGCAAAGCCCCACAAACAGCCATGATGGAAAGCCTAGACTATGAGTACAAAGTCCCAGTGTCAGACTTGAATGCACAACCTTCTGACTCAGGAATGATATTGGTAGCAACCGAGCCAAGGCTCAAACCTCACGAGTCTCTGAATAGTCCTGCGTGTAGGTGCGAAATACTTATTGGTTGGCTACCTCACACCACCACTGGTGGTATTCCAATGTTCATGGGGTACACACTATAGCGGGATCTAATTTATGATATCACTGAGCAGGATTCAATGCTCTAAGAATAATTTGCAGAATTCGTGAATATTTCAGTTTATTTATTGATGTAAATAATTCGGGGAATGCGTGAGGATCTTTGAGGTTCGAGACTCTCTTTCGGGGCCCAACCGATCGAATGTGCGGTTTGGTGAGAGACAAAACGGATACCTATACCAGGGACACCTATCACATTACTCGGCCTGCCCGCAGTTTGTAAAACTAGCCCAGCCTTCCAAATCAAGACTGAATTGTGGATTAATTGCCATTCTAAAGCCGGACAAGTTTGAGGAAAAACTGGAGACCGACCCAAAAAACGCTGAGCAGGAATCCACCCGGGAAACGAGATGGAAAGAGCAGGATAGAGTAACTCAGAGCACTCGAGGGCATGGCACGCCGGAAAAATGGTACAGAGGATAAAGAACTGGAAGGGTGGGCGGATAAAAGGCTGTTGAATGAAACGAGGCGGAGGAAAGAGAACAATTGGAAATGATTTGCATCACTAGCGAAAGGAACCAAAAGGGATAGAGTCTGATAATATGCTGTCACTAGATATTTTTAAATTTAATTATTGAAGCTTGATGGCACTTTACTGCGCCTGGCGTTCAGATCCTGAGCCATAATGTTGAGTTCACGAAAGGGACTCGCGCAAAATGGAATCTGCTATTGTGCAGACCCGATTGTAAAAAAAACACACCAAAGTAAACCTTTTACAGTATTACGCCCAGTGTGAAGCTTGTAACATATTCATAATGTGTGCAGTATTCCTCCTATCTCCCATCACACAGAGAGGGGTAGATGAAACTTGGCCCGAATAGAACTCTACTCGGAGCAAAATAACAAGGGAAAATAGGGATTTCACATTACGTACTCGGAAAAGAAGTGTGACAAGGGGGGGGAGAGAGAGAATCCTTTTGTAAAAGATATACTGATCAAGAGCCGACAACCTGGCTTTGAGTATGGAGCAGCGTGTGCATTGGCGTTGATTAACCAGCACTGGTTCCCGCTACAGTGTCTGTCGCACGACAGAACAAATAACAGAGCGAATCTCATCGCTCATTGTGGCAATGCTGTCAGTGGCAGTGAAGGTGACTGCGAGCAATTCATTCTGTGGGCACGAGAATTCTTTCGAAGAGGAATTGCACAATGTCGAACTTAACGTTTGTGTAGAATGCTTTGCCGGCAAAGCGTTCAAGGTCAGCGTACTTATACCATTTTTGGTTCTTTCCCCCCCCACCGCCGCCCCCCCCCCTATTTTCTCAGAGTGGTACATTTCGACAACATCAGAGGAGCACTTGTTCTCTGATGTATTTTGTTGCACTGTACTGGTCTCTTTTCTTCTGGTGTATCAGGGTGATGAGGAGAAATCGTGGTTTCACAACCACGACTTTAAAAGCATTGACTTCAGTGCCTTAGACACAAAAGGCGTTACATACATCAATTTAATTTTGTTGGAGTTGTTTAAGCCATTGATGTAACATCAGCCAACTCGAAAATAAAGCCACTCTGACTCATGTATGAGAAGTTATATTGCGTTTAATGGGCCCTTCGTTCTATATTTGTGCATTTCGGTGGGGTGGGGGCTGGGGGGAAGTGGGGGTGGTTAGAACACTCGCCTTACAAGCGTGAGACGTGTGTTTGAATCCAGGCAGGTCAGGGTGAAACCTTGGGCAAGTTTCCTTACTCCACACACACACACACACACACAAACCTAATAATAATCTGTCCAAAAAAACCCACAATAATAAAAATTGTTCATTTCAATCCACGACTGTTTGTGGGGGACGCTGCTATGCGCAATTGGCTGCCGCGTTTTGGCCACAATTTTGTTGTTGTTGTTGTTGTTGTCCTCCCCTTGTGTTGGACTCAAGGGAGAATAATAGGGGTAAATAGGAACCTCATTACAACGCAAGAACAAATTAAATTGATGATATAGAACACGCTTCACGCAGCACAGTGCCATTCAGATAAAATACACTTTCAAACTTTCGGTGGGCGTATCAGTGACCCGTGGTCACAGATTTAAAACAGTTTCTAAAAGAAGCAGAGGGGAGCTGAGGAGAAATGTTGTCACTCTCAGCAGGTTGTTGGAATCTGGAATGCATTGCCTGAAAAGGTGGTGGAGGCCGATTCGATAACAGCTTTTAAAAGAAAGGTAGACGTTTATTCGGGTTTACCAGGTTATGGGGAGAGAGAGGGGTGGGATTAAATTGCTCTTGTCAAAGAGCCGGCACAGACTCGATGTGCCGAATGGCCTCCTTTTTGTGCCGTAAGATTCGATGATTCTATGATTTGTTTATTGCCACAACTCCGGACTTCGTACACAATTGAGCCCAGGATTCGTGCTGGGACGATAGAGGAAGTTAATGATGGAGATGTCCAGGTCCACGTGCAGAGAGAATGAACAGGAACTGATAAATGGGACAAAGCAGCTATGTTGCTTCTGCCTCAGGGAGACTGACACGTACATACACGTATATGGTGTAACGCCGGCAATTCTGACTGCTTTGATCACTTCAAATTGTGTGCGACTGGCATTCGATACCAACCATCGCAGAAATGCTTCACTGGGGAACTGGGCTTCAAAGATTGTTTTAACATCAAACGGCACGGAATTTTGCGACCGAGGTTGTCACTTTCTGCTGGAGGCCAACGGGGGGAATAATAATCATAATAATAATTGCATTTGATAGAGCGCTCTCCACATCTTATCAACGTCCCAAAGCGCTTCACAGAATATACTGTAAAGTGAATTGACTGTATATATTTGTGGGCGAATCGCGGCAGCCAATTGCGCACAGCAGCGTCCCCCACACACAGTCGTGGATTGAAATGACCAATTTTATTATTGTGTTTTTTTGGAGGGATTATTATTAGGCGTGTGTGTGGAGTAAGGAAACTTTGCCCAAGGTTTGGCCCTGACCTGCCTGGATTCGAACACAGGTCTCCCCAGTTTGGTTTCCCCCCAGCTTGCAAGACAAGTGCTCTAACCCACTGAGCCACAGGAGCTCCACAAATGGAATGGAAGTCCCAGCGTAGTGTGTGTTAATCCTTCACATAGTGAGAAGCTGGCTGCCCACCCCACCCCCACCACTCTGTGTTACAAACATACGCTAGACTCCCGATTAATGTATTCCATCTCCCAGTGCGAGCAACACCTTTTGTCGTGCGCAGTTTGGGAAACAGAGCAGATTGTAACTCAGCCCAATTCTTGGTTACATTACCTGCAGATCAGACTGAAACATCGCTCCCTTGTCAGTTGTGTGAGCCAGGACGAGCAGATGAATTTACCTCCGCGCTCTCCTCTCCTCTGCTCATCCACTCAGCTAACACAGGCTCCATGCACATTCCTGGACCCTCAACGTTACAATCAGTGGTCGAGCCTTCAATCACTATTCTCCTAACCTCTCGTCTGGAAGCTGTGGAGCTCCTGTAGCTCAGTGGTTGGAGCACTCGCCTTACAAGCGTGAGAGACGTGTATTCAAATCCAGGCAGGTCAGAGAGAAACCTTGGGCAAGTTTCCTTACTCCACACACGCACACACACCTAAAAATAATCCTTAAAAAAATTATAAAATTGGCCATTTCAACCCACGACTGTTTGTGGGAGACGCTGCTGTGTGTGCAATTGGCTGCCGCGATTCTCCCACAAATATCTATACAGTCAATTCACTTTACAGTATATTCTGTGAAGCGCTTTGAGACGTCCAGAAGACGTGAAAAGCGCTATATCAAATGCAAGGATTATTATTTATTATATTATTAAACCTCTGCCGTCATCACTCCCCTCTGTCCCCTTTATATCCGTCTTGAAATCCTACCTTAAGTAAAATCCGGTAGCTCAGTGCTGAGAGCACTCGACTCGCAAGCAAGAGACTTGGGCTTGATTCCCGGCAGGATGAAATGTTTGGGTAATAACTACATTTTAAAAGTTAATTGGTTACTTCAATCCACGACTGTTTGTGGATACACTGCCATATGCAATTGGCTGCCGCGTGTCGCCCACAAAATATACACCTCAATTCACTTTACAGTAATATAGGCGTACATACAGAGCATCAAATGAAATTGAAGCCTTTTCAAGCTTCAAATGCCTTGTCTGAAGTGGATTGTAGTGAAGGTGAAGTCGTGAAGTACTGAAGGTGTAAAGGTCTGTAAGTGCCTTGTTTCAATCTGCTGACGAAAACAGTGAAATTATTTCCTTCGGGCGAGAGCAAGTCTGGAAGTGTGTTTGTGATGAGGCTGGCCCGCTGAACCTTGAGCTTCTGTGTCCATCACGTCGTCAAGAAGTAACAACAGCATATTTTCCTCCATCAGAGAGTCACATTCTCTACCCGAGGAGCATTCACAGCGCAGTGAGAATAGCTGAGATTGGGCCAGAATCTCAACAACAAAAAAAAGTACAGAGGAAAATAAAGTCATCTCAAAATTTAAAATAGGAAAAAATTGGAGAAAAGATGTATTTAGCAAACAGCGGTGAATAGAATGGCAGAATTAAGATGTTTTGACAGTGCAATCAGCTGCTATTATCAGGTACAACTCCGCACCAAGCTTCACTCCCCCATTACCCCAGTCCTCGCCAGACTTCACTGGCTCCCCGTCCCAGAGACGATCGACTTCAAGATCCTCGTCTTCAAATCCCTCCACTCCTCTTCAAATCCCTCCACCCTTGTCTTCAAATCCCTCCACTCCTCTCCACCCACCCCCTGTCTCTCTGACTTCCTCTTTCCTCAAACCAGCTCCCGCTGCCTTCGCTCCACCGGGTCTGGCCTCCTCCATGTCCCCCCGAATCCTCCGCTCCACCCTCGGTGGCCGGGCCTTCAGCCACTATTCCCTGAGGCTCTGGAACTCCCTTCCTCACTCCCTTCGCCTCTCCCCCTCTCTTCTCAGCTTCAGGTCCCAGCTGAAGACCTTTCTCTTCGATCGCGCCTTTAGTCACCTTTCTACCCCTGCCCCTGGCTCGGTCCAGGGACCTGCTACTGTGAAGCGCTCTGAGACATCCTCCGGCATGGAGGGCCATATCTAAATCAAAGTTGTTGCTGTTGTTGTACAAGTATTACTGTATTACTATCAATAACTTAGTGTGGTACTATATTTTTATTTACCTCCTAACTAACTGAACCTCTTAACTCAAGCCTTAAGCGTGGAGTTCTGTTAGCACATCCAAAGCCATCAATTTAATCTGTGCCACGTTATTCGCTTCAGGGTGACAGCCTGATGTCAATGTGTCTTGGAGATGCTCGATAGATGAGAGTTCTGATTTATTCAGGCAGCAGATTCATGCTAGAGTTTACCACTTAGCTACAGATGGAACCCATCCAGTTTTGTTGGGGGGGGGGGGGGGGGCGGATTTGTTTGGAACACGAACATACAAATGGAAAGATGCAAAGATTTGATGTACTGTACTGTACTGTACTGTACTGTACTGTACTGTACTGTACTGTAGTTCTCAACTTTGGCTTTACGCGTTTTTGGCCAGATCCGTGTAAAAATTGTCTGGATTTGGCAGGAATATGAATAGACTTGATTTTACCCACTTTTTGGTTTGGGAAATGACTTTGAAGCCAATGTCTGTGATTCAAGCTGTATAGTTCAAGGCTGGAGAGCCCACAAAGTGAAGAGGCGGAAGGTCATGTTTACAGGATAGCAATGAACTCAGAAGAATGGTACTATTGAAAGACGAATTCCAGTAGTGTTTGTGGCTAATCTCACGCTTTACTTTGTTGAGTGGATGGCTACTCAACTTTTGAAATGTAATATAAGTTGTCCAATTACTTACTCACTTTAGCATGCGTTCAAATGAGACGCATCTCAACTCAAGGCTGGATCACTCAATGGTTTCAATCCATGCCTCTTTCCAGGATAATTGGCAAAGGAACTCGTAAATAAATAATTCTGTTCTGATGAATGCAGAAACCTTCAGATCCCACGGGTCTCATTCTCTGCACCACCTGCCATGCCCTGTGATTGCCATTGCATTTAACATCCTCCCACTACCACTCTCTCTCACCCACTCTCTTTCTGTCTTAACGTACCTGCCTCAAATCTTACCTCTTTCAAACAAAACTATGGCACCTCCTTCTCTCCTTCCCTCCCCTCACCTTCTTCGAGTGATATGGGTTGTTTCCCTATGTGAAGGGTTCTTGATAAATGCAAGTACTAGTTGTGGTATTACTCCACTTCATTTACTTTTACTCCCTATATGAAATAATAACAATAAATTACGTTTGTATGGCACCTTTCAAATTGGAAGTACATCGCAAGGGATTGGGGTAGTGGGAAGGGGTGGGAGGGAGTTAAGAGGGGAGGGAGAGAGTTGCGAGGGGAGGGAGAGAGTTGGGAGGGGAGGGAGAGAGTTGGGAGGGGAGGGAGAGAGTTGGGAGGGGAGACAAAGTTGGGAGGGGAGAGAGACTTGGGAGGGGAGGGAGAGACTTGGGAGGGAAAGAGTTGAGAGGGGAGGGAGAGAGTTGGGAGGGAGAGAGTTGGGAGGGGAGTGAGAGAGTTGGAAGGGCAGCAGAAGGCACGGTCGAAGAGGAGGGTCTTGAGATTGGCCTTGAAGGAGGCGAGGGAGGAAGCGAGCCGAAGGTACTGTGGGATGGAGTTCCAGAGTGTGGGAGCAGAGAGGCTGAAAACCCATCCACTGATGGTAGGGCAGGTCGAGCGGGGGGACATGGAGCAGACCAGAGTCTGCTGAGCAGAGGGGGTGTGGAGGTTCATAGGGGGACAACAGGTTGGAGAGGTAGGCGGGGTGTGGGGGGCAAGGCCGTGAATGGCATAGAGAGCCCTGCTCACAGATGGACAAAATGTCGTTGTCACCTTACTAAAGCTGTTTCTTTTTTCTGTGGGCAGTGTAGTGCGGAAATCCGATTGAAGTTAGTTCGTAGAGGGAGTGGCAGGAGAGGAAGGAGCAAAGCTGGGAAATAAAGACTTGCTCCAGGCCCTTGGAAAGGAAAGGGAGGTCGGAAATGGGGCTGTAATTGGAGAACTGGAATGGGTCCATTGTTGTTTTGAGGATGGGGGTGATGACGGCTGTTTTTTAAGGGGCTGGGAATTGTGCCAGTGGATAAGGAAATGTTAATGATGTCTGTGAGACGAGGAGCAAGTAGGTGGAGCTGGGGGGTAAGGAGAGAGGTAGCATTGGGATGGAGGGAGCAGATGGTGGGTTGCCTACAGTCATAACGGTGGTGAGAGATAAGGGGGAGACAGGTTCAAAACTGTGGAGGGAAGGATGGGTGTGGGCTGAAGCAGCGTGTTGGGAACAAATATATTTGTTTACGTGGACAAATGAGGAACGTGTATGTGCGTTTGTGTGTTTAGATCTACGGCTGGAGTCTGCAGCAGAGCGATCCACTGAGAGTCAATACTATAACTTCAAATACGGTAGCAGGAATTAGAATTCACATAACATGCTATATTCACAGCCACTGTGCTGATTTGAGTGATAGGCACTTCTCCAAATCGATATGATTAGAGAGCCAACCAGACGTGAAAGCATGGTTGCAAAATTCCCTTGTTATTTAGTGTCCTAGGGAGAAACGGAAAGTGTACATCAAGTGTCAAGTCAATCTGATAATATAGCACATTTCTGCAAGACCGATCAACTTTAAAATCTAAATCTCTCCAAACATGAGGGGCTTTCAAATGGGCCAACGCAGTATTGATTCACTCTGGGTTCAAGTAACATAAATCCAGGACTAAATGGGATTAAAACATCTCCATTGATCTAATAAACCGATGGAACAAACTTGATGGTCTGATTTGCCAACCCGTTTTGGTAAATGGATCAGCTGGTCTGATCCATTTATAATTTAGTTTCTCCTGAAATCCTGGTGTCTTGGGCTAAACTGAATGCAATCTATCAGGATTTACTTTATTTACAGGATTTACTAGATCTTTATTTAGGAAGAACGGGTCTATTAGGCTATGGGGAGCGGGCAGGGCAATGGGATTGAATCGCTCTTTTCAAAGAGCCGGCACAGACTAGATGGGCCGAATGGCCTCCTTTTGTGCCGTAAAATTCTATGATTCTATGATTCTATGATTCTATGTTGGCTTTGAATAAGAGCATTTCACCTACAAAAGTCGCCCTCAGAGTCACTGCACTTTACAGTAAATCCTATGAAGCACTTTGAGACACATTCCAGACATGAAAAGAGGCTGATTGACAGATTGTTCCAAATAAACCAGGTACTTCTGAACATCTGTTTTGAATTATTTGTTCTCGACTGTTTAAATGTGTGTCACCTTGACCTACTTTCATGATTTTTAATCTGAAATAGTCTGTTTTAGTTTTACCCTATCATCTATTTTTTTTATTATGGTTGATGCTCACATTTGCGTCTCCCTCAAAACACTGTGGATGGTGGAATCCATTCAGTTTCCAAGGCTGAGGTGGATAGATATTTGTTAGGTTGGGCTATTAAGGCAAGGGTGGGTAATTGGACTTGAGGTACAGAACAGCCATGGAACGGCTGGAACAGGCTTGAGGGACTGAATTGGCCTCCTGCTGTTTCATCTGTTTTTTTATGTATCTTATCATGCCTGGAGGACATCTCAAAGGGCTTCACAGGATATACTTTGAAAGGTAGCAACTATGTGCAGTATTTTGTAGGTGAACCTCATTAAATCCCTCTTTTCCCCAAGTGCATCATGTTTTTTCTGGACTGATTGGATTGCACTTCTCGAAGGTTGCACATCTTTTTTTTTAATGGCACAGTGATCAGAACCTCCTACCCCCAGGTTAACCTCTAGAGATGGGTTCTGTTTCTCAAACTGTGTGCATCTGCACTCAGTTTTTGCTTTTTCAAATCGATTTTGCCTAATTGTCCTGACCATCATTGGTCCCCAGTCCTTTTCTAGTCAATCCACTTTACAATATACAGTATTCTGTGAAACACTTTGAGGACTGACTGCCTACCTCCGCCATATTGCAGCCTCCAACCGTACCTTAATCCAGATTCAGCTGAAGTACTTGTCCATGCATTCATCACCTCTGGTCTTTTCAAACACCCTATTTGCTGATCTTCCCAGCTCCACCATACACAGGATCCAACTGAATTTAAAATTCCGCTGCCCACATACTCGCTACAACTGGCTCCAGCCGTCTGCATGTCCCTTGTGCCCTCCGTTCCACAGTTGGTGGACACACCTTCAGCCACTAGGCCCCGAAACTCTGGAACTATCATCCTATAGCCCTCCGGCTTGCCTCTCCTTCTCCATCTTCAGGTCTTCCACTTGGACTGTGACTACAGTATCTTCCCACTTTCCCAGCTTGGTGCCCTCACTCCGCAATTGTTAAGGACCCTACCCCGCGTGAGATATTATATAATATATTTATAATATATTTTGGGGTGGACTTCAATGAGCATAAATAAACCAGGGTTATAAATTCATTAATAAATGCAGCTAAACCTTGATCAGTCAATAACCGAAGATAGGTTTGAATGAACAGATCCTTCAACCCAATTTATCTTATACCAACAATCATAACAAGGCTTGCGTTTGACATAGCAGCTAATCATGTTGTTGAGACATCGCAAAGCAAACTGTATTTTGGCGGGTGAAATCATTTCAGAATACTCTGCCGAGCTAGCATCCTTCTATCACGGCATTGAGCTGGGTGTTTTCAAACGAGACAAGCATTGACTACTATATAAATCCCCCATCTTCCACTCCTCTCCCCCCACCTCCCTTTGACTTCCTCACAGGCACTTCACCAAAGGGAAATCAGAGGGAAGTCATCACAGGTGGCACTTGTAAGTCCCCCGAGCAGCTGGTTTCAGAGCCACTATTGGCAGAAGCCAACAGGAAGGAAGCAAAGAGTAAATGTGTCCTTCAAATGGGGAGTCTCGTGCAAAGGGAGCTGTGCTTAAATAATGCATGAGTGGTATTCCCATATCCCGCTTCATCTTTCATCCTATCTCCTAGACATGTAGGACGGTAAATGCAAGTTGCAGTGGCCTGGAATACAAAACCTGCTCCTACAAAGCCACATAACATCACTAACAAGGCACCGGGAGGAATAATTCACTCAAAAAAAAATCTGTTTGGAATTAGATAATATTCCTTAGGTTTGTTGATGGTTTAATAGTTATTGACAATATAGTGATATAATAATAATTATCAATAATAATAATAATCCCTCCAAAAAAAACCACAATGATAAAAAAATTA
The DNA here is from genome assembly GCA_035084275.1 of Hydrolagus colliei. NCBI lineage: Eukaryota > Metazoa > Chordata > Chondrichthyes > Chimaeriformes > Chimaeridae > Hydrolagus > Hydrolagus colliei. The sequence continues at coordinate 82,593,567 of CM068745.1, read as the reverse complement.
GTCATTTTCAATCCATGACTAGGATTGAAATTGTTTGTGTGGGGGACGCTGCTGTGCACAATTGGCTGTCACGTTTCGCCCACAAATATATACTGTACAGTCAATTCATTTTACCGTATTCTATGAAGCGCATTGAGACATCAATAAGATGTGAAAAGCACTATATCAAATGCAAGGATTATTATATATTATTATATTATTATAATCCATGAACAGTGAGCCAAGGGATATCTCAAGGTCCTTTTCGCCCCCACAAAAATATACAGTCAATTCACGTTTACGATATATTCTGTGAAGATGTGATAAGGTGCTATATCAACTGCAAGGATCACATTTTTCGATTGTTGTTTTAAACTTGCCAAGGGCTTCATTGATGATGCAACCCTGGAAGGAGTTTGGAATCTAAACTCCATTTGGGGTAAATAACACCTTGTTAAATCTTCTGTCTGTGGAATTCATCGAGATGAAATGTAAATTCCCAATATAACGTCTAAATCTATTTGATGCACAATAAGGCAAACGCATAAGTGCCGATGACAATGATCTTAATCAGAACCTAAGTCCCGTCACCAACACATGATAACACTGTTGGGAGGAATTAAAGAGAAAGGGAGACAGGCGGAGGATAGACTTAGTTTTAAAAGGAAAAAAGCTAAGTTACAATTGGGGGCAGAATAATAATACATATTTAAAAAAAAAAGAAAAGACAAAAAAAGGAGAAAGACAGTGATCCTCAGAGGCTGACAAGTGAAATGGAATTTTAATAAGAAGCATTCTCTGCTGGCAGAAGGATCTGTGCTGATGAAATCCCGTTCCTTACATTTTCAGCTGCGACTGTGAAGATGGAAAGGACTCCCTGCAGGGACTCGAAACATCACAGATTCATGAACCCCTTAATATCGCAACTTCTTGTGTAGAATTAACGCAAACCCTCATTATGGCAGATTATCTCAACTGTACGACGCAGTTTGAATTTCAGTGCCAATTTCTCGTGACTGGCCAGTGTGAAAAAAATTAAAAGCGTAACAGGCATTTGTGACATTTTGTCTGACTGTTTTCTCACTCTTCCCTTCTCCTATTCCTCCTGCACCCCCCCCCCCCCCCCCACACACACACATAATCATAATTTGTAGCAAAATCTTCAGTGGCCCTAATAGACTATTTCATTTCACGCATTACGAAGCGGCATTGAATTCAATATACGGTGGTAAAAATGAGCTTGATCGCTGGTTTGTAGTGGTTTTATGATAGCAGCTCTCTGCTCATTATTACTCCAACTGCTCTGGAGTTATTATAATAATAATCCTTGCATTTGATATGGCGCCTATCGTGACTTACTGTAAAGAATAGTGATTCTGTATTTTTGCAGGCGAGCTTTGCCTTCCACTTCATTTTCTCTCCTGAGGCGCTGATTTCTGCTCATAAGCAGTTTCACAGACAAGAAGAGCCACCCAGGGTATTGTATTTTACCCCCAGTGATCATTTTTCACACTTGGCTTCGGGGGAGTAAGTTCTCGAAGGCTCTATTGAAGTATTCAGAGAACCTCGTTTTAACACAATCTCCACCGACATGAATACAGACATAAATAATAATCCTTGATAATCCTTTCACGCCAGGAACAACAACAACAAAATGAGGTTTGTATAGCGCCTTTCACGTCAGGAGGACGTCCCAAGGCGCTGGACAGTTACTGCTTCACACCCGAGCTGAGGACATGGGTGGAGGGGGGGAACTGGGGGGGGATAAGGAGTTGCTGATGGGTCCAGAGAAGAGGAGAGTCTTGAGGCGAGACTTGAAGGAGGCCGGCGGGGTGTGGGGGGGGGTGAGGCGGAGGGACAGCGGGGTGGAGTTCCAGAGATTGGGGGGCAAGAGTGCAGAGTGGCTGGGTGGATGGGTTGGGGGGGATGTGGAGCAGGCCAGAGCCTGCTGAGCGGAGGGGGTGATCCCGTATCGTAAAGGGTAGTGACTGCGTGTCTTTTATTATACTTTTCATTTTTCACTTGTGTCACGTTTTCAGGAGTCTGTGCGGGCAGAAATCCTGAGCTGACTTGATCTGTTTTCGCGACCAAACCAGAAACAGTGAAGTCGGTCGTACATTGGGAGTCAGGCCCTTCTCACTGTTAAACTCTCTGAGACGTAACCGTGCATGGACAGCAATATATAGTTGTTGAAGTTGTTGTTGCTGCCATCCTAATTCAGCTAATTCAGCGTAGAAAGGATATTGCGCCCTGCCTGTCCATGTGAGACCCAGGCAGGATATATGTCTGATTCTGAACTTTATTTCATTTGTTCCGTGGCGTTTCGAATTGCTTAAATTTGTTTTGCTTAACAAAACAACTCCAGAGTATTGCAACTCGTATTCCAAATGCAATATGCTCTGAAGTGCTTCGATTCATCAACAACAACAACAACAACTTCGATTTATATAGTGCCCTCACTCCACGCCGGACAGCGTCTCAGAGCGCTTCACAACAACAGATCCCGGGACCCGATGCCCGCCTCCCCACCCCCCCTCCCAGCCCCCCCACCCCCAACCGCGCCAACCCTCTTCCCCCCGGGTTTATAAAGTGGGAGACTGTGATTCAACACGCATCTCATTTATAATTGTAGTAAATACTGTACCTAATGATGGAGCTTACAGTACTAATCTGTCTCAATGTTGAAATCTTCCCTACGTGAATCGCAATAATCTCTTTGCCTCTGCCGGTTCTGTTTCCTCTAAATTCTCACCATATCTGCTAAAAAGAATAGTTTAAACCGCAGTTAAAATCACATCATTTTGAAGTGCAGCGGATGAGTTTTTGGGACCATTGCTTGTGCTTAATCCTCGTGTTAAATGCTACAATCTATATATTCCAGTTAATCTGTTATTTATTGCTGCCCGGTGGATTTTAATCATGGATATGTATTCCAGTGAATCTATTCCATCAAATGTTTTCCTAAAGGGTATCGGTTTAATCAGCCCATTTCATCCTGTGCAATTAGTATAAGTAATAGAACCGTGATCTGAGTTTGTAAAAAAAATCAGAGTTATTTTGATTATGGATTTTAAACCCACACAAGTGGCTTGATGGAGCAGAATTTGCCTTGTAATCTGTCTTGCTTGGAATCTTATTTTGTGTGGTTTTTTTTACATTGCCAGATTATTTTGCAGGCTGTGTACAAATGGGGGGGGTGGGGGTGGGGTGGAGAGAAAGAAAACACACTGAACAAATGTCATTTTTGATTGATCAAATACTCTGGATTAACCTAACAAATTGCTTTTAGTCGAGCAGATTTGGTGACAATGCACAGCGCTGAACAAAAGTCAGATAAGAAAAAAAAACACCAAAACTAAAACGCCTGAGGCAAAAATCATTGAATTGTTGGTGCTGTAGCAGTGAGAAGATTATTCTGATGAGATGGAGGAGGAGAAGAAGAAGAAGAAGAAGAAGAAGAAGAAGAAGGGAAAATATCTCAAAGGAAAGGGAACACAACCATGGAAAACAGGATTCAAAAGAGCAAATAGATCAAGACCAGAGATGTTACAACACTTTGAGAGAAACGATAAAACAAAACAGATTGCGAATTCCGCCCGAATTTCACATCCGAGAAACCTGGGAGTGTTTGATGGTTAATCTTGGCTTCAAGATATTAAGAACCTGACAACAGGCAGCAGTCGGTAATATTTTAGGGGGAAAGAAATGCAGAATGGGGGCAAAACACAGACTTTTGCTTTTTTTGAAAAGATGCTAAATTCAAACTCTTTTTCTTTTTTCTCTTTATCCTTTCCCGTTTTGAAATGTTAAGTGAGTTGGCTTCTTCTCAGGTACTTGACTGAGACCTGATAGTGGAGACTACCTCTCCGATCTCCTCTCTCCCCAACTTAGCAACCGTTGCCTTCGCTCCTCTGGGTCTGGCCTCCTCCATGTCCCCCCGAATCCTCCGCTCCACACTCGGCGGCCGTACCTTCAGCCACTAAGCCCCGAGGCTCTGGAACTCCCTTCCTCACTCCCTTCGCCTCTCCCACCCTCTCTTCTCAGTTTTCTAAGGACCCTTCTCTTTGACCGCGCCTTTGGTCACCTTTCTACACCTTACCCTGGCTCGCCCCCGGGAACCGTTATTGTGAAGCGCTCAGAGATGCTGTCTGTAGTGGAAGGCGCTATACACATCAAAGTTTTTTTTGTTGTTGTCATCCTGGCCAACAATTCCCCCAGATAAAAGGTTGGTGTACAAACATTGGCTGTCGCCTTCACCGACAGTCACTGCACTACCTTGAAAAGTCATTCATAATATCAAATACAAGGATTACAGTATTATTATTATTAATTTATCTATCATTCATAATCTTGGTTAGGAAGAAATTCACACACATATTTGGGACGTCCTCCCCTCCCGACGTGAAAGGCGCTTTTTTTTAAACAAATGTCGTTGCATTGCAAGGAATGTAAAAGGTCCCATTTTTACTAACGCCTCCCTGTTTTGAGAGAAAAAGCTATGTTGTTAATCCTACCATTATACGCAGAAGCTGATCTGTTAGGGTTTTGTTTCGCATTGCGAGATCCAATTACATTGGAATGGAGCTCCTGTGGCTCAGTGGTTAGAGCGCTTGTCTTGCAAGCTGGGGAGACCAACCTGGGGAGACCTGTGTTCGAATCCAGGCAGGTCAGGGCGAAACCTTGGGCAAGTTTCCTTACTCCACACACACGCTCAATAATAATCCCTCCAAAAAAACACACAATAATAACTTGGTCAATTCAATCCACGGCTGTTTGTGTGGGGGATGCTGCTGTATGCAATTGGCTGCCGCGATTCACCCACAAATATATATAGTCAATTCACTTTACAGTATATTCTGTGAAGCGCTTTGGGACGTCGATAAGATGTGAAAAGCGCTATATCAAATGCAAGGATTATTATTATTATTATTTGCATTACCTTATGGCATACATGCTTTTCAGAGTGTTGGGTTATTTAGACATTTCTGTGTCGTGGTCTTTCATTCAGTGCGCGATTACACCATTCATTCCTTATTTGATTGGCTCAGCAAACATGGTTACAAAAATAATTTCCATTTGAGGTTTTCTTTTCAAACCTTGTCTTGTGGTTATTAATTCAGTTACAACATTTTTCTCATAGAGTCAAAGGGTGTAGGGAGTAGGTTATATAAGTTGCTTATACTTGCTGAATGGGTTGTTTTGTGTAAGTCAATATGCTACAGCAGTTAATATCTTTCATTTATCCATCTTAAAGTCCTGCCGTTCCTTAGCCTGTTGTCCAATTTGTCTACTTCCCTCCTAAAATGTCCATTACTCTAGTCACATAGCATATAATAACTCCTGAATATTGTCCTGATTTTTTGTATCACTGATGCAAATTTACATTTATATTCTTGCCTTGCAAGTCAGCTGGATGTCCAAAGGAGCTCGACAATCTTGACTTGGCACCCAGGCTGAGGGTGGGAGGTGAGGATGGTGGGAAGGGGAAGGGTGACCAAAGGCACGGTTCAAGAGGAAATTGCAAACTATATAATTTCCTAAAATCATGGGATGTTTTTAGAATCCGGAATAACATCTTGCAGCACTCCACAAGCCCTTCCTTCCCTTCACACTCCCTGATCCTGACCCCTGTTTGAGTCCGAAAAACTAACCGTCTAACAACTTGGGACGTCCTCCTGACGTGAAAGACACGGTGCAAATGTAATTTTGTTTTGTTGTTGTTGTTGTTACCTCAAAGCCAGGAGAGCCAGATTCGATTCCTGGGGAGGGTAAAACCTCGGGCATGATTTGCTACTCCACACGTTTCCGATTACCTCACAGTAAATAGGAACCCAGTTGTGAGTCGATTGGCAGATCACTTTCCAGGGATGGATGGGGGTGGGGAGAGGTAAAAAGCCCTCAAAAAGAAATTTGGTTACTCAATCCAATCCTGTTGGCTGCTGCATTTCGCCCACTAAAGGCACTTTACAGTATACGCACAGGGCACCGAGATGTCTCAGCGATGTGATAAGATGCCACTTCAAATGCAAGGACTAATTATGATGTTCCATCGAGTGATGCCGAGCATGATAAGGTTCAGTCAATGCAGAGCTCGATCCATTGCATCAATTGCTGATCCAACTCAACTTTGAGCCTCTCAAATTTAGCATTGCATTTAAAGCCGGACATCTAGTGGGAATAAATCAGAATAAAATCCACTGTACATTTGAGGAAACATTACAGGTTGGTTATCAAAAATAAATATTAATTGCAAGAATCCTCTGATGGGAAATTCATCTAATTGTCGTTCAAATGCAATTATTTTTGGTTACAGTATTAGATGTGTATTAAACAGCAGAGTCTAATCTGTGTGCCTTGATTTCTTGCAAGGGATTCTTTGATAGGATTTTTATTGAAAAATGTAATGACTGTGAATTGGCAAACAAACGCGGCAGCCGATTTCTACTCGGCCAACGTCCCACAAATAGTCACAAAGTGAATGATTGACTTTATCTGGTGCATTCTTAGTCTATGGCAGCAGGAGGCTAGATTATGGAAAGGGTAAGGTATTAATAGATTATTTTCCTAGACTCAGCGTGAAAACGACAGTGCCTTACACGTCAGGAGCCCAAATTTACCTTCATCGCAGAAAGGGTTAACAACAACAACAACAATTTACATTTATATAGCGCCTTTCACGTCGGGAGGACGTCCCAAGGCGCTAAACAAGAGGCGTGTGACCCGAGCTGGGAGGGGAGTGTTTGGGAAGGGGTGAAACACGAAGGGGAGGTAAAAGAGTTCGGGGTGGAACAAAAGGCACGATCGAAGAGGAAAGTCTTCAAACCGGCCTTGAAAGAGGAAAGGGAAGAGACGAAACGGAGGGATTGAGGGATGGCATTCCATAGGGTGGGAGCGGAGAAACTGAAGGCCCGGCCTCCGATGGTGGGGCGGTTCGGGCGGGGGGCTTGGAGCAGGCCAAGTCCTGTTGAACGGAGGGTCCGGGTGGGTGTGTAGGGGGAGAGTAGATCGGCTAGGTATGATGGGGCAAGGCCGTGTAAGGCCTTGTAGGTGAGGACGAGGATCTTAAACTCGATCCTCTGGAGGATGGGGAGCCAATGGAGACGGGAGAGGGTGGGGGTTATGTGGACACGGAGGCGGGTGCGGGATAGTACACAGGCTGCAGAGTTTTGGATGGTCTGCAGCCTGTGAATGGAGGAACTGGGGAGATGTGGAAATAATAAAGGAGAGATGTGGAAATAATTTCTTCTCACAGAGGACGGATGGAATGGGGAAGGTTTCTTTGACGCAAACTATTGTTGATGAAGAAGAGGAATATTGCGGGTATGTGGAGTGAGAATGAGCCTATTAGATGAGATGACCCATAATTGTATGACAGTGGGAAAGGTTATTATATAAACAAGTCTAATCTTATCCTTTCTGCCACCCACACCCTTTCCAGCAGATAGAAAAAAAATGACCAGTTCTAATTGGTGGGAAATGTTCTGCGAATGACTCATAGATTTGGAAGCTTTTTATGATTTCATGCTTGCATATTCAACTTTATATTTTAGCGCAAGAATTTTAATCGAACTGTGTACAGTATTCCCATTTTTTTCCAATAAAATGTTATTTTATTTTCCACTTAAATTCAACAAGGGGCAGGGGCAATCAAACCAAGCAAAATAATAAGCCAACATTAATTTTTTAAAAAAATTATAAACGTATTTTTAATTAATTATCATTTTAAAATATTGATAGATGTTTTCTACTTTGAAGCACAGATGAGATGTTGAGTTTGTTCCTTTGTGGCGTTCTAATCTAGAACAACAATCCTCCCAGATACAATTTATTAGTCACTTTGTGGCTGTGATGTTATTTGCAAAGAGAAGAGTGTTTTTTCTCCAGTGTAAACTCCATCATTTTACTTTGTGGCAGTTTTTGTGGGAAATTACTGCGTCCGAAACAATGTCTCCTAATAAAACAGCCACTACACATGATTGAGTGTCACTGTAAAGTGCTTGAGATGGCGTCAGTGAGATAAAACACATACACTTCTCTCTCATTGTACCCCAGGTAGGTACTGTAAAATGAACTCAGGGATAGTTTCTTAATCATTCTGGAATAATAATAATACAGTAATAATAATAATCCTTCGCATTTGGATATCGCGGCTTTTCACATCTTATCGACTGTGTCTCAAAGCGCTTCACAGAATACACTGTAAAGTGAATTGACTGTATGTATATTTGTGGGAGAGCGAAACGCGGCAGCCAATTGAGCACAGCAGCGTCCCCCGCACCCCCTCTAATAACAGCCGACTGGAAGAAAGCAATAAAGCCTAGAAGTTGTTCCCTACTTTCATGATTTTAGTAATTCTCGTGACTGAAGAGGAGCCGACCGTAGATACGTTCATTTGCTTCGCAATTCAGGGCATTGCTGAATAATTCACCTTCTGTCTCTTCCAATATTCCTCATCACCTCCTCGTTGGGTAATGCAGTTCATACAGATGGGATCAAAATCTCCTCTCCGCTCAGCTGGCTTCAACAACAACTTCCCTGGCAAGCAATGGGTCCAATGGCATCTTTCTCTGCTGTCATTTCTGATTCTATTAGGACTTGAGAAACTTTTGAAGTTGAGGGCATGAGGCTGCGTGTTCTATACTGTACTCTGATTTTGAAAATCCATTGACTGCAGTGAGAACACGGCTGTATAGCGTGCTACTATTAAATAAGCCACTTCTCAGATATTTTGAGTCTTTTTGCAATAACGAGAACAAAAAGTCTTTCTTTTCAAATGAAATGTCCAACAAGATGGACATTTTAACTGATTGTTTGAGCGCAGTTGGTATTCTGTAACTCTGTAACTCCTGTAGCTCAATGGTTAGAGTACTGACTTCTCAATAACAACAACAACAACAATATTATATTTGTATAGTGCCTTTCACGTCAGTCCCAAGGTGCTGGACAGTCAATGTTTCAGACCCAAGCTGGGATCGGGATCAGGGAGGGTGGAGGGAAGGGAGGGTGACCGATGGGACCGTCGAATTACTATTACATTACCTGCTCCTGGATTCTGTACTGTAACAAAGTTGGCTTGAAAGGTATCTATTGTTCACTTACTCTGTTTCCTGCTCGTCAACTGTGCAGCCGTGGAAATTATATTTATACCAAACGCCAACCAAAGTCAGAATAGAATAAAAACCTATGGTATTGGTACTGAGGCATGTGTCATGTACAAGATTATTTGTCGAGATCGGTGACATATTGCATCGCAGGGCCTGAAGCTTAGTGCGTTTATGGGGAAATATTGGTACCTGTACTGTACTAGAACAAAGAACAGTATTCAGACAGCATAAATTTACAGCTGAAGCTACACATTTTCTGCCATTGTAGTCCGCAGAGAACGAGACACTTATCAGATATAAGATATTCAGATATCCAGATATTTCGCCCACAAATATACAGCCAATTCACCTCACGGTATATTCTGTGAAGCGCTTTGAGACACAGTCTAGAAGATGTGAAGAGCACTATTTTCAAATGCCAGGATTATTATTGTTATTATTATTATTATCCTGCGTTTGGAGCTTGCCATTTCTGATTTTATTTATTATATAAATACTTTGGATTGCTCAACGTCCACGGCATCTGTTCTTTTGAAGACCCTTCCAAGATCCTTTCCTCTGGTGATCTGCCAAGTGTAAGCAGGTAACAGATGCTTCGGTTAGTCAAACAGGTTATTGCATCTGTTTATTCGTCACTTGCGAGAGCAAAGCCAAATTGTCCCACGTATTTTCCAAGGTAGTGACTATACTGTGTTGATGGACCTGTGTTGCCAACTGACGTGAAAGGCTGTACCAGTGTCATTTTTGTTGTTGTTCTGCTTCAGCAAACCTACAAAGACCAATATTTCTAGCAAGCCGTGCACCCTTTGATCTTTCTATAATAGAAATTTCCCTTTGTAGGGGTTAAAACCAAACCTTCAGTCAGTAGAGAACTCTGGCAAATATCGTTTATGGCCTGAAGCATTAACCTGGAGGCATGACCTATTGACTCAATTATTCAATCCAGAATCTCCTATTAATAAATAGCGTCACTGTTCTACTCGCTGTGTAGCTGAGAGAACCTTTGATTCGGCTTTGGTTGTCTTCGGAAGCTTTTGTAGATATTGGAAGCTCACAAACCCACACTCAGCTTCATTGTTCATCTCGGCTTCAACAGACGTTTGAAAGAGTTGATTTTAACGCTGATTATTTAGGTTCAGCTCCACGTGGCTCCTGTGACGTGGGAAACCCTAGATACTGCTATGGGCAATACAGCAGATCTAATTCCTCAAATTAGCAACAGACAATCTAAAATGCCTTATCATGAATTGTGATGTTGATCTTTGCTATTCAGGCTGCAAATTTATCCACTAAGCAATCCAGAGGTCCCTTTTGTGTATGAATAATAACCCTATAATAATAGTCATAATAATTGTTGCAATTGGTTTTAGTGTCTCTCAGGTCTGGAGGATGCCCCAAAGTGCTTTACAGGGTTTACTGTTGGGTGGAGTGACTGTATATGTAGGCGAAAGGGGCAACCCAATTGCGCACAGCAATGTCCCACACAGCAGCCGTGAATCGAATGTCCAATTTTATTTGGGAGATTATTGTTGGGCAGGACACTAGGAGAAACTGCTTTCATTTAAGGGAACATGATAAATTATCTCGCTCGCGTACACAAACGCAAAAACTAAATCAATCACAGGCTGCTGATATCCAGAAGGAAATCACTAAAGAAATGATTTCTGGTAAAACTGTTACATCCATCTGAAAGTAGAAAGGAATAGCATTTATACTTTGGGAAAAATTGAACTGACAAGTGACAAAAATGTCATTTTATTGTGGACAAATGAAGAGGCGTGTGTCTATACGGCATTGTCGGAAGGCGGATCTTTTGGAGCGACATTAAATCAACGTCCCAGATGCCTGTTCAGGTGGATGTTAAAGATCCTATTGAAACTGTATTTACTAAATAAAAGTGGGACATTTTAAGGATAAGTGTTACACACTAGATGGGCCGAATGGCTTCCTTTTGTGCCATAAAATTCTATGATTTGTTGCTAGTATTTATCTGAATCATAACAGATCATATACCATATTTTTCAAACAGAAACAGCTGGGAACACTCCACTCAGCAGGTCAGGCAGCATCTATGGAGAAAGGAAGCCAGAAAGGAAGTGAGCCAACGTTTCTGACCCTTTGTCAGAAGAGTCAGAACCGTATTTCTCCATATTTACCTAAGCAACGTTTTTCCTTCTATAGTACAACTTGATGTAATAAAAACTAAGTAACAAGCCCAAGTAATCTTACTCTTAATCTTATCTTACTTCAACCTTCTAAATGGAATTCAAATATCTTCATAGAAAAATCCAAATCTTCAACTAATCAAAGTGCCTTACTCAACTTAATGGCATTTCTGGATTTGTTTCAAAAAGTCCTTGAAATTCCCAGCACCTAACCTGCTATGAAGAACCTCTACAACCTCTACACCTCTACGTGCCTGTTATACTGGATAATGACTAGTATAATTTCAGAACAAATTTGTGCCTTTTTAATGAGAATGGAGATGAATGAGACAGGAGATGACGGTGAGTAGGACCTTGGTGTGTGTACTCCTACCCTCAGCGCTGTTATTTTCTCTCTGAACCTTTATATTAGTTCTTACCTCCTGTAGCTCAGTGGTTAGAGCATTCGCCTTACAAGCGTGAGACCTGTGTGTTCGAATCCAGGCGGGTCAGGGCGAAACCTTGGGCAAGTTTCCTGACTCCACACACACACACACACATGACTAATAATAATCCGTCCCCAAACAATCCCGCAATAATAAAAATTGGTCATTTCAAACCATGGCCGGGCTTTTAGCCTCTCTGCCCCCATAGTCTGCAACTCCATCCCACGGTCCCTCCAGCTTGCTTACTCCCTTACCTCCTCCAAGGACAGTCTCAAGACCCTCCTTTTCGATCGAGCCTTCAGCCGCCCTCCCACCTCTCTCCCTCCCCTCTTCCCCTACCCTGCCCCTCTCCCGTGCTCGGACCTGGACCCCTGACTGTTCAGTGCCTTGGGACGTCCTCTCGACGTGAAACGCAACTCCATAAATGTAATTTTATTGTTGTTATATCTCTTACAAAGGTCACTTTCTAAATAATAATAATAATCATAATCCTTGCATTTAATGCGAGCTGTTGTTATGTCAGTGCTTTCTCACAAAATGGCCCAAAAAGCATTCAATTGTCTCTGTTTTCTCCTTCCCACATGGATTTTATGCTACTCCGGTTCCTCACAGGTTCTGCGATATCAAAGATATTAAGTGCTTTTCCTGGGCCATCAAAGTGCACCCTCTCGAAACCGCTGTTTCTGCAGAAATATTGAAAGGTTCGCAAAGTGCATCTTTAATCATGTCAGCTCCCAAAGTAGTTATGTTTCTTCAGCGAAATTCACAGTTTAACTTCGGCTGATGTACAAGCAAATTATTTTGGTGCCCCCGCCCCCACCCCACACACATTCCCCCCACACACACACCCCCTCCAGTTTGGTTTCTCATGCATTGATTCATGAGAAATGTTCTTTAATTAGGTTAGCATACACAACCCTACCCATTACAGGACATAGGCAGCCCCATCATCACAAACTCACTGCTCAGCTATTTGTTGCGGACACACATTTAATCTGTGTTTTTTTTTACAAAAGCCCCTCAAAGTCGCGCATTCCACACAAACTGAGTCAATATTCCCAAAGCACTGTATGGCAAGTAAAACACCTGTGATCCCATCAAGACATCAAAAATTCATTCGGAGCGTCTCAAAAGTCCAATTTAGATCAGTCACCTCCGCTCTCGCTTGTCTGAATAATACACCAGCGAGCCTTGGGAGACCGATCTTCGCTGTGTTTCTTTATTATTTACAAGTTGGAGGGGAAAACGAACAAAAGTGTTACTGTTACTGCTTTGTGGAGCTCCTTGTGTCTTAGTGGTTAGAGCCCTTGTCTTGCAACCTGGGGAGACCAAACTGGGGAGACCTGTGTTCGAATCCAGGCAGCTTAGGGCGAAACCTTGGGCAAGTTTCCATACTCCACACACACACACACACACACACACACACACACACGCCTAATAATAATCCCTCCAACAAAACCACAATAATAAAATTGGTCATTTCAATCCACGACTGTTTGTGGGGGACACTGCTGTGCGCAATTGGCTGCCACGAACCGCCTACAAATATATATACAGTCAATTCACTTTACAGTATATTCTGTGAAGCACTTTGAGACGCCGATAAGATGTGCAAATTGCTATATCAAATTGGATTATTGGATAATAATCCAATAATTATTATTATTATTGTGATGGTTGCAGCACCACCACCAAACCTACAGTGATACACTTATACATTGGAAGTGATTTTTCAGTAGTTTTTCTGACAGCTGCCAAAACTATCACCTTGAAATTCCCGAACTAAGATCAATACATCGAATTTCTTTCTCTGAGCAACAGACAAGTGATTTACTCATCGTATAAAAACATGTCTTATGACAAGTGTACTCCCTCCTCCGGTTTCCTCTGGATTGTATCATCCCTAGGTCATGCCTACACCTATCCAAATCCATTACACCATCTCACCACATTCTTCTTTGCCAGCGGATAAGAACAAACAAAACTGAAGAGAGGCATATTATGTAACTGTATGATAGAATCGTAGAATCATAGAATTTTACAGCACAAAACGAGGCCATTTGGCCCATCTAGTCTGTGCTGGCTCTTTGAAGAGAGCAACTCAATCCCACTGCCCCACTCTTTCCCCATAACCTAACAGACCTGTTCTCTCTAAATAAAGATCTAATTCTCTTTTAAAAGTTGTTATCCAATCGTCCTCCACTACCTTTTCAGGCAATGCATTCCAGATTCGAACAACCCGCTGAGTGAAAACGTTTCTCCTCAGCTCCCCTCTGCTTCGTTTTGAAACTATTTTAAATCTGTGACCATGAGTCACTGATTCGCCCACCAGTGGAAACAGTTTTTCCTTATTCACCCTATCGAATCCCCTTATAAACCTCTATTAGGTCTCCTCTCAACCTTTTCTGTTCTAAAGAGAATAAACCTAGCCTATCTAACCTTTCCCCATAATTCAAGGCACTTGGGGGAAAGGCTAGATAGGCTAGGTTTACTCTCTTTAGAACGCAGAACCAATTAATGTAATGTAATGACTACATTAGATCTGAAACAGAATGTGGTCCGAGACTGCAGCTTTGATTGCGTCTAGTTAATAAAACAAGTTCCGCTGAGACTATGAACTGATTTGGTGGCATTAAGACACTCGTGTTCAAATCCTCTCACTCACTTACACCTCACTAACTCTCTGATCTCACTCCCTCAACCTCTAGGCCCCCAAACACCTGAACTCTCACCCTCAATCCCTCTGCCTTTCCCCCTTTCCACCCCCTTTTCAAGTCCCGCCTTAAAGCCTGCCTCCTTGAGCGGGCTTACGATCAACACCAATCTCCCCACCCATGTAGACTAAACGTCTTCCCTGTACGTCACTGTAACACTTTGTAGTAATAATAATAATACTCCCTTGCATTTGATATGGCGCTTTTCACGCTTTCTACACGTCTTAAAACGCTTCACAGTATATATTACTGCAAAGTAAATTATACCTGTGTCAATTCCCAGGTAGCAAGCCCATGTAGAAGGCATTACCACAGAAGTATGAGGGAAACGTACACACTGTACTTACAGGTAGTTTTGGCTCGCTCTCCAAGACGCTATGAAAGGGCAAGTTGTTGTTCTAACTTGTGTGACTGTACATCGTAATTGCTTGTTTGTTTCCTTGCCTTTTGATGTGATGCATTCTTCATTTCCCTCAAGATATTATCGTTTCGGTTGCGTTTGGCCTCAAACTGTCTGTTTCCATTGTCACCTAGCTTTCGTCCTCCCGCTTCCCATCTCGTCGCAACCTTTGCTGAGCACGATGCACCCCATTGTGTCAGGAGAGTGGGCCATTACTGTTGAGAAATTCACGGCCTTGCCCCCGCCTATCTCTCTGACCTACAGTCTCCCTACCAGCCTGCGCACTCCCTCCGTTCAGCAGACTCAGGCCTGCTCCGTGTCTACTGCCCTAACCGCCCAACCATCAGTGGCCGGGCTTTCAGCCTCTTTGCTCTCACACTGTGGAGCTCCTCTGCCTCGCTTCCTCCCTTTCCTCCTTCAAGGCCGGTCTCAAGACCTTCCTCTTCGACCGCGCCTTCTGCTGCCCCACTAACTCTTTCCCCGCTCCCACTCTCCTTTCCCCGACCCTCCCCACACTGCTCGGATCCTGACCTGACTGTTCAGTGAAAGGCTGCTCTATAAATGTGATTTTGTTGTTGTTGTTGTTGCACAGATTCTCAGAGAAAGCCAATATGCAGAGGCCATTTCGAAAGCAGGTAAAGGACTCCAGGCATTGCAAAAACCTTTGCTGGTTTTATAGTTGTTTCTGAGTTTACGAGGTGTTCACCAAAATCAATGACTCCATCATATTAAAATTCACAGTTGCTGTGCTTGACTGCAATTATCCCATGAAATGCTTGAAGACATTTTGATATTATTGGTGCTGTTATGCAAGGATTCTTCTTCTTGTTATTTACATCGCTGTCTTCCTGACAAACATTTTGTTTGCAACCTCGGTCTCATACAAAACAATGTTTGAGAAAATAATCACAATCATTTTTACTGCCTCGGAGACTGTTTAGTTAATAGTATTTATGAGCCAAAAAAAAACATACACACTCTGGAAATTTACTGATCAGTTGGCAACTTTATTATAATAATACGAACTTATATATTCATATGGTGTCTTTCGTGTCAGGAGGATGACCCAAGAAATATAACAATATTGGCTGGGCGCCTGAGCTGGGAGAGGGGAATAGGAGCCAATGTGGGGGTAGGGTAGGGACAGCAGAGAAAAATGACCGTAAGCTTGGTTAAAAGAATTAAGTCTTGAGATAAGTTGTTTCATTGTTCCTACAAAATGCGGTCTGTTTTCAGAAAATCCCAATTTAAAATCCAAATAAAATTGAGAGATGCGTTTCATAACAACAACAACAACAACAAATTACATTTATAGAGCGCCTTTCACGTCGGGAGGACGTCCCAAGGCGCTGCACAGGAGGCGTGTGACCTGAGCTGGGAGGGGAGTGTTTGGGAAGGGGTGAGACACGAAGGGAAGGTCGAACAATTCGGGGTGGAACAAAAGGCACGGTCGAAGAGGAAAGTCTTCACACCGGCCTTGAAAGAGGAAAGGGAAGAAACGAGACGGAGGGATTGAGGGATGGAATTCCATAGGGTGGGAGCGGAGAAACTGAAGGCCCGGCCTCCGATGGTGGGGCGGTTCAGGCGGGGGGCTTGGAGCAGGACAAGTCCTGTTGAACGGAGGGTCCGGGTGGGCGTGTAGGGGGAGAGTAGATCGGTTAAATAGGGCGGGGCAAGGCCGTGTAAGGCCTTGTAGGTGAGGACGAGGATCTTGAACTCGATCCTCTGGAGGATGGGGAGCCAGTGGAGATGGGCGAGGGTGGGGGTTATGTGGTCGCGGAGGCGGGTGTGGGATAGTACACGGGCTGCAGAGTTTTGGATGGCCTGCAGCCTATGAATGGAGGAACTGGGGAGGCCGACGCGGAGAGAATTTCCGTAGTCCAGCCGTGAGGTGATGTATGCGTGCACGAGTGTTTCGGCAGCGCGGGGGGTGAGATAATTGCGGAGCCTGGCAATGTTGCGTAGGTGGAAATAAGCGGTGCCGGTCAAGGCGCGGATGTGGGGGAGGAAGGAAAGTTTTTGATCGAACATGATGCCGAGGTTCCTGACTGGCTTTATGAGGTGGAGAGTACAGCCTTGGATGTTGAGGCTGGCAGCGCCCGATGTGCGGAGGCGCTGGCTTGAGGCGATCAGGAGGGCCTCGGTCTTACTCACATTCAATTGCAAGAAGTTGTCCCTCGTCCAGGACTCGATGTCGGACAGACATGCTGTCAGAACATCAATGGTCTGGGGGTTGAGGGATGAGGCAGAAAGGTACAACTGGGTGTCGTCCACATACATGTGGAAATTTACCCCATGTTTGCGGATGACATCACCCAGAGGGAGCGTGTAAAGGGTGAAAAGGAGAGGGCCGAGGACAGAGCCCTGAGGGACGCCGTGAGAAACTGTACAGGGGTTTGAAGAAAAATAATTGGAAGATACAAAGTGTAAACGGTGGGTCAGATAGGAATGGAACCAGTCAAGGACTGTGCCTTGAAGGTTGAGGTGGGAGGAAAGACGTTGGAGGAGGATGGTGTGATCGACTGTGTCGAACGCAGCAGACAGGTCAAGATTAAAAATAACATTTTTAATCGATGATTTCATGATTCCTGGATACAGTATTTGCTTTCTGCTACTCTGGGCTTAGTGTAAGAGCGCAGAAACGTATCACGTGCATTGCCCATTTTATGGACTTTGGCATTATTTCCTCCCACAGAAAGAAACACAGCAACAAGACTGTTTTTGGTAAACTATTAACACAAGTCTTCATCGGGTGTGAAAATAATGCCTACTGACATCTGCTGGAAGAACAATAGCCCTGCAACTAGCATTCTCTCCCTCTTTCATTTAATTTGACGTCATTTACAAAGCATCCTTCGTGTACAGAGCAATAGTCTTGGGGGTTATTACTGTAACAGAGATGATGCCAAAACATCAAGCAGAGATGGGTGAAGGTATGGAAAGGGGGGGAAAGAGAAATGGAGAAATTGCAAGAGATTTAGTAGTAATTGGATTGAAATTCGGTTAAAAATTGTTGTATTCTGTGAAGCGCTTTGAGACGTCGATAAGACGTGGAAAGCGCTATATAAATGTAAGGATTATTATTATTATGATTATATTATACTGTATATACAAAAAGTTCCAAGCGTGCCATTCAACAACACAATCACAAACCCGAACTCCAAATTTCCAAGCCGGAAATTTTGTTCCTACGTTGCTTTTGTTTTGAGATCAACTTTCTCCAGCCTCCCACCCTCCCACTTCATTTGCAGCTTTGAACTGCTTTGAACTGTGAGTGACAAGTCAGCGTTGGCATCCACCGTACTCTATTCACATGTCAAAAGAGTCACTAAATCTCGACACTCGCTGTCTTGCAGTGTGTCCCATTCTGTATTCAGCATCTGGAGTAAACGAAAAAACACATAGGGCAATATGGGAATGTAAATTATTTGTGTGTCAATATATCAACACAATCCCGTGCACACTCATAACATCTGAGGTTAGCCATTTACAGTACACAATATCCGTGTACCTTTGTGTGTGTGTGTGTATCTATTTGTGTGTATGTGTGTGTGTGTGTCTGTGTGTCTGTGTGTGTCTGTACATCTTTATTTTAAAATGGCAGAAAATGCTGCTGAAAATGAGAGGGGCGGCAGCTATTCAAGTGGAAATGACATTTTGACTGTGGACCCTTTAATAGTATTGACCAGGAGCACGGTTTGTCCATTACTGCATCAATTACCCAGTCCTCCGGGACCACCACAGAGGGGGAAAAAAAAATCAATTTACCATAAATTTACCAAATTTAAACAAAACTCCTTTTTAAACTTGGAGTGAGGGTGGAAATTCTCCAAATCCCAGTGAATTTACCAGTGGGATGCACAGAAATTCTCAGTTTTGTTTTGAACACTCGTATACATGGTGATGGTGGGTTTCCGCACATCTCGGACACCCGTAGTCTGGCCTGGAAGTGTGGAGTGGATTTCTGAAGCTGGATGGGTTATAAATACTCGGAGGGGGCAATTAACAACCGGACCCAGGTTGCCAGGAAGCCTGGTTGAGGCCAGAACACTGGAGGAGGTTTAAAGAGCAGTTTAAGAACGTAATTTTAGGAGCAGGAATAGGCCATTCAGCCCCTCGAGCCTGCCCCCCCCCCCACCCCCGCCATTCAATAAGATCATGGCTGATCTATTCTAACTCCACCTACCCGTCCTATTTCTACATCCCTTAATCCCTTGATCCACAAGAGCAGTTTGATACTGTGATGGCAGGATGGGAGGATGAGAGGGTGGGATATTCTGGAGGGGGGTGAGATTAGAGACTCCCCCTCCCCAATTCTCATCCACTTCAAGCGCAGAAGAAAAGGTATTTTTCTCAAATGGCTCAAGTATTTTTGGCGAATGGAGGTATGATTCTGCCGACCACAACATGAGGTTATGCCCTCCCACCACCCATCGTGACATTGTATGACATCTCAATCCATTACTTTCCTGCTCAGCTGCCATTTGATTCTTCAGAAGGGTAGCTCACAGATACACAGTTCTTGGGCATCAACGTTGCCACAGACGGAGAGCCCCAGAGCTATTGGAGAATGCAGACACAGTTGAATTATTCACAAACCACCGACAGAAATAGATAGACACAGGATAGACATCCCTTAGGCCAACAGAGGAACAAATCGAGAGGGGAGGAGGGTGGGGTAGGGTGGGAGGACGGGGGAATGGGGCTCTCCAAATGTACCAGGGGGAGAGAAGCCAACTAAAGATTCAAATTCTGCCCACCCCCACCCACCCCACCACCCCACAATGCTCTAAAGGCTCTAACTCTAGCTTCAATCATTGGTGATGTGAGAGGCAGCTCAGGGCAGTGAGTACTGTACTAGCTCAGGCACAAACAATGTCATCACCATTGAAACAAGATCTCTCACCGATGTCAGAGATAGTGGCATCGCTGGAGGATGTTGCACCTGCTGGTCCCTGATTCTAAAAGTGACAGTGATATATATATTTTTTAAATGGTTTGAATTTTTAGAGCATTTATCAAGTTGAAACATCTTAAAGCTCTTTGAAGTAATCTGCTGTCAAGTGTAGTCATGTTTCGCCCACATATATATACAGTACAGTCAATTCACTTTACAATATATTCTATGAAGCACTTGGGAGACATCTGGAAGACGTGAACAGGCACAATATCAAATGCAAGGATTATTATTATCATTATTTGGTGCGAATACAGAAGCTAATTTACCTATAAGCCACAAAGCACCAATTTTATTTGGGTTAGTAGGAGGGTTAATGATAGAGAGAGACACATTCCACCAATAGTTTGAAAAGGACTGGTCTTGATGAACTTCAGTGAACAGCAAGCAGTCAAGAGAACAATAACTTTTTGGACCTGGAGAAGGATTGGGATTTAGTTGTTGTTGAAGTGAAGATGTTATCTACAGTAGATCCTAACTCAGGTTTTATTGACCCCCCAAAAAATCCAGGTGTGACAAATAACATTCCAATAACAACATTTTTCAAAAAAAAACTTCGGTAGATTTCTGAACAAAGAGATGACAAAACTTTCTAAGTTGCAAACCTAAAACTCTTTTGATTGCATTTTCAGCATAGTTAACGGTTCTTCTGTAAACCGCTGATAAAGTTAATTGCATTCTGTCTGGTTGAAATATTCCACTGGTAGCCGTTCATTTCGTCTGGTGCATATTAAATGAGGTTACACAAAAATGATGACCTTTTAAGTTGATTATGAAACAAAGTAAGTACCATTCATCCAGCTCCTTAAGCAATAATCGTGCATCTCGAAGGCAAATTATCTTATATAAGGATGGAATCCCTGGATGTGGCATTTCATGTTACGGACTTTGAGAAACCAGCTCTTTTGATCGCTGCACACTCCATCCCTCAATCCAGCCCCTCACTAACCAACGACCGACCACTCCATGTAAATTGCAGCATCCCAAGTTGGGCATTCAGTTGATTAAACCTTCATTGTGGTGCCCAAATCTCAGCTCTACGTTTTCGTGTCGTTTATAAACCCGTTCATAATGTTTTACCTGCCAATATTTATTTATTGCCAGACAATTTTAAATGTATACGTATTGTATTGTAAATGTACAATAGACTCTGAATTAAAGTGACTTAACTGTATTTCCATACATGCTTGTGATATAAAGTATTTAATTTTGTCCATAATATTTCATATCTCTCATAAAATACATCAAAGATACTAGACTCATTTAAGAAACAGATTGATTCTGTCTCTGTAAAGGCGATAGGGTGGTCTGAGAAAATCAGATCAAAGTGGGCATATTTTCCCTGTCATCTTGTCACCTTGCAAATCAATGCAATTGGGTTTCCATTGGTCTCGTACGATCTTGTTTGCAGAAAACACTGTGCGATGTGCTGAACTTTGCATCAAGAATATGACATCAACACGCTGGGAACACTCAGCAGGTCGAGGCAGCATCTATGGAGAGAGGAAACGTGAGTCAACGTTTCAGGTTGATAGGACCTTTTGTCTTCTGTTTTTATTTCGGATTTCCAGCACGCGCAGTATTTTGCCTTTTGCGTAAGTGACCGACTGTTTACTGCTGTTTAATGTAGAAACTCATTAGAAGAGAATAAATTGAGGCAGAAATAAATGAGTGCAAATACATACCACCAGGGGGCACTGAGCAGTTAACAATTAAAAAAACATTAATTATATTTGATACCTGCTAAATGTTTTCTAGAATCACTTCTTTTTTTTGTATTGTCATATTCAGCTCAGAGACATAACCTGCATGAAAGGCGCTTGTATAAATGCTGCCTCTATATGTGAAAATTCATGCTAAGCTTTCAGTCACATCATTGGTGCTGGTTTGATAATGATACAGGTCGCCCTCCCGATACAAATGTCATTTTGTTGTTGGTGTTGCTGCGATGATACCCTTTGTGAAGCAGTGGGTTTTTGTACTGTTGGCTTTGTATGTCTTTCGAATTAAACTCAGTGCGGGCAGCCCAGGCACGAGAAGCTGTCCGGTGTGGAGGGCATTATATCAATCAAAGTTGTTGTTGTTGTATGTATGTTTGCACCCGAGCTGGGGGTTGGAGTCAAGTGGGATGTGTGTATTAAGGCGGGAAGGTGACCAAAGGCACGTTTCGAAGAGGAAGATCTCTAGATAGGCCTTGAGGGGGCTAAGGGAACTGGGATGGGGGAACAAGAGAGAGGGACTGTGGGATGGAGTTCCAGAGAGTGGAGGCAGAAAGCCTGAAGGCTCGACAGCCGATGGTGGGGTGGGGACAATGAGAAAGCCAGTGAAATTTATGTCCTGCCTGACCTTCTTTTCCGAATTGAGTTTGAAATTTGACAATTATTGCTGCCAATGTATGACAATAATGATGTAAAAGACTTTTATGTTAGGAATCTGTAATTTCAGCAGGCTTATTATACAGCATCGGGGTACGTTTTGCAAAGGAATTAATGCAAAAATAATTCTCAGGCGGATGCTCTTTTCCATGTGTGTTTGGGATCTGCGTCCGCCTGCGCTCAAATTTTAAATGTGACCTTTTTGGGGCGAATTCATGGTTTAAGTGCTTTTTTACAGTATAAATTCCCTGCCCTGGTTTTAAAAACATCCTGACAATTACGTGTGAAAACACTCACATTTCTCGTTCTCCCTGCTACCGCTCCCTCCAATCTGAACCTGATTTTGGGCGCTCGTTCACTACTATAATTGATCCGCTTAATCTTCCTTCAGATACCAGGAAAAAACATTGGCTGCAGATGAATTGTTTCATACAGCGCCCTATCATAGCGTTGAGGCATCGCAAAGCCCTTCACAGGGCATAATGTAAAATTGAATGACTTACATACTGTATTCTGGAGTCTTCGTAGTGTTTGGGGTGGGGGGGGGGGGGGGGGGGGGGGTAGTGGTGGTGGAGGTGTGTGTGAGGGAGGGGAGACAATCACTTTAAAAAAACCTAAATAATTTGTTGATTCAATCCACAACTGCTCGTGCAATACTGCCGCGTGTAATCGGCCTGTGAAATGTCTCGAAGACGTGATAGGATGCTATCCCAAAAGCAAGGATGATTATTATTATTATGACATGTTATTATTTGTACATGGCATCCACAGCCACAACTCAAAAACAGCCATGAAGTGAGTGGAAGACCAATTTTATGATGTTGGGGAGTGGGGTAGTGGGTGGGGGTGGGGGGGTGTATTGGATGATCAGACAAGAATTGTGAGTTCAAATTCCTACCGTGAGGTTTGAACACACAAACATCTGACTCAAGAGGTGAGAGAGCTGTCGACTGAGTCAGGCTTTGTTAAATGACAAAGATCCCACAAGGTTTTGTGTGTGTGATGCTTGTTCACTGTGATGGTTGCTCGGTGTGGACTCCTAGAATCTTAGTAACCTGTATCTGGGACTTTCTGATGATGAAACAACAGCTATCAATCTATCAGTAATACATGAGCAAATCAAGGCACATCTAGTTCCGAACTTTGGTGATGCGAGTTTAAGATTAAGAAACTTCAGTACTGTACTTTCCGTTTCTGCTGAAAACACAGGGAATTTCTTGAGGCGTAGATTTAAAAATAAGTGTAAAAATGAATCTTACGTTCCTGCAAATAATGTAAATATTGTAACTAGCAACATTTACAATGTTGAAATTACAATTAATGGAAATAAAATTACAAATAAAAACACTTTGCAGTTAATGTTTTAGGATTTACTGTAAAGTGACTATGATATCATTGTTCTGCAAAACACCCCGGACTGAATAATAATCCATTTGACAGTTTGATTGACGCTGCAAAATGTAGTGACAGCACTTAAAGCACACAAGAAGTCACTGAATGAAATACATGATTTGGTCTATTGAAACATACTCATTCGTAACACCTAATATTTTTTAAATTACACTAGAATGGAAGTGCCCTAAATTACCCGATCGGAGGTAAATTAATGACCCCGGGTAGAAAATTTCCGAGAAGGTATATCAAGTGACCTAATTCTCGAAAGGTTTAACATTGCAAAAACTGTAAGGTCGTCGATGTGACATTTTAACTTGCGTTGTCCAGCCCTGATCACCTTTTACATTTCATATGTAGCGTTCCATAAAGTATTCTTAATGTTTGATCCTGTTTTTGATGGGAATGCGGATCAATGCACATTATTATGATTTCATCCGGTGAGTTTTATTTCATGGAGAACTGTGGGAGTTGATGGGGTTCGGTTTTTTAAAGTTCACGTATTCCTTATAGCAGCTTGAGAAACGCCAACGAAATGGACTCAATTTTTCCCAAAGAGGAGCGAGAGAGAAAAAAACAAACGAGAATAAATTGGCCATTTCAAAGTTGACTCAGTCGGGTCAGTCTTCGCCTCTGAGACAGAAGATCGCGGGTTCAAGTCCCACCTTGGGATTTTGAGCTGCTAGGCTGACACTCGTTAGGCTGACACTCACTCCAATGAGGTGCTTGGAATCCTTTCCTGGAACTCATTCTCAGTCCGGTTTGGATCGTTGTAAAGCATGTGGGGATGGGTTGGCCCCGCAATAAACGGCTGACCCCCAAAAATCAGCAGTAACTAAATCATTTCAAGTGATTGTCATTTTTGTTTTCTTCTCTGCATTGAAAAAGGCACAAGTTACAATAATAATCCTTGCATTTGATATCGCGGCTTTTCACAACTTATCGATGTCCCAAAGCGCTTCACAGAATATACTGTAAAGTGAATTGACTGTATATATATTTGTGGGTGAAAACGCGGCAGCCAATTGCGCACAGCAGCGTCCCCCACACACAGTCGTGGGTTGAAATGACTAATTTTTATTATTGTTGTTTTTTTGAGGGATTATTATTAGGCGTGTATGTGTGTGTGTGTGAATGTGTGTGTGTGTGTGTGTGTGGAGTAAGGAAATTTGCCCAAGGTTTCGTCCTGACCTGCCTGGATTCGAACACAGATCTCACACTTGTAAGGCAAGTGAGTGCTCTAACCACTGAGCTACAGGAGCTCCAATACACACTATAATAACGTACGCCTTGGGATGTCCTCTCGACATGAAAGGCGCTATATAAATGTAAGTTTTGTTTGTTGTTTGTTTGTACGGTTGTGTAGCCCTGAATTCTTCTTGCCTCTCAATCCCTGATCTCTTTCTGACGTTTGCAACAACTTTTTGAAAGTGGTACAACCCGGACGTTAAACACTGTATTCTACAGGCTGCATTAACGATAGGGTTAACTTATTCCTTCCTCCACCTCAGCATTCTCAAATGTGCATCCTAGGACTTGATATTTTTCTATTCATAAGAGCTTCACACTGACGCAGACTTTTATTGTTCCACAAGTTACTGAATGATCACTAACCGCACCCAGATCATTTTTTTTCCCCTTTTCTCTCTGTGCCAGTAGCCGTTTGTCCAACGCACTCATGTTTCATGTCACCATGAAACTGTACTACTGTCCTGTACTTTTCTTTCTTTCTTTCATCTGCATTGATTGTCATGGGAGGGATTAAATTCTACTTGGCGTTTTACTTGTAAACACCGTTGCCTATTTCTCACTTGACTCTTGTTAAGTCCCCTACCACCCCCGGCTGAGACCGAACAAGTAGGGTATTTAAACCGCATGAGAACTGTAGAGTGTGACAAAGGATGTAATCGCGTTTCGTTAATATTGATAGAAGTTCTGTACTGTAGTCAGAGAAATTATTTCCGTACTCCACCAGAGAGTAACTGTACGAGAGTATATGCTACTGACATCCATCACAATGACCTGTTTCATGCACTACACTCGTGTGCGCTTACCTTAGAGTAGAGCCACAGTGCAGGCAACAACAACAACAACAACTTTGATTTATATAGCGTCCTCCACACTAGACGGCGTCTCAATAACGGATCCCGGGCCCGAGCCAGGGACAGGGGAAGAAAGGTGACCAAAGGCGCGATCGAAGAGAAAGGTCTTCAGCTGTGACCTGAAACTGGGACGAGAAGGAGGGGGTGAGGGGAAAGGAGTGAGGAAGGGAGTTCCAGAGCCTCGAGGCCTAGTGGCTGAAGGCACGGCCACCGAGGGTGGAGCGGAGGACTCGGAGGACATGGAGGAGGCCAGACCCAGAGGAGCAAAGGAAGCAGGTGCTGGGTTGGGGAAAGAGGAGGTCAGAGAGATAGGGGGATGCAGAGGAGTGGAGGGATTTGAAGACAAGGGTGAGGATCTTGAAGTCGATCCTCTCTGGGATAGGGAGCCAGTGAAGTCTGGCAAGGACTGGGGTGATGGGGGAGCAAAGTTTAGTGCGGGTTCAGTTCAGTTGTGTACTGATGCGCACTAAATAGAGAGAGTGATGGAACACATATTTAGATTTTCAACTCTCTGACACCCCCCTATCTCTCCAACCTCTTCATCCCCCCCACCCAACCAATCCACCACCCAACACTTCTCCACCCTCCTCACTCCCACCAATCTACCACCCAACACCTCTCCACCCTCCTCACCCTCCTCACTCCCTCCAATCTACCACCCAACACCTCTCCACCCTCCTCACCCTCCTCACTCCCTCCAATCTACCACCCAACACCTCTCCACCCTCCTCACCCTCCTCACTCCCTCCAATCCACCACCCAACACCTCTGCTCAACTGGCACCTAGCCTCCTGTTTGCCGCTCACCCCCTCCACTTTACCTTTGGACACTCAGCCACTATGCCCCGAAACTCCGGAACACTCCCCCAAATTCCCTCCGCCTTCCCCCATTCTCCCCTTTTTTCCCAGGTCTTGCCCCTTGCCTGGTTTCGACTCTTACCGTCTCCCACTTTGTCGTCACCAATGGCTTCTCCTCCATTTCGTTCGATGTTTGATAGCTGATCACATCGTCACCCACACCGTGAAAGTATTGCTTTGGATTTGCTATAAAGGTGTACACTGCCCATGTAAAAGTTGCTGCATGTTTGTTGGCAAACCAAAGTGTCTAAAAGGAAAGCCACTTCATCAATAATTCAGAATTTCTCATGTAAATCATGTTGCTTGTCTAGTCCTTTTACATCAGAGCGGTCAGAGACAAATTGTGATTCTGCGTCATTTGCAGATATTTCTCGGAATAGATTCTTTCATATCAGGGCTAACTATATAAACTATACACACACACACACACACACATATGCCTAATAATAATCCGTCCCCAAAACAACCACAATAATAAAATTGGTCATTTGAATCCACGACTGTTTGTGGGGGAGACGCTGCTAGCCACCGCCATTTGCCCATA
Source organism: Hydrolagus colliei (assembly GCA_035084275.1). Lineage (NCBI taxonomy): Eukaryota > Metazoa > Chordata > Chondrichthyes > Chimaeriformes > Chimaeridae > Hydrolagus > Hydrolagus colliei. Next base: position 82,566,553 of record CM068745.1, on the reverse strand, counting down.
AATAAAAACAGTCAATTCACTTTACAGTATATTCTGTGAAGCGCTTTGATATATTTTTTAACGACATCGATAAGATAAGATAAGATGTCGATAAAAAAACGCTATATCAAATGCAAGGATTCTTCTTCTTCTTCTTGTTATTATACTGTACGCGTGTGATTGTTTGTATGTCTGGCTTCAATAAGCTCCCACAGTAATAACAGAGACAGTGGTTTATATCCGGGTAAAAGCAGATTTTATCCTTTTCCGCAAGAATGCTCTTTTCCCTGAATGATAAATCTCTTCGCAGTACAGTTAAAACATGCCTTATCGCAAATACTAAACAGCAGCTTGCAGACACCATTCATTTGCAGTACACTCAGTATGTCATTTTGGAAACCACCATGATATAAATAAAATATATGATATATATAAAGCTGTAACTATTACCACCCCATCCACATCTGTGTCTTCCGCAACCTGCTAGATTTTAGGACAGTTGAATTCTGCTATCTATTCGAATGTAGGGTTCAAGATTCAATGCAAGCGGTCTGTCAGGGAAAAATCTAAAATGTAACGTCTACACTAATATTATACTGCAGTGCGATTCAGCATTGTACAGAATTACAGGCATTACAAATGTTACAGGTTGCTTATTCGAGTAACTTCAAGCAACCTTCCCTTTTACTCTGTGAGTGAAAGGCCCCAGGGAAATGGGTAGATATTTATTTTTACGTCCTGTAGTTCAGTGGTCAGAGCACTCGCCTTACAAAGCGTGAGACCCGTGTTCGAATCCAGGCAGGTCAGGGCGAAAACTTGGTCAAGTTTCCTTACTCCACACACACACACATACACACACATGCCTAATAATAATCCCTCCAGAAATTTGGGATTTCTCTGTTGGGAGACATCTTGCAAAATAAAATTTGTAATTTCAATCCACGATTGTTTGTGGGGGAAGCTGCTGTGTGCAATTTGCTGCTGCGTTTCGCCCACAAATATATATACAGTCAATTCACTTGACAGTATATTCTGTGAAGCGCTTTGGGATGTCGATAAGTTGTGAAAAGCCGCGATATCAAATGCAAGGATTATTAGTCTACGTTTCTTTCATTACGTTTGATATAGTCAAGGCTTGTAATTTTCCTTATTCGGGCACAGGGACAAACCGTGATTATTTAAATGAAAAAAGTCCACTCAATATTTCCTTATACAGTTACTGTACTGACAATTATCTAGAGTTCTGCATTAGTGAAGAGAACAGTTCATCCGTTTCTGCCCAAACAAATGTGAATATCTCTCACAGTAAAAATCAAGTACAGCATAACAACACATTATCAGATTTCCCACCTCTTGTAAAATGTCATACAGCAGGTGCATTCAATGTTTAACGCCTTCCCTCCTCCTTAAGACCTCACACTAGTGGTCATTCTTAACCAGTGAATCACGAACTGGATTACTCACTGAAATGTTCTCAAAAAGCCATTGCCCTATATCTTGCTCAAAGATTGATCTCAAGAATGGTGCCTCACACTCGCCAGTGCTTTTCAATCCTCACACACTTGGGGGTCTCTTGACTTTGAAATATTCACTGTAGTCTGTCACCAAGCAATGGCACAAGGAAGGTTCGAGAAACTATATTAAACAGTTTGGTTTCATTGGGAAATAATTAGTGAAGGAATAAACCACCTCAGGCTCCAGACACATTTACAATGTGGATGTAAATCAAATTTATATAATGTTTTTTAAAAAAAACTATTAATTGCTGAAGGCCAGCCAAAGACCAGTGATATAAAATTAACCAGATTAAATATATATTTTTTATCCCACAGGAAAGTACTGTGAATAGGTAGAATAGATTCCTATTAAAAAGCAAAAACAACTCATAACAGTATCGTCGCAATTATAACCTGCCTTTGTCTGCAGGTTATAAAACCTCTCTGCCTTGTCAGAGGGCTACCAAAAAGTGTGCATTAGTCTCGCCTCCAACCAAGAGATTCTCACTATCTGTAAACGTGAGGCCTTTCCTGATGTGGGGTGGGGAGGGGTGGGAAGGTGGGGGACTGGGGTGGGAGGGAGTCAGGCCTTGATGGCATAAGGAAGCAGTAAAACTTCTGCTGCTCTCCACGCAATGAGCAATTGGAAATGGAACATCAAATATACAGTTGGCTTTGCTGCTCTCCTTCCCCCTACCCTGACTCCCTCCCCTTGCCATCTTTCCCCCCTTTCTCCCCTAATCCCACTTCCACGGCTGTTTGTGGGACGCTGCTGTGCGCAATTTCGCTGCCGCGTTTCACCCAAAAATATACAGTCAATTCTCCTACTCTCCTTCATCCTGCTCCGACCCCTCCCCCCCTCCCTGCTCTTGGGACGTCCTCTCGACGTGAAAGGCGCTAAATAAATGTAAGTTTTGATTGATCAATCATTGTCTAGACTCTAGAGAATGGGACTGATTTTCAACTCACAAGTGGAAGGACAGAGCGGATGATGTAGCATTTGGCAGTGGATCTCAGATTTGGCAGAAATCGTGGCCTCACATTACTGTATTAGTTTATATGAAGCCATGGCTCAAATTCCTCCGTAAAGGGGATTATTGTAACATTCGGTTAAAAAGATTCAGCCAAATTCGAGCTTGTTTTCCCTTTAGGAACGTCCCTGTTGACCAATTCGTTTTTCAAACTGGAACAGGAAATAAGATTTATTACTACACCACGTGGTTTTGAAGTGTTGGTGCTTTTATGGAAGGTTTTCATCTGGTTGAAACTCAAAACCTCAGCGAACATAAGGTTTAAGGCTCCCCGAGCTTAGGTAAGGGAAGTGCATCCTCGGATGGGGGTGGGGTGGGGGGTGGTGTCCTCGGGGGGGGGGGGGGGGGTCAGTAAATAATAATAATAATCCTTGCATTTGATATAGCGCTTTCCACATCTTATCAACGTCCCAAAGCGCTTCACAGAATATACTGTAAAATGAATTGACTGTATATTTGTGGGCGAATCGCGGCAGCCAATTGCACACAGCAGCGTCCCCCACAAACAGTCCTGGGTTGAAATTACCAATTTTATTATTATGGTTTTTTTGAAGGGATTATTATTAGGCGTGTGTGTGGAGTAAGGAAACTTGCCCAAGGTTTGGCCCTGACCTGCCTGGATTGGAACACAGGTCTTTGTCACAGTCGATCACACTATCCTCCTCCAACGCCTTTCTTCCCACCTCAACCTTCAAGGCACAGTCTTTGAATGGTTCCACTCCTACCTGACCCACCGCCTACATTTCGTATCCTCCGATAGTGTTTCCTCAAACCCCCGTACAGTTTCTCATGGCGTCCCCCAGGGCTCTGTCCTTGGCCCCCTCCTTTTCACCATTTACACGCTCCCTTTGAGCAACTTTCCTTACTGCGCACACCTCTGTTCACCTAGTGAAAGGAAGGAACCCAGCTATTAGTCGATTGCTTTTCCGGTGGGTAGTAATTCCTTCGTATATTAAAAAAAAATTGGTCACTCATCCAGCAACTGTTTGTGGGGGATGCTGCTATATAAGCAATCGGCTGCCACGTTTCGCCCACAAAATATACAATCAATTCACATTACAGTATATTTGGTGACGTATGTATTTTGAGACGCCTCAAAGATGCACTAAGGCGCTACATCAAATGCAAAGTTTTTATTAACAAACAATCATCACGGCATCAAGAATCATCAAAGGGTCATGTTCCTGTACTTAAGGGGCCCACGGCTGCTTTTTCTGCCTAAAATAGAGAAAGCAGGTTTGTGGTGGGTGGGTGGGGTGGGGAGATAATGGGACACACAGGATCATTCGTGAAGAGTTCTAATGCTCCTTGGTGCAAAAAACAGAAGTCGATGGGAAAACTCAGCAGGTCAGGGAGAACCATGGAGAAAGGAAAAGTAAGTCAACGTTTCGGGTTCCACAGTTCGGGTCAGAACAGTTCTGACCGAAGGGTCGTGGAACTCGAAACATTGACTCACTTTCCTTTCTGACCTGCTGAGGTATTGGTGGTTAGAGCGCTTGTCTTGCAAGCTGGGGAGACCTGTGTTCGAATCCAGGCAGGTCAGGGTGAAACCTTGGGCAAGTTTCCTTACTCCACACACACACACACACACACACGCCTAATAATAATCCCTCCCAAAAAAACCACAATAATAAAATTGGTCATTTCAATTCAGAACTGTTTGTGGGGGACGCTGCTGTGCGCAATTGGCTGCCGAGATTCGCCCCAAAATATATACAGTCAACTCACTTTACAGTATATTCTGTGAAGCGCTTTGGGACGTCGATAAGATGTGAAAAGCGCCACATCAAATGCAAGGATTATTATTATTATTCCCGGCAACTTCTGGTTTTGTTTCAGCGTTTCCAGCGTCTCTCAGTACAGTATTTTGTGTTTTGTTCTAAAACACAAAACAAAACACAAAACAAAGTATTTTGTTTTGCTGCTTGGTGTATGGCTACATTAACAGTAAGTAACCCGCAAGACGCTGCAGCATGTCCTATTTGCAATCCTTGCCCAGCGCATCCTGACTATGGAAAATTGCCTTTGAGAGAACATCAATTATGACTTCATGCAAGTTTAATACGGGTTGTTTAACAGAGATTTCAGCCACGGGGTATAAAACATTTCTTTCTTGGCGCTTCGGGATTTATGCTTCTCGTCGAGGCAGTGGAATGCTGATCTTCAGCGAGGCCTTGACAAAACGGCGCAATGGATTGTCAACATTGCCAATGGGGGACGGGGAACTTCTGGTAAACTTATCACATCAAAACAAGTCATAAAGCATTTCCAATGTCAGTCCTGGCAATTTCAGGAACGTTTATAACCGACCAGTTTGGAGAAATTACTACGTCCACGGCTATTAGAACTCACTTCACAATCCAGAAACCAGCCGCTACACTTCACAGTAATTCCTCTAAAGTGCTTTGAGATATATTTTCTCAGATATATTTTCTCAGAACGCTTAATAGTGGCAGAGCCTGACTGAAGAAGGGGGGCAAGGCGGAGGAATTGAGGGAGAGTGTCCCAGAGTTTGGGGGCTGAAAGCGCGAATTCCGACCGAGGGGCGGAGAGTGCGAGGGGCGGGCAGGATCGGAGGCAGGGGGTTTGCGGATTGGGGAGTGAGGAGGTTGGGGAAGTAGGTACAGGTGCCAGGGAGTGATGGGATTTGAGTGTGAAGATTTTGAAGTCGATCCGTTCAGTGATGGGGAGCCAGTGGAGCCTGGCCAGAAATTGGTGAGATGTTGGGTGGGGTGGGGTGCGTGGGGGGGGTACATCGTTTTGGTTCAGGGGTAGTAAGCGGGCAGGAGAGTTCTGAATTGTACTGGATCTTTTAGATGGTGGAGCTGGGGAGACCTGTGAGAAGTATGTTGGAGTACTGTAATCAAATGCATCCGCGAGGGTTTCAGTTGCATTTGGGAGTCAGGAGCAAGGGAGGGTGATGGAGGTGGAGGTGGAGGTGGAGGAAGGTGGTCCAGGTCAGGGACCAGATGTGGGGGAGGAGGGGAGAGGATTGAGGGACTTACCTATCAAATGCAAGGATTATTATTATTATTCATGTTTAACATGTATTTATATATGATTGATGTATGCTAATCTACACTGTGTGCAGTCATTGCTAACTACAGATTGATCAGATAATAATAATCCTTGCATTTGATGTAGCACTTTTCACATCTACTAGATGTTTCAAAGCGCTTCATAGAAAACACCGTAAAGTGAATTGACTGAATATATGTGGGTGAAACTTACATCTTACACCTTCAGATGTAAGAGTTGTGGTAAAAACAGCTTCAAAATTAACAATTTTTCCCAAATTAGGCATAATCTTAGACATTTTAAGACGGTGTTATTTTTTCAGGCTGTGCAATTTCAGGGTCCAAATGGCTTGAGGCAATCGCCAAGAGAAGGAGGAGAGTTCATAATCACTCATATAAAAGTTTATAAGTTAATTTTACAACCTTAAACTCACCTTTTTGGGGGTCAGCTGAATGTCTGACACCTGCAGAAAAACCATTAAATAAGCTTAAGAGTATCCAAGCTAAACGGAGTACTCCATATATCCTACCCACACATGGAAATTCCAAGGGCAGACTGTTGGGATTGAGTGCACACTCTCTGCCAGGAGAAACGGGTCCCGTTTACCTAATTCCGGGAAGTATTAAGTATTCCGGGAGGTCGGTAAGACTTCTGCCCACCTCCAGATCCTGGTGATGAGCCAGGATGATGAGCCTATACTGTCATCAGCAGGCTTCTGAAATACTCTGCGGTGTTTTCCAGAGTAATAGTTCCTTCAAAATAAATAAAAGTACTGGAATTTGGTCGTTCAAACCCCAACTGTTTGTGGGGGCCACTTCTGTGTGCAATTATTTGTCTCGGTTCGCCCACAATATACAGTCAATTCACTTCACAGTACAGTCCTGTATATTCTATGAAGTGCTTTGAGATGCCTCGAAGACATGATAAGGCATTATATCAAATGCAAGGATTATTGTTATTATTATTATTACCGAGACTGCCACAGAGGGCCTGCTGGCTTCCACCATTCTTTTGCCAAACTTGTCAACTTGGGGCAAGTTGAGATCCAAGGAGAGGCTTCCAAGGAGGATAGTCATTAGTTGATCATTTCGGCATCCGACAAGCTTATATAATATACTGAATGATTTTAAATTAAAAAGCTAGGTGAGTGTGGTTGTCCACTGTGGTTGAACTAGTTTATTTTGTTGAACATTCTGATTACCAGATGACTTGGTGACAGGAAATGCCTCATTGTATGATATTTGTGGCTATAACAATTCTAAGAAAAATAAGCAGCACACAGCAGTCACCAGCCCTCTGATCAGATAGTTATCAGATGGAACTGACAATACTATGTGGAGCTCCTGTAGCTCAGTGGTTAGAGCACTTGCCTTACAAGCATGAGACCTATGTTCAAATCCAGGCAGGTCAGGACGAAACCTTGGGCAAGTTTCCTTACTCCACACACACACACACACACGCCTAATAATAATCCCTCCAAAAAAAAAACAATAATAAAAATTGGTCATTTCAATCCACGACTGTTTGTGGGGGACGCTGCTGTGCACAATTGGCTGCCGCAGTTCGCCCACAAATATACCGTCAATTGCTGTGAAGAGCTTCGAGACGTCGATAAGATGTGAAAAGCGCTATAGCAAATGCAAGGTTTATTATTATTATTATTATCGTTTTTATTACTGAGTGGTTCGAGAGACCGATTCAAAAAAATAGGCCAATGTGAGGACAGCATCCTATTGTTACATTTAAACTCAGTATGAGGAAACAAAGACAACTCAATATGGTTCAATATGGTCTCACTTTGCTGCAGAAAATTCCAAACATTCCCAAACACTGTCCTGCAGATGCTGGAAATCTGAAATAGTAACACAAGTTGACGGGAAGATGAAACAGTTCAGGCAGCATCTATGGAGAGAGGAAAATCAGCTAACAACAACAACAAAATGATACTTGTATAGTGCATTTCACGTCAGGAGGACGTCCCAAGGCGCTGGACAGTCATTGTTTCAGACCCGAGCTGGGGAGGGTAGAGGGAAGGGGGTGGATTTGGGGTGACTGATGGGACCGTCGAAGAGGAGGGTCTTGAGGCGAGACTTGAAGGAGGCCAGGGAGGAAGTGAGGTGGAGGGACTGTGGGATGGAGTTCCAGAGGCTGTTGAGGGCTTTGAATGCGAGGACCAGGATCTTGAATTGGATCCTCTGCATGATGGGGAGTCAATGGAGTTGGATGAGGGAGATGGCGGTCACAAAACTTGGAGTGATAGAGGACATGGGCCGCAGAGTTCTGGATTATCTGCAATCTTTTACAGGGAGGAATTGGGAAAGCCGACAATAGGGCATTTGCACAGTCAAGCCGGGATGTGATGAAGGCATGAATGAAGGTTTCAGCGGCCTTGGGGGTAAAGTAATGGCATAGTTGGGCAATATTGCGGAGGTGAGGGAAGGCAGAGCGAGTCATTGCTTGGATGTGGGGGAAGAAAGACAGTTTAGGATCGAACAAGACACCTAGGTACCTGACTGGCTTGGTGAGGTCGAGTGTGCAACCATGGAGGTTGATGCTGCCAGTGCCTGGTGCGTGAAGGTGCTAGTGCGAACCAATCAGAAGGGCCTCTGTCTTGTTAGCATTCAATTGTAGAAGGTTAACTCTCGTCCAGACTTGATGTCTGACAGGCCATCTGACAGGACCATAGTAATCCTGGAGTCGAGGATAGAGGCAGAAAGATAGAGTTGGGTGTCATCCACATACATGTGGAAGTTAACCCCATGTCTGCGGATAATGACACCAAGGGGGAGCGTGTAGATGATAAAAAGTAGGGGCCATGGACAGAGCCCTGGGGGATGCCACAGGTGACAAAGCTGGGTGGGGGGGTGGGGGGTGCTGGAAAGTGCTTCGGAAAATCTTACTGTGAAGTGCAGTCGTGAGTTGTACTTTCAAGTTGCTCAGCCAAACCACAAGTGAAATATCACCCAGACTGACAGACTTGTATGTTACAAAGCCACAACAGATGGCTCAGAGATAAACTTGTGAATGTCATCAGGAAATGAGAACGCTCAAGTTTTGCTCTCCAAAAAGCAGTACTGTCTGCACATCACTTCTCAGCAATATCAATAGCCGAGAAGTGCAAGAAAAATGAGGAATGCAAAAAAAATGAGGAAATGCGTATTTAATCCGCAGACGATAAACGGACACTGATAATCGGATAATTGGAAACTCTACTGTAATTGCGAAAGTGTTTTTTTTAATTAAAAAAAGTCTCGATGGCATGAACGGTTTATGCAAAAATCACTTGCGTCATTAAAATCACCAAAAAGAAATAGGCTATTTTCATTTTGTCATTTTTTTATTTTATTTTAATGTCGGAAATGACTTCTCTAAATCATCTTGCCATTTTGGTCAGCGGTTTTGCAATGTGTTACATCTCTGGTATCTTCCGAATTAGTTGACTGGCATGAAGCTGGTCGCTTCAGTCACTTTCAGGTTCAGTCACGAGCCTGTACTCGGTTAATACACTTTAACCGGGGTTATGGCTAGACATACTGTACTACAATTCCCCCCAAGGTTAGAGTTTTCAGCCGAAGTCTGTTTTCATGAGGCTGGAAATTGCTGCCTGTTCTTAGACCGTAAGACTGTTTCGTCTTATAATTTGAGATCACGTCGAATTGTGTATTGGAAACTTCTTAAATCGGGTTTTAATTTAGACAAACGAGCGCTGGTTCCATTTGCCGGCTGTGAAAAGCCAGATTTATAATTGAATTGATGAACTTCCCACAAACTCCAATCTTAAATTCAATGGTCTAACTAACAATGGATTTTGGCTGAGTGCTTAGAAGGCTTAAAAAGACTTACGTAACATATAATAATAATAATCCTTGTATTTGATATAGCGTTTTTCACATCTTATTGACGTCTCAAAGCGCTTCACAGAATATACTGTAAAGTGAATTGACTGTATATATATTTGCGGTCGAAACGTGGCAGCCAATTGCGCACAGCAGCGTCCCCCACATACAGTCATGGGTTGAAATGACCAATTTTTATTATTGTGTTTTTTTTGGAGGGATTATTATTAGGCGTGTGTGTGTGTGTGTGTGTGTGGAGTAAGGAAACTTGCCCAAGGTTTGGCCCTGACCTGCCTGGATTTGAACACAGGTCTCACGCTTATAAGGCGAGTGCTGGAGCCACTGAGCTACAGGAGCTCCATGGATGTGAATCGGATCTAGATCAGTTGCCAGACATGTCTACAGTCTTTTCTATGCTTGGGTTTATACATAAAGAAAGATGAAATATGATTACGGTATCAGGTTATTATCGGGAAAGGTTTTAATGGAGCCAATTGGGACGCGCATTTCACACCTCTTTCCCAGACACTAGCCTAAAATATAGTTCAAGGTAACAATTTGAAGTCAGAAAGCTGTTGATGTGCCTTTGAATTAAAGGTGAGAAGCGCGACTGGCTGCAAATGCTGTCAAGTAGGAACGCTGTCATATTTCCGCAGCTGTCAGCATTCGTCCAACTCTGCACCATCCAAAAATCCTGCCAGAAAGATGAACAAAAGAAATTCTCTGAGCAAAGCAAGAAAGAAGGTTGCCTAGCCAAAGTATTGATAACGTCACTCAATCTCACAGAATCTACTCATTACTACAAGAAAATGACTTTCTCTTGTGAATGCCTTTTTTTTTTCTCCTTCCGCTCCCCCTCACCCACACCCCTGTAAAGGTGTACAAGAGAATTGATTGTTTTATCTGCAGAGTATTTTTTTCTATCCTTTTACCTTCCCTTCTCTAACCCGCGTCGCGGGTTGATATTTCCCGTTGAGCTTTTATATTCTGTCTGTCAAAGAAAAAAGTCAAAAGAAGTTGATTTGGCCGCATGTAGAGCAACAGAAAGTTGCGTTTTTTTGGCCCTTTTTTTGGCCATGCGTCTTACGTTTATCTGCCTCTGTAAAGATTTATCTACGAGTGTATTCATAGCTAACTGATACCCGACAACCTTGGCAATCATTCAGCTGGACTTTTAAAGATTAGGTACTTCGAGGTGTTGTCCCCTCTAGGGCGTATTTCAGATTAATTTCTCAACGAGGTGAGCCTCTCTCCTACTTATTGACATTTCACCCTTAAGCTTCCAATAGCTGTCGGGACATGACATTGGAAGTGAATTGACCCTGAGCCCGGTTTTATATCGTTCTAAACTTCTTGATAGGCAATCTTTCCCCATTTGCGGAAAGTTGTTTTAAAGTAGACAAGAGTCTTGTCGTGAACGGTTTGGCGGCTGTGAGATAAGCGCTCAAGTTCTGAATTTCATTTTCAGTCGTGGGCACATCTGATTTGCCCAATAGCTGCTGCCACGTCCAATGCAGACTCCATTCCTTGTCATTGTCAAGTGTTGATTTCTGGATTCCTAGTTTCTATCCCTTTTTGAAGGATCCATATATTCCCTACCCGTTCTATTTCACACAACTTAAAATGTCCTTAAACTTTCAATCCCCAAAACTAATGATCTACAAATAATATTCGTGGAGCTCAGTGGTTAGAGCACTCGCCTTACAAGAGTGAGACCCTGTGTTCGAATCTAGGCAGGTCAGGGCGAAACCTTGGGCAAGTTTCTTTACTCCACACACCCACACACACACACACCTAATAATAATCCGTCCCCAAAAAAACACAATAATAAAATTGGTCATTTTCAATCCACGACTATTTGTGGAACACTGCTGTGCGCAATTGGCTGCCGCGTTTCATCCACAAATATAGTCAATTCACTTTTCAGTATATTCTGTGAAGCACTTTGAGACCTTGATACGATGTGAAAAGCGCTATATCAAATGCAAGGATTATTATCGTTGTAATGGGATACTTCTAGACATTTTTATGCTTGCTGTTATAGCCCAGCATAGTTCCAGATTTTTATTTTCCACACTCACATGTAAGTGCACTTTCTTGTGGCGTATGGATAGCTGAATGGATATTGTTTATAACTTTGAGAATAACTGACAGATATGAGTGAGAGTTTGACTACCTGAAAATTTTTATTTGTCGATTGATGGATATTTGTGATTCAACTAGTTCAATCTTGTGTTTCAATCTTTCCTTTTGAAGTAGTTAAACTGATCCGTTTTGTCTGATCTGTCGATCTAAACTGCTAGGATTTTCAGAAACTCCATCCAGGATGGAGTTTCCAATCCTACAACCACAATAAAATGACACTTGTATAGCGCATTTCATGTCCGGAGGACGTCCCAAGGCACTGGACAGACATTGTTTCAAACCCGAGCTGGGGTCGGGGACAGGGAAGGTGGAAAGAAAGGGGAGGGATTTGGGGTGACCGATTGGACCTTTGAAGAGGAGGGTCTTGAGGCGAGTCTTGAAGGAGGCCAGGGAGGGGGTGAGGCGGAGGGACTGCGGGATGGAGTTCCAGAGGTTGGGGGCAGAGTGGCTGAAGGCTTGTTCGCCCATGGTGAGATGGGTGGGTTGGCCGATGTGGAGCAGGCCAAAGCCTGCTGAGCGGAGAGGAGGGGGCAGGTTGGTGGGAACCTGTTGGTAGGAAGGTCATGGATGTAGGGTGGGACAAGGCCATGGAGGCATTGAATGTGAGGACCAGAATCTTGAGTTGGATCCTCTAGATGATGGGGAGCCAGAGTTTTGTTCCACTTTGTTGACAATCATTGTTTCTCTGAAATTTTCCTCTCTATTCTCCCACCTTCCAAACACCTCCTCTCTGCACCCTCATGAAAAACCTTTCTGGGTTGTACAGTATATCCCTTCAGTTCTTGTCCTACTCTACGCTCATAGAATCATAAAATCTTACAGCACAAAAGGAAGCCAATGGCCCCCATTGCGTCTGTGCTGGCTCTTTGAAAAGAGCAATTTAATCCCACTCCTCAGCTCTATCTCTCCCCATAACCCGTCCATCTCCAAATATCACCTTCGTCATCTTCTCCAGTCCTACTTTCCAGCTTTATTACATACCCTTTTGACCTGGCTTATTGCTTGTTCCATCGTATGCAGAGCAAGCAATAAGCTTTCATCCTCCTCTAAAATTTCCTTCCGAAGCCACTACTTAAGCCATTACTGCCACTCTCTCCGCTTTCAAGAACCTCTGTAACATGTCTCTTTGACTGTGCCTTCGCTCAGCATCTCTCATTTCCCTAGCTTGGCGAGCACCACTCCCATTTATCAAGTCCTGCGATACATTTGTTCATCTGAAAGGATCTGAATAAATATATCGACTTTGATACTCTTTATATTGCCTCTCGCGCATCTAATTATTTCTCAGGATCTCACGTTTGTCAATCCTTTTGATCTCCACTGGTCTTCTCTACCTCCTTACTTACTCTACATGGTGTTTTGTTTTAACAAAACAAGCTTGACCACAAACATCTCGATATGATCTTATCTTATTTCCCATCGTTTGCGATCTCAATGCTGTTCAGTAGTAGTTGAGCACTGGTCAGTCAGTCACTGAGGTCTCGTGACCCATTTTATATCTCTCTCTCTCAGGAGAAGAAGAATTATTTCTGAACAAATGGAGGGGGGGTTAAATATCTTACCAAACACACTTCCTGTATTTGGTAAGACTTTCAACCCTCTACTCTGAATGTTGTGCTAATATCGCAAAACCACCACTTCCTTCAACAGAAATTTCTATCGTGGCTGGCCAAGTAATGGCTTCAGCTCATCTCCATGCAACTGAAGCATTCCCAATGGTAGATACTGTGTGGTCATGGACTACAGCAATGGTGGACTATACATACACTCTGACGCCAACAGAGCACTTCTATTTTTCTGCAGTAGTTGGAAATATACCGTTTTAAAACACACGAGAATCATAATGATCTATGCGCTCGTTTCAGCAGCTGGTAACGATATTCCAAAAGCAGCAGATGACTTACTGACTCTTTGATAACTTTGCCTTTTCCACTGAACAACAAGTATCGACTGTAGAGGATTCTGAGCATCGCACCTGCTGTCTGTTGATAATCCTAATACAGTGGTAATCCCTCTAAAAAAACCACAATAATAAAATTGGTCATTTTCAATCCACGACTGTTTGTGGGGGACGCTGCTGTGCGCAATTGGCTGCCGCGTTTCACCCACAAATATATATCCAGTCAATTCACTTTACAGTATATTCTGTGAAGCGCTTTGAGACGCAGTCTAGAAGAAGTGTAAAGGCGCAATATCAAATGCAAGGATTATTATTATTATTATTATTATTATTACCGTATTATTATCTCTTCAAGGAAGCGACGCGAGATGTTTGTTTGAATCTGTTTCCGTTCCTGGGCTGGGATCACATTAAGGCTGGCCTGTCTCGTAATGCAGAATGGATGTGTACTCTCTAAACTCCCCTTCATGTTGACAGAAGCCGCTCTGCGCAGGGCTAATGACAAGGCCTCAAGCCTTTCCTGGGTGTTCAGTATAATTATAATAATATTAATAATAATCTACTGTAAAGTGAATTCAATGTATATTTATGGGCAAAACACAGCAGCCAATTATGCACAGTACTATAATAATAATAATCCTTGCATTTGATATAGCACTTTCCACATCTCAAAGCGCTTCACAGAATATACTGTAACGTGAATTGACTGTATCTATTTGTGGGCAAATCGCGGCAGCTTCCCCCACACAAAGTTCTGGATTGAAATGACCAATTTTATTATTGTGGTTTTTTTGGAGGGATTATTATTAGGTGTGTGGAGTAAAGAAACTTGCCCAAGGTTTTGCCCTGACCTGCCTAGATTCGAACACAGGTCTCCCCAGCTTGGTCTCCCCAGCCTGCAAGACAAGTGCTCTAACCACTGAGCCACAGGAGCTCCTATATATATATATACCTGTATATATAATGTATCATTCAGTACTAACACCTTTTAGTGAGCCTGATTTCTTTAATTATTCCAATCTGCCTCTTTTCTTTCCTTTCTTTTCCCCTTTCTCTCCCTCCCTCCCTTTAGCTTATACATTCCCAGTAAACTCCGAAGAGGGATATGAAAACAAGATAACTGATCAACTCATTTAAAATTTTATTTTACTGTAACAAAAAATATCCAGGCAACAAAAATAGTTTTTCTTAGCAAATGCAACAATAAAGCGGAACTTTAAATTAGAAAACGTAGAACGCTTTGCGTTTGAATAAAAGTCTGGCTTCAAGAATAAAACAACTTCAATTTATATACACATACATATATATAGATCAAGTTTTTTTTTACACATTCAAATAAAAACAAGATGTAGCATTACTCTCAGATAAATTATGTGAACAAACTTTCCCCTGAGGCAGTGACACCTCCCGACGTGAAAGGCTTTACACATGTAATTTTGTTGTTGTTGTTCTTGTTGCTTTTCTCTTCTACACTGAGGCAATGATTCACACTGGGTTCTGTTCTAAGAATCTCAAACAGTACCCTAACGGAAATGCCACCCCTCCTTCAATTAGCCAAGATAGAGAGAGAATCATATCGGCTATTCAGTGCGCTATCTTCACCCGGCGCCCACGTAACCCTCACTTTTTCAGGCAGAACATTGCTGGAGAAACGTAATAAATTATTTGGGTTTAACTCCTCCCCTCCCTGAAACAGTGACACTGAGTTAAGACATCCGCATTGCTAACCAACTCAGGCCAACTAGCTTCATGATCGAATGAGGCGATCGAATCGTGGGACTCTTCTGTTCTCTGTGTCTCAGCACCCACACCCACACACACACAACATGCAATGCATTTACCCTCCGAGAGAGCGCAGGGCAGCAAATCGTAAAAGAATATTGGGCGAGAAATGTTGTTAAGGCTGTGTTTGCTGCTGCTGAAGAATTGCAATAGCACAAATTCTGATGGGTTTGCAGTAATGTGAAGCTGGTATATTGCACAGCTGTGTACGACTTGGAGGATAAACCGAGCTTCCATATCATATTATAGACAACAAAGGGGCCGAATTTTATACATTTTTTAAAATATATTTTTTTAAAAAGCAAGAATTCCCAATTCAAGTCAAATTACTTTTTTTTTCTCCAAAAAAAACTGTTAAAAAAACCCCAGAGGTAATAATCTTTCAGATGAATGAATCACCTGAACATGCACCTCCACTTTAAAACGATTGAATTATCACTCATTCAAACTTTCTTCTCTGTCTGTTGCCTCCTGTTCTTCTTCACCAGCGTGCTATTCGCTGCTCCATTTCTTTTTAACTTAATTTTCCGTAGCAGTCATAAGGTGAGACATTCAAAAAGGGGCGTTTAAGCTTTGCCAAAAAGAAATGTGGTTCTGCGGCAGATTATGTCACTGTAAATTCTTCTTCCGTTTTGGGCTCTCCCATTAGTTTCTCAATGGGCGTCCAGAAGATCTTCTCATTGACGGAGCTTTTTGGCTTTTTCGGCCGGAGGTAAAAATATATCGAAAGCCCGATGAGAGCCGCGAAAATAATAAATGGGTAGATAAATATGAAGTAGAACATGGACTCCGAGGCACAGACGCTTGAGTAAGGAGTAGGAGCTGGAAAATAAAACACACACAATATAAAAAAAAGATGCAAAACCATTCAATTTCTGTTATAAAACACAAAATGGTCAAATCTGGTGGAACGGTCCTACGCTCTAGCAAGCATGTTTTGCAAACTACGATCGTGGGCTGAGATGTTATCATACAATCAATAAAATGCAACACAAATTTACATTGATATAATATAGTGGCTTTCATGCAAAGGACAGCGTGATTGTTGGGAATGTAACTAAAATTAATCCAGGTCTACAGGAATCACAATAATACGGGTCCTTGCATTTAATGTAGTCGCAGAAGAAACTTTTTTTTGTGTTGTGACTGTGCATTTTGTAGGCAAACGCAATAACAAATCTGCCCACAACAATGTCTCACAATCAACCGTGAAGTGATTTATCGGTTGATGCTACCAGTGAGTTTTTAAGGTTTTCCTTCCTACGATGGGAAAAGTTCTATGTTATAGTTCCACAGTTGAGTATTCATGTTGCAAAGCACTTTTTTATAGCCCAGAACTGTATTAGGTATTCAGCATTATATTCCAGAAGAGATTCTGCATTCAAGCACATTAAATATTCACTTCATATAACATTCTGTATTCCAGTTCGTTACTGAATATTCGGATCCGGCATTCTAATATGTCCTTAAATTATTCATGTTGTATTGTATAGCACATTAAATATTCCAGCTAGCTATTAAACATTCATATTATATAACACTTACATATCAGTCACTCATGGATCATAGGATCATACCGCCTTATCTATTTTAATCTGCTATGAAATATTCACATTAAAGGGCCGATTCTGCATTTCAGCGGACCATTAAATATTCAAATAATAACAATAATCCTTGCTTTCGACATGACGCCTTATCGTGTCTTCGAGACGTTTCAAAGCGCTTCACAGAAACATCCTTTCAAATGTATATTTTGTGGGTAAAATGCGGCAGCCAATTGCGCACTGCAGTGTCTCAATGCAATCAAAGGAGAAGTGTGTTCTGCAGAATTGTCCCATGAATTATTATAACATTAAAACTTAAGATATTTTGTATTAATATACAACATAATGATAATAGTAATGTCACTCCCTTCCCATCGCTCCTATTTGCTACGCCAGGCAATCACAAAATCACAAAAGTGCACTCATCTAAAGATTTAATCTCCTTGTTCCAGAAAAAAGAATCAGTCCAGGGCCCGCCTGGCCCACTCTCCTGATAGCAATCATGGTTCCAATTGTGAATTACCCTGCGTGCCAACAAAATACTTCTTGGTGCCTATTGTGAAATTGCTCTTTACATCCCAGAAGCAGTGCTCTCTTGTGCTGCCTTTTGTTTCTCAAACCCATAATAGTACCTTAATAATACAGGTACAATGCTTTCTAAATTACTCCTTTTTCAATTACAAAGAGCTTCCCTCTTGCTCTCCTCTCCACTGGTTCTCGGAACTGCACAACGTCCTTATGTTGCAGTGACCAGAACTATATCGGCTTCTCTAATATGACCAGAGCACAAGACAGTACAATAAAATGTGATTTCTGCAGAACTGAAATCAAATGATTTGGCAATACTGTCTAGCGTCCGTTTTCTATTGTTCATTCCTGCCTCAAAACGATTTCAACATAGAGCAAGGGTTTGGAGGCAATGTTGGTTTCAACTTCTCACTGGCAAGTTCTACCTCATCCATAGAATACATGTTTCTCCTATTTTTTACTTCCGTTTGTTTTGCAGTGAAACTTTACAGCCATCTTAATGTTGGCTGCATTTAAAGAGTATATCAAACCATAATATTAATGAATATTTTCTGAATGTAGCTTTGGTGCACTCTCCGGCTGAAAGCTAGCAAAAGACGTGACATTAAATGCCCTCGTCTGTGCGTTGTGTTTACATTTTCTAGATTTTAGAAAAACTAAACCTTGCAATCTCGTAAGAAAGCTGTTGTTAATTTGGGAAATACAAAATTTCCGAAGCACAGCACCATCGGTGCAACCTAACCTCTCTTTGATGTTCGAATGAAACTGATCTAAAAAACAGGAACCCTGCTGTGACCCCCTAAATATAGTAACACCACTTTCCATTTAAATGCTGACCCAAACAAGGGTCGACGTCAAAGCTATGAGAATATCTGCTGGGACGATGGTGTGATGATTGAACCTATGGTCTCTGTGGTACGTTGGGAGGTGGTGGTGGAGTGAGAGAAGGGGAAGCACGTTATTCAAACCGGTGTTTTAGCTTTGGGTGGTAATACTTCTCCGATGCATTGAGTTGTTAGAGTGGCCGACGCAAACCGTTGTCTTGCAGATTATACTGTAATTATTGGGCGGTCTCGGTCTCTACTGCAGCACCACAAGAATATAAGTACCCGTGCTGTCCTCTAGAGACTGGAGACTCTGCTAATAGATTCTTGCCTTCTCCATGTCATCTTGTACCATTTCAATGTCAATTTAAAGTTTACAAAGCAGTTTGGTAACTAGCGATTAATTTCATCCGTTGAATCTTTTTCTTAAAATCGCACATAACATTTTTATCAAACCCCTTCTGAAACTCTCTGAATAAATTATATCCCCCACTACACTACACTTTACATTACACTACACACCCTCCATTGGTTATACATTCATCCATTAGTTTAGAGGCAGCTGAAGACAACCTGAATATTATAAATGAACAATACATGCAATATATAATGCAATAAGTCTACTCATATATGTTAATGGTTAACACGGTACGGGACAGATGAGAACCCTTGAAAATACCAGAGACCAAAAAGAAATCTGACCCCAAAAAGATGTTTGTTGAAGCTTTCTATGATCACCGACCAGTCAGTTCAGTGGATGGAAAACCCAACTAATAATAATAATCCTTAATCAATAATAATGATGATATAATGCCTTATCAGATCTTTGATATGTCTCAAAGCACTTCACAAAATAGACTGTAAAGTGAATTGACTATATATATCTATATTTGGGGTGAAACGCGGCAGCCAATTGCGCACAGCAACGTCCCCACAAAAAGTCGTGGATTGAAATGACCAAGTTATTATTATTATTATTTTTTATAAGTGATACCTCCCGAGGAAAGTGACCTGACAAATGTCTAATAATCGGGTTCCCACTTACTGCTCGGTAAACAGAGGTAAGGAAATTTGGCCAATGTTTTGCCTCACGCAGGAATCAAACCTGGGTCCTCTCGCTCGCGTGGCGCGTGCTCTAGCCACTGCACTACAGAACTCCACCTTTTTTAACCCTTAAAACCTTAAAGTAGAAGTACAGTAATATAGAAATATGAAAAATTTGCACATTCAGTTTTAATTGGTGGGGGGGGTGAAAGAAAAGCTTCTATTTGAACACCGAATTTCAACATTCTCCCCAAATTTTCTTACAAGCTGAGTCTGAGGTCGAATTTCTGACCTTCAATGTGTTAAAAATCTCTTTATTATTCAAGATTCATTTACCAACTTCTTAGAGGTCACAGATTTGGGAATTGGCCAAGTTTCAATTAGCAAGGACCAACATAAAGAAGGAAGCGTTGCATTCTGATCCTATTATATTTCTAACCAATTTATTCCCCAAGGTTCTGTTCCTTCACTCATCTCTTTAAAACAAATTCACCATAATCCCATTTTCTGCAACAAATAATCTTCCTAATAAGCCTTTTGTCAGTTCTAATAATTGATTAAAGGATTCTCAGTGATAACGGAGGTTTGTTTTCGCAGCATTTCTGGATGAGATTCCTTAGAACCCTTTAGAATTCCCATCGATCTCTGCCCTGGAATTAGCTTATATCGGAGCAGAATTCCCACAGATGAGGTAGGCCCTACTCCTGGTAAAAACACAAGGAATCCTTGTGTGCGTGACTCAGACTCTTTACCAAGGAAACCCCTGAAGAAATGTTGTTAGTTCCAAAGGGATATAATACCGACACTTCGCAAACAGTCTCTGTGAAAGAATGGCAGTAATTTACCTATCGTTTCCACCATAACCTTGGCCATTCCAGATTGCGTCTCCCCTAATTTATACCAGGTGTTGTTGAAACTTTGAATCCACTCCTCCACCTGACAGTAGTAGTTCCCACTATCGCCCGTGTTGGCGTTGTGCACAGTCAAGCTATAGAGTCCGTTGGAGGGTCTCTCAAGCTGCAGTCTCTCCTTCAGCCCCTCAGCTCCGTATTCAAAGACAGAATTGTGGTTGATTTTCAAAAGCTCTTGCTGTTTCCTATCCTGAGCTCCCGGGGCTCCCCGGTTGGTTTTCAACCAGGACACGGCAAATTGGGAATTATCTTTCGTTTGGGATGTGACGTTGCAATGAAGGTGGAAAAGTTGCTTTGATGGTACATTGATACTTAACTCCGCTTTGTACACTTGCAACTTGCTTTCTGTTTGCGGGATAAAAATAAAGGAGAGAAGCGTAACTCTCCAAATCATTCTGTTTTACACAAGGCTCTCTTTTTTTGTTGTTGTAAATTTCCCCCTATTCTTTCAAATCCAATTTCAAATCGGGACGTCTGCAGGTTTTGAAATTCTTCGTCACCTTCTGTGTCGGGCTCATACAGGACTTGGTGTCCACCACACACACACACGCACACACACACGCACGCACGCACGCACGCACACACAAGATAGGAAACGAAAATAGCACCGATAATAATCCTTGCGTTGAGGGAGGCAGGCCATCTCAAAACCCAATTTGAAGTGTGCCATAACTGTGTATTTGTCATTATAAATAATGGCAGCGAATTTGCGTACGGGGAGATCCCAGGGAAACAGCCATGAAGTGAACGACCAATTTTAATGCCCTTTTCTTTGCAAGTGGGGCTTCAATGTCCACTTGAACAGGCACAGAACGGGACCTTGGTTTAGCATCTCATTTGAAGGACTGCACCTCTGACAACTCAGTTCTGTATAAGACCATCAGCCTATAGTCAGGACTCGACATTGGAGCCTCGAGCACTCAACATGGGGCTTGAAGCTGCAACTTTCAGGTTCAAAGGCAATAGCCTCCCCACCTCCACTCCACTTCAAGTATGTTACCAACTCAAACCCTCTTGGAAATGATTGAAGGGTTGGGCGTGCAATGATCACGAATGTGGAATTCAAAAAGGAACAGAGAGAGAGGGGGCACAGGAGAGTGCCGAATCAACAAGAAAAACAAACGAGAGAATGGAATTCAAAAAGAGAAGCGAGGGAAAAGAGAGAGAACAGGCAAGGGATTCAGGAAGAGTGAGTCACAGAGAGACGTGAGATTTGAACCCACCACCTTCAGTCCCAGGAGTAAAAGTGCAACCAAAGGAGCCAAGTTGAGATATATTATAAGGTCAGTTCTAACCAAATATACTCGAGGCATGTCTGAAGTAGGTTCAAATTGGCTGGGAAGCTGGGAGGTGAAAAATAATAAGAACTTCAGAATTAGGAGCAGGAGTAGGCCATTCAGCCCCTCGAGCCTGCCCACCGCCATTCAGTACGATCCCAATAAGATCCCATTCATAGCTGATCATCACATGTTATTGTGATGGAATGGCTACAAGAATTGTTTACCTGGTGCTTGGACTTTAAGTGTCGTCAATCCAGACAAATCGCCGCCTTGAATGTGCCATTCATTCTGAGCGTCTAAGACCCACTCGTCCACACGACAATAGTAGACACCACTGTCGCTCGGCTCTGGTTTCTGAATGAACAACTTGAACTCTCCATCGGAAACCTTTACGCTCTGGAATTTCAGTTTCCTGGCATCCGTCTGCAGCTTTGCGTACTGTGTTAGGATGTTATTGTGATCGGTTTTAAGAAGGCTTACTCCCTTGCCGTTCGGCTCCTGTCCTTGGCTGTAGGACCACGTGACTGAGAACTGTGACTGCTTCTGTATCTGACTGTTGATTTTACAGGTAATTTCCACGTCATCTTCGGTGGTCGTCACTGTGCTATTATTTTTTCCGAGTTGTAATTTCACACCTGAGACAGCGAGAGAAAGGAAAGAGAGTGAGGCTTATCACTGTAGCTGGGATCCTGTAACTTTGTAGCTTAGATTCAAGGACTCGCCCTAACAAAGAAGCAGAGAGGCTCTCCTCGCCGGTCTCACCAGCTCCACTATTCAAAACATCCAGCTCATTCAGAACTCTTTGGTCTGCGTACTTACCCAGACCAAACTCTGTAGCTTGGCCTGCTTCTCGTCCCTCTCATTCTCCCCTCCACATTTGGAGGTTACGCTTTCAGCCACTAAGCCACAAAACTGTGGAATACTCTCTCTCAATGCCTCCACCTTGCCCCCTCTCTCTCCCTTTTTCAAGTCCCGTCTGAAAGTTTTGCTTTTCGACTGTGCAAACAAGTCACGTTCACCCCCCATCCCCTTATCACCTCTGTGCTTGCCTAGCTTCACTGGCTTCCCGTTCCTCAAAGAATTGAGTACCAAACCCTCGTTCTTACCTTCAAGGCCCTCCACAGTCTTGCTCCCCCACTACCTCTCCGACCTCAGAACCCCATCAGCCTGTCTGCTCCCTCCGCTCGGTAGACTGCTTCGCACTCACCATTTGCAGTCAGGCATTCGGCATCTCTGGCCCCCACACTCTGGAACTCTACCCTGCAATCGCTTCTTCAAGTCATGTCTGGAGACCTTCCATTTTGGCCATCCAACCGACCCCCACCCTGACTGCCCTCCTCCCTTTCTGACCCTCAACGCCCAGCTCAGGTCCAAAATCTTCTGATTGTCCAGCACCTTGGGACATCCTTCCAACATGAAGGGCACCATACAAGTGTCATTTGTGGTTGTTGTTGTTATTGTTGTTAGAAATCGCCAATAGATTTAATGGTGAAATTTAGAGCGAAGACCCATGCAGCCATCCAGCACAAGTTGAAACAACATTTCTATAAGGAGTTGGGCTCTGGATTCTCCACTAAAGATATGAATGTTCATCTTGATTCCGAAGCTTTGCCTCATTGCAGCACCAGAGTAAAGAGACGCAGACTTATTTCTGCACCACTGGGGACTATTAATAGAAGAAAGAATTGTGTGTGGAGGTGGACGTGTCCGATTTCTGCAAAAGCATGGTACGAGTAGCGCGCACAGCGTTAGAGAAAAAAAATGAATGCATATGATCGTTGAGTTGCTCAGCGATATAAAGCTGACAGCTCCAATCCATCTAGCCACTTGGATTTTCATTGCTGATACCATGTTATGAGCCTATCCAATGTCACGGCCCTGGATCTCTGAGCAAACAAGTTATTAGAAAACTCAATGTTGCTCAGGATGAGTAAGCGAACAACTAGGCTTCCACTGTAAGACTTTTATCCAAGGTAATTTACCAAAGTCGAGCGTTAAACTCCAGCTCCTAAGGCCAAACAGTCAGTTATTAAACCCATTAATAACCTCGGTTCTGACAAGCAGTTAAGGTCTCGCTCCTCACCGTCCAAATATCATCTGCCTTCTGGCTTACTCTCTGTTTTGTGCGGCTGCTTCCAGTGTACCTTAAATGTGCGGGTCACACAATCACTCCATCAGGTTTTATCCAACACAAAACAACCATCATTGTGTGTTTGATTCAATCAAGCAACCGCCTTATCTTGTTGCATGCTACAGTTCTCCCCCTGACTCGCTTCCTTGGTCGTATTTTCAGCCACTTTGCCCCCAAAACTCTGGAGCACACACTCCCTCGATCCTTCCACGTTGCCCCCTCTCTCCCCCTTTTCCAGATCCACCCACCCACCACCCCACTCGCTCTATAAGTGCAAGTTCTTATTGTTTATCCTCTTGATGTGAAAGGCACTATATAAATACAGTATAGTACTGTATTACCATTGTTTAGTTGTTATAATGTGTTTGTTTCCTGCACAAACTTCCCCTTCCCCATCACCAATACGTTGCAAATCTCCTTCCCATTTATCCATCTCTTCCTGCCGCATGACTAAGATACCACAATACACTTCTGCTTTGGGTGGTTCCTGTGTTGGAGCTGAACTTTGTCAACTGTTTGGCTGGTTCTCATATAAAAAAACCAGAATCAACCAATTTTTTGCATCATAATAATAATACAACAACAAAATTGCACTTATAGAGCGCCTTTCACATCGGGAGGTGGGGTGAGGTGGGGAGGGTTGGGGTAGGGGGAAGGGGAGGGAGATAATAATAATAATCCTTGCATTTGATGTGGCATCTTATCATGTATTTGAGACGTCTCAAAGCGCCTCACAGAATATACCGCCAAAAAGTGAATTGACAGTATATTTTGTGAGCGAAAAAAATGTTCCATCACTGGGGAACCTTTTCAATGAAATATCCCACCAGGTTCGTTACCTGCTCTAAGGACTTGAAGTTTTGTGACCCCCGATGTATCCTCTCCCACTTTGTACCACATGTTGTTGGGATCTGAGAGCCATTCCTCCACATGGCATTGGTAGCTCCCGCTGTCAGTCACGTCCGTTTTCTGCACGATCAGTTTGTACACCCCATTCGAGGTCTTCTCTGCCTGGAATTTCATCTTCTTCCGGGTGTCCGTGAGCAGCTCACCGTAGAACCGGATGATATTATTGCGATCGGTTTGCAGGAGAGTTTCGTTGGCAGCGTTCGAGTCCTGCGCTTTCCCAAAGAGCCACGTGACATCGAATCGCGAATCGTTCTGCGTTTGAGCTGAGATTTTGCATTGGATCTCGGCAATATCGTTGATTCTTTTCTCCACGTTTGCCGTCTCCTTGCTGACCCGTAGTTTGCTTTCTGCGAGAGCGGGCAGGAAAGACAGCGTCACAGCACAATTCCCCTAATGTGTTTCATTTTGTATTCAATTCAAGCGTGAGGCGAGCAGGGAAGGCAGTTACTCAACTGCTGTTTCCACTCTTGTAAGCTCTCCGATATCAGGGGAGCAACCCTGTGCGAGTTGCAACTCCAGCACTACTGCGCCAGTAACAATGCAGTTTGCAGCCCTATTGCACCCTATTCCAATGCAGCCTCTAAGTAACTTTGCAGCACAATCTACAGGCTCCACTGCATTCATTCAATGCATTATCTCGGCCAGCGGTTCTCAACCAGGGGGTAAATGCATCTCAGGGGTACAAAATAACTTCTAGGGGATACAGGTGGCGATACATTGATGTATTTCGCTCTCTCATTTAGCGTTTCATAGCCTTTCCAAATTGTATATTTCATTGTTATTCCCCTGGTTGTGGATGTAGCTAGTTATTTTGTTATATGAGAACAGTTTGGATCATAAAATGCAAGTGGAATGAGGGGGTGGTTTATATGTCAGTGTGTGTGTGTGCGTGTGTGGTTGGGTGGGTGGGGGGTACACGATAAAGTTGAAAATTAACACGGGGTACATTACTGAAATAGGTTGAGAACCACTGGTCTCGCCCTCTATATTAGCGTCTGTGCGGTCAGGCGACAGCCACAGCAACTACTCTCTCCGTCTCCAAACAACACTGCACCAGAAAGTACAGTCAGCGCCGGTAAATAGTTACACTGCGAGGCAGGTTCTACCACACGCAGCTGCGTTTAGTAAAGGTTTCTAATTTAGATCCATTTGTATCTGGGAAAGCTTCCAATTGACTGTCATTACACACCCTGCTGATTGGACAAGCTAGCTCTGCTGGCTGAGCCTTAAGTGCTTTATTGCATCTCGTTTGCTTTTTTAACGGCATATTTATCACAGCTTTTCCATTTTACTCTCTTGTGTGTTTGCTTTCTGTTTTGCTTAACACCTGATGTGTGGCGAGTGGTGTACGTTTTATTTTTGGAGGGGTTTTGTTGCGAGGCTGGAAGGACAGGTCCGTTGCACACTTGTCGCGATGGGAAGGTTTACTTTTCGGCGTGCGTTGTTTACTTTTTTTTAAAAAAAATTGGAAATATAATGTTTTAATCAATAAATATATATGTGTTTTTTAAAAAAAACTGAGGTGTGTTAAGCAAGGGTTAATGTGGACTCTCTGGGGCCTGGACCCAATGTTCAATCCTCTGCTCAACATAGCTCAACGCTTGATGTCGTAACTCACCTGGAGGTGTAACCTTCACCTGGATGATGTTTGAGGTTTTCTTGGCTTTCTCGACGTTCTCCCCCCTTTTATTTCTCACCGATAAGGCGGCCGTACACAAGAACTTGCCGGCTTCCAGTTGGCTTGCCCTGGAGACGCTCAGACGGAAATTATTGGACTCTGTTTTCACCACCGAGGTCTTTGCCTTGAAGTTATCGACCCGGTCGCCCCATTCAATAACCGTGCCACGGGTGAATTTGACCAGGATGTTGCTGTCTGTGGATGAGCTGGGTTGGAACTTCCAGATTACAGATACGTGTACGTGGGACGGATACTTGGGTCGAATCAAGCACTGGATTTCAAAGGTATCATTGTACGTCACTGCCGGTGTCCTGGACATGGCAGTCACCTTCAAACTGGTATCTGTTTCAAACGGAAATAAATGAAATGGTGAGGTACTCGGATCACTGAGGATCAGGAGAGCAACAATTCTACCTTCTGGCTTGGCGTCCATTGGTGGTCACATCCAAAGCGTTTCAGCCATATCTGGGCTCTTATCATTTCAACAACAAATTTCAACAACAAATTTCAACAACAACAACAGCAAAATTAGATTTCTATATTGCATTTACAAATTGCATTTACATAATGATTACATCTTAAATCAGAAGTCATTAAGTAGCTGGAGCTGGAAACTCTCTCTGCACCTTCCTCCCACTCCCCCTCCAAAAAAAGTATAATTACAAAATATTATCATTTATTTCTAAGTCACCTCAGCTCACGTTCTTTAATAAACCAACCTGCCTTTTGAGGCAACCACTTGGAATGTACAGTGGTTTTGTCTTTCCTGGTTTTCCAAATTTAGTAAAACCCCAGTCAGATTCAGATCTCCATTTGAAAGATTTGACTCCATTGGTGAGCAGAGATTCAGCACCAGAAGGACTGGGACCAGGTAAAGTTCAAAGCTCATCCAAATACCTATTGCCTCTGCCCCTACCTGTCTGTTTATTAGAACACTGCAATTTATTGTATAGAGGTGAACGAGCACAAATCAATCAATCAATCAAAATGCCTTTCACATCGAGAGGACGTCCCAAGGCGCTGTACAGTCAGGTAGGGACCAGAGCAGGGGCGGAGAGGTGTCGGGGCAGGATGAAGGAGAGTAGGAGAATTGACTGTATATTTGTGGGTGAAACGCGGCAGCCAAATTGCGCACATCAGTGTCCCACAAACAGTCGTGGAAGTGGGATCAGGGGGGAAAGGTGGCAAGGGGAGAGGTTGGGGTAGAGGGAAGGAGAGTGGGAAAGCCGACTGTATATTTGTGGGCAAAACGCAGCAGCCCAACAATAATGAGCACTTGCGTTTGATCTAGAAACCTTCCCTTGATGCGTCGCAACCATCAAGTTATCGACCCATCTCCAACCTCTCGTTTCTATCCAAGGTCCTTGAAAGAGTGGTTGCCTCCCAGCTCCGCTCTTTCCTTTCAACTCACTCACTTCTTGAACCCCTCCAATCAGGTTTCCGCCCGATCCATAGCACAGAAACTGCCCTGGTCAAGGTCACAAATGACATCCTAACCGCCTGTGACCAGGGCTCCCTCTGCCTCCTCGTCCTCCTTGACCTGTCTGCTGCGTTCGACACAGTCGATCACACCATCCTCCTCCAACGTCTTTCCTCCCACCTCAACCTTCAAGGCACAGTCCTTGACTCTTATTTGATCCACCGTTTACATTTTGTTTCTTCCAACGGTTTCTCCTCAAACCCCCGCACAGTTTCCCACGGCGTCCCTCACGGCTCTGTCCTCGGCCCCCTCCTTTTCACCATTTACACGCTCCCTCTGGGCGACGTCATCCGCAAACATGGGGTAAATTTCCACATTTACGCGGACGACACCCAGCTGTACCTTTCTGCCTCATCCCTCAACCCCCAGACGATCGATGTTCTGACAGCATGTCTGTCAGACATCGAGTCGTGGACGAGGGACAACTTTTTGCAATTGAACGTGAGTAAGACCGAGGCCCTCCTGATTGGCTCAAGCCAGCGCCTCCGCACATCAGGCGCTGCCAGCCTCAACATCCAAGGCTGTACTCTCCACCTCACAAAGCCAGTCAGGAACCTCGGCATCATGTTCGATCAAAAACTTTCCTTCCTCCCCCACATCCGCGCCTTGACCGGCACCGCCTATTTCCATCTGCGCAACATTGCCAGGCTCCGCAATTATCTCACCCCCCACGCTGCCGAAACACTCGTGCACGCGTACATCACCTCACGGCTGGATTACGGAAATTCTCTCCTCGTCGGCCTCCCCAGTTCCTCCATTCACAGGCTGCAGGCCATCCAAAACTCTGCAGCCCGTGTACTATCCCGCACCCGCCTCCGCGACCACATAACCCCCACCCTCGCCCGTCTCCACTGGCTCCCCATCCTCCAGAGGATCGAGTTTAAGATCCTCGTCCTCACCTACAAGGCCTTATACGGCCTTGCCCCATCCTACCTAACCAATCTACTCTCCCCCTACATGCCCACCCAGACCCTCCGTTCAGCAGGATTTGGCCTGCTCCAAGCCCCCCGCCCGAACCGCCCCACCATCGGAGGCCGGGCCTTCAGTTTCTCCGCTCCCACCCTTTGGAATGCCATCCCCCAATCCCTCCGTTTCGTCTCTTCCCTTTCCTCTTTCAAGGCCGGTTTGAAGACTTTCCTCTTCGATCGTGCCTTCTGTTCCACCCCGAACTCTTTTACCCCCCCTTCGTGTTTCACCCCTTCCCAAACACTCCCCTCCCAGCTCGGGTCACACGCCTCCTGTGCAGCGCCTTGGGACATCCTCCCAACGTGAAAGGCGCTCTATAAATGTAATTTGTTGTTGTTGTTGTAGTGACTGTCCTGTCGAAAGATGGCAAAGGGCTTCACCAGTGATTTTCGTCAAGTTCAGCAATGACGGACTTCAAGGCAAACTGCCCAAAAGGATTCTTACCAAGTGGTTGGACGTTCACCATCACGCTGTTGCTGACGTACTCTCCAGTTAGCTGCTCGGGCTCGGAGAACGATTCCACCACTTTACACGTGTACTGCCCGCCATCAGATGTCATCAGGTTATAAATCCCCAAACTGTAGGCGTTCCATTGCACCCTCACCATCCTGAGATCGCGCTCACGGTACGATTCAACAGTAGCCTGGGTGCCATCCTGGTCCATGGTAATGATATTACTGGTTTCACCCTGGCTCCCTCGGAACTGCCATGTTACAGAGAGACGGCCATGATTACCAGTCGTTGACTGGATGTCACACGTGAGCTCCAGAGCATCGCCTTCCGAAGACTGGTTGTTTTTTTTGCTAATAACCACATTCAAGTTCGCTTCTGTAAAAAATATTCACAAATACAATTTGATACACCGCCTTATTGTGTCTACTGGATGTCTTTACAGAATACACTGTAAAGTGAATTGACTGTATATTTATGGCCGAAACGCGGCAGCCAATTGCACACAGCAGCGTCCCATAAACAGTCGTGGATTGAATTTATATTGTTGGGGTTTTTTGTCTTGAGGAAGAAGATGACCCTAAGAGTGGTCGAAGAGCAAGGTCTTCAGGTTCAACTGAAGATGGGAAAGGAGGGGATGAGGTGTGAAAGGGTTGAGTGAGGGAGTTCCAAAGTTTTGGGGCATAGTGACTGAAAGCACGTAGGATTTGGGGAAAAGGAGGAACCCAGATCCAGTAGAGCAGAGGCAGCAGGTACTGTTGTGAAGAGAGAGGAGATAAGAGAGGTGGGGGGTGCCGAGGAGCGGAAGAATTTAAACACTAGAGTGAGGATCTGCTCTGTGACAGAGAGCCAGTGGAGTTTGGCAAGGACTGGGGTAATCGGGGTACAAAGTTTGGTGCAGGTGAGTATGCGGGCACTGGAGGTTTTGGACGAGATGAATGTTGTGAATGGTGGAGGTGGGGAGACTGGCAAGGAGGGGTATCGGAGTAGTCCAGCCGAAAGGTGACAAAGGTTTAGGACCAGGGTTTCGTCAGCTTTTGGCATGATGTATTGACGGAGACGGGCGATGTAGTGGAGATGGAAGAAAGCAATGCTGGCGAGGAACCGGATGTGGGGCGGAGGAAGGATGTTCTATTTTCTACAGTCTGATCAGCAGAAAGATCTACATGTTTCTTGTGCTTTATTAACTTACGTGGTCGCTCGACGGTCACAGTAACGTCCTGCGACATCTTGGTAGAAAACGCTCCCAGCGACATCTGTTCACTCTCTTCCACCTGACAGTGGTACGAACCACCATCTTCCATTTGAACCTGATAGACCTTGAGAAGGTACTCCGAGCTGCTCTTCTTATTGACCTTCACCTTCCCCAGGTTGTCTCTGTTGGCATATTCTCCATGAAACACTGGCACTGCGTTGGATCCCAAGCGAATTATTTCCTTGTTCTTTAAGAACCAGGCGACAGAGAAGTGGCGGTTGGGAATGTTCTGAGCTTCCACCCTGCAGACGACTTCCAGCGAGCCTCCAACATTGACGTTGGCTGGAGTGGCTACAATCAGAGCTTGGAACTCCTTACCTACAGTAAAATCAGATCACGGTACATATTGTTATTTGACAGTATTTCTGAAAAAAAAAGCACAGATGTTACTTCCAACTTTGTTCAAGAAGAATCAGACTGTTTTTTTTCTCTCCCGCATAATTTAAACACATTGGAACATCATCCGCTGTCCCCTTGGCATTTTCTGAAGCTATGTTCTACAATAACAGGCTCAGGGAGAAAGACAGTCTTTAAAGGCCGGGACTAAAGAACAGATTTACTTACCGACAGTGCAGTGTTGCCACACGCCAAGGACAAACTGAGTTGGTGCCTGGTTTCACTGATCTGAAGTACAGTTGCACGTAATGTAAGCTCAGGTAATGGCCAGTGGCCACACTCAGACATTCTTAGTTGCCTCAAGGAAAGGAACTACCAGCAGCTGGCTGGTTTTCGGGGGGGTTGTCTAAGGTTCCTAGTGGTTTCACACCTGCGTCTTTCTACTCCCAAACTGGAACTCGAGTTTACTCGCCTGCAAATCCAAGTTCTCATTCCCGTTTCGAGAGCGGCGGACAGAAAGATCCAGGGGCCAAACGTCTTGTGTTAAAGGAACGTGGAACAAGATGGCTGCTTGTGGTGAGAGGAGCGCACAGCAGTAAAAGAGTAGCCTCGGGTTGAGCATAGCAGCTCCAATGGCAACACAAACAAGGGCTTGTTGGGTGGGTGGGGAGGCCAAGGGTGGCCATGAGTTTCAACCAGTTGTGGGTTGAACAACTGTACTGGCCTCATAAAGGGAGTGTTGCTTTGCAGTTGTTTTCACAGGCCTACTGCAATCAAACAAACAAACAAAGGTACAGCACAGTCATCACTTAAATGTGTAGCCACTGTTTGTGAACAAATTTCCGCACGCATGGTCGAATTAAAACCCTAATGGCCGAACTGCAGGGAGAGAGTGCCTACACTGCAACATAAATAGTGCATGTCGTAAAACACCGTCCAGCAAACACGGGGGTTGGGAGGAACATCTAAAGGTTGAATCTCAATTGTGAGTCCGGCTCCTGAAATCTCTTCTCAGGAAAGTTTAAATGGGATCTCTTCAATCTTGGCAAGTGGCCAAATAATTTTTGAAACACTCTCTCTCTCTGATCCCACTTTGCCTGTGTGGAGAAGCCTGGAGCATAAATGAAATGCGCTCTCTCTCCCCCCGCCCCCAAACCCTTTTGGCGTAACCCAGAGAGTTCCACTGTAAACCAGCAGTTAGAGACTGTTGAGAGGTTAATAGCAGTGATTCACTCTGTACATTAGCATGATACTGACATTGATCGAAGGTCAATATTTCAGGTTTGAACAAAAGAGCCTCAGTTTACATATGGAACCTATTCTTCTCTACAATTACCCTGTCCACCACTTTGTTGTTAACTTTTGATCCTCCGTCACCTCCTCCATTCCTCAGACTTTGTACTCTCTCTTCACACTAATCGCTACAATGCCTGTCGCTTCAGCTGGGAGCAGCTAAATTAAAGCAATTTGGGAATAAATGTTAGCGTGTAAAAATAGAACAAGATGCAAAACAAAACCAAATAATCTTTGAGACCCGCCCACCCCACCCCCCCAGGATCTACAAATAATAACAATCCTTGCATTTGATGTGGCATCCTTCACACATTGGGAGGAGGTCTCAAAATCACTTGTCAGGATTTGCTGTAAGGTGTAGTAACTGTATTTGTGCAGGTGAATAAGGCAGCCAATTTGCACAGGAGTGAGACCCACAAGCAGCGGGCAATATTATTCGGATGTTATTCGATGTACGCACACGTACCTGCATGTATTGGTTGTGTTTTGAGTCTGTGTGGAATTAGAGTTTCGGATTTTACTTGACTTCGCATGAAGGGGCATAATCTAACCATGCACATGCCGTTGACCTGATTCTCTACCCATCTCCTGAAATAGAAGTTGAACTCCTCCGCTCACTAAATGTAGCAAATTCTATCTTCAGCTCCACTATGCTCGACTACTCCAAACGTTTGACCTTTATGTAATTGGTAAGTAACTTTACAGTAAAGTACTGTGAAGCTAGTTGAGATGTCTTCTCTGACATGAAAATGTACTACATCAAATGCAGGAATTATTATTAGGATTGAATGCTCTTAGATAACTGTGTAGAAATGTTTTATTTTAAAATCGTAGGTTTAATAACAATTTAAAGAGCGTAGGGACAAATTTGGTAAGTGTTACAAACTAACATAAATAAGGCTATTTCTTTGTAGGTACTGTGGTAATAATAATAATAATAATAATCCTTGCATTTGATATAGCGGCTTTTCACATCTTATCGACGTCTCAAGGCACTTGATAGAATAACAACAACAACAACAAATTACACTTATAGAGCGCCTTTCACGTAGGGAGGACGTCCCAAGGCGTGGCACAGGAGGCGTGTGAATACACTGTACAATGAATTGACTGCATATTTGTGGGTGAAATGCGGCGACCAATTGCACACAGCAGCGTCCCCACAAACAGTCGTGGATTGAAAATGACCAATTTTTATTATTGTGTGTTTCTTTTGGATGGATTATTATTATTAGGCGTATGTGTGTTCATCCAAAACTCTGCAGCCCGTGTAATATCCCGCACCCGCCTCCGCGACCATATAACCCCCACCCTCGCCCGTCTCCATTGGCTCCCCATTCTCCAGAGGATCGAGTTCAAGATCCTCGTCCTCACCTTCAAGGCCTTACATGGCCTTGTCCCGCCCTATTTAACCGATCTAGTCTCTCCCTACACGCCCACCCGGACCCTCCGTTCAACAGGACTTGGCCTGCTCCAAGCCCCCCGCCCGAACCGCCCCACCATCGGAGGCCGGGCCTTCAGTTTCTCCACTCCCACCCGATGGAATGCCATCCCTCAATCCCTCCATCTCGTTTCTTCTCTTTCCTCCTTCAAGGCCGGTTTGAAGACTTTCCTCTTCGACCGTGCCTTTTGTTCCACCCCGAATTTTTCGACCTCCCCTTCGTGTTCCACCCCTTCCCAAACACTCCCCTCTTAGCTCGGGTCACACGCCTCCTGTGCAGCGCCTTGGGACGTCCTCCCGACGTGAAAGGCGCTTTATAAATGTAATTTGTTGTTGTTGTTGTTGTTGTGTGTGGAGTAGGGAAACTTGCCCAAGTTTTCGCCCTGATCTGTCTGGATTCGAACACAGGTGTCACGCTTGTAAGGCAAGTGCTCTAACCACTAAGCCACAGGATTCAGTGGGGGAATGTTACGGAGTAGAATGGGCCCTTTGTTCCCATTGCCAGTCATTGATTGTGTGGTTCCCCTATTCTTTTCCATCAACCCGCCCTCAATAGCAGAGCATATCTCTTCCTAGCTGAACAAAATAACCATATATCACTGACAAGTAGACATGCAAATATAATAAAATACAATCCTTTCATTTGATATGGCGCTTTTCTCGTTTTTCTAGGCGTCTCAAAGCACTTCACAGAACACATTGTACAGTGAAAAACACAAAATACTACAGACGCTGGGAATCTGAAACAAAAACAAAAGTTGCTGGGAAAACTCAGCAGGTCAAACAGCATCCATGGAGAAAGGAAAAGGAGTCAATGTTTCGGGTCTACAACCCTACGTCAGGGTTGTAAATATTGTAAAGTGAATTAATTGTTTATTTGTGGCCAAAACACTGCAGTCAACTGAGCACTGAACAATGTCCCACAAACAGTTGTGGATTGAGTGACCAAATTATGTATTTTTTCTTGAGGGAATTATTATGTGGAGGAGGGTGGATTAAGGAAACTTGCCCTAGGTTTGGCCCTGCATGGAAATCGAAAACCCAGGGTCACTCACTTACCAGGCACTGAGCTCCAGGACCAACTCGGTTCCTGGTAAATGGCACCTTTCTATTGGAGAGTCACTCGGACTATCTCTGCATTACCTAAACATAGATTTTGCAATTGTTTTTCTGACCTTGCGGAGTCAAGATATATTTGGGTAGTAGAGGTACTACTCCCTACTACTGATAATAATATTTTAATAATACTGTATTTAAAATAATATTTATTGTATTTGATATAGTACATTATCACGTCATTGAGTCATCTCAAAGCGCTTCATATAATGTAAGGTGAATTGACTGTATATTTTGTGGGTGAAATTAAGGTGTACAGTGAAAGTGTGGGGCTTTGGAAGATCTATCAAGATCTAATAAATTGTTGGTGTAGGCTCGATGGGCTGAATGGCCCCCTGCTGTGTCTATTTTCCTATCTTCCTAACTATGTTTCTATGTTTCAGAAGAAAGACATTAGTGGGTTATTACTGAGATGCTAAGCGAGCAATTTGTGTAAGGAATTAACTTTATTGAAAGTGGATGAAACATTTATCTCCATATCAATGTGGGCGTTTTTAAAAAAAAGCCTAGTTATTTTGTGAAGAGGCAAATGGAGAAATTATCAGCCAAACACGCACCGCTCATTATCTCAAGGAAAGGAATTTAGCAATTGCTTCATCTCTGGAATAACACCCATTACTGCAGCAGCAGTGAGAATAGTGGCGCAGTACATTACATAACTTGATGTATTTCATGTGCATGTAGGTTATGCTGTCCTATTTCTGTAGAAATTAGAAATCTATTCAAACGTAATTAACACCCAGAATACAGAGAAAAACATAAATTCTAATATTCCAATAAATGTTGGGGACTTTTCCATGAAATGATGTAGTAAATACCTTATGCAGGTGTAGTCTAAATTGCAATATTGCTTAACATTTTTCCTTCCTGATGGATGGCTGGATGGATGGAGTGGGGGGTGTGGGTGGGTGAATAGGTGGGTGGATAGGTAGGTCAGTAGATAGGTGGGTTGGTGGATAATTTAGTCATTTAATCAATGACTGTTTGCAATTGACTGATTAGGATTCCTTTAAATCCCAGGAAGAAATATAACAACTTAGACCGCATTGGGGGTGGTGGGGTGGGTGTGGAAATCACCTAAACTGATTCTGACTATATTTAAGGAAGCCGCAAGCCTTACCTATGCTTTTAACGTTCACCACAGTTTTGTCTGCGTCCTTCTCGTTCAGATCATACCAGGTCAAGTCCGGGTCTTGGATCCACTCATTGGCTTGACAATGAAACTCCCCCTCATCCGATGTCTGCACATTGTAGATGGTCAATTTGTAGGAAGTGGCTCCAATCTTGTCCAAGCGTATATCACCTGATGAGTGCCTTTGCTTGTATGCTTCTCCAGCCTCCAGAATAAGTTCTTGGGTCAGAGAGATGACCTTGAGATTCTGACCTCCCTTCTGTAGGTACCAGGAGACGGCTATGTGCGTGTGCTGTAAGGTTTGCTTTGACGCCTCACACAGCAGCTCCAGAGTGTCTCCTTCGACTTTGCTCAGGGTCTGAGGTACCGACATCGCACTGAGCGTGTCTGGAATGACTGTAAGATCACATGTATTGAGCAAGGGCTAGCACGTGCAGAGTGGCTGTTTATAGACTTCTATATAGAAATGTAATTATTTGTTGCTTAAAAGATACAAACGACTAATTATTTTGCTACCAAATGACGACAAAATATGCACAGGAAACTTTACATCAAGCGAAACCGAACAGTCAGGGAACGTATAGAATTGGGCCGAATGCTTACAGCAGTGGTTCCCAACCTCGGGTCCCAACCCAAATCAGGGTCGTGAAGGTTACATCAGAATTTTCATTTTTATTTTTTTATTTTTTTAATGCTGAAAAGTGCCCGAAGCGACACTGCCGACCGATTTGTACGAACGACCGTACTAGCGAGTTGCGCTGAGTTCACAAAAGCGACGGGAGATATCGTCTTGGCTGAGCTTGGCTTCAGTCGCTATGTCACCCCCTAAGGGTCGGGAGGATGTGTTGATGGGCAATTTAGGGTCGTAGCAAAAAAAAAGGTTGGGAACCACACTGGCTTACATACAGTATGAGCCTGTGAACTTGCATTCAATTAAAAAATGTGAAAATGGTTGGAAAACTCACCTGTCAAATTCATCAAAGCATTGTAGGACCCCCAGTAAATACTGTCTGTGTTTGGGGTGGAACACTCATACAACCCTTGGTCCTTTGTTTCCAGGTTTGTAATGTGTAACAGCGCCGAGTCTCCTGCCAGTCTCTCGATGTAGATCTTCTGGTCCCGCACTCTGGCTCCGTGTGAAGCGTAAGAGAAGTTTGGATCATGGGTGCTGATAATCTGGAATTTCACTTTAGGTTTATCGGGTCGAAAGATGGAAAAATCAAAGTTCTGGCCGTTGGATCCTTGATAACCACTCACGTCACATTGGATGGTTATATGGTGCCCTTCAACACGCACAAGGGGGCTTTTCTGTAAACTCACAACCCTTTGTGCAACACACAGATCTGCATCAAGGTATAAAACATAGGTTAATTCAATTTAGACATTGAGATTAATTTTTTTTAAAAAATTGAATTAAAAAGATGAAAAAATTAAAAAGATGTTTTTTTTAATTAAAAATTCTGCATCCGGACGGCTAACTGCCATCGCCCACGACTGACAATTTCTGAAAAACCATTGTCAACTGCATTTGTTTGACTTCTCATCTGAATTTCCATTTTCCCTTATTTCTCTTCTAAAGGTGACTTGACTTCCTACCCACCCACCAACCCCCCAACTCTCCCCCCCCCCCCCCCACCCCACACACACACCCTGCCCTTGTTAGATATGCTATACTGGTGTAGATACAGGTTGACTCACTGATGCGACCATTATTCATGTCAGAGGTTTTGCCAGCGAGCTCAGTAAATGGTTAAATGTGTGGACTCTGAAATAGATTCATAGATTCATAGAATTTTACGGCACAAAAGGAGGCCATTCGGCCCATCTAGTCTGTGCCGGCTCTTTGAAAAGAGCGATTCAATCCCACTGCCCTGCCCGCTCCCCATAGCCTAATAGACAAATCATGAACATTTCTGTTGTTCAAGTGGGTCTCAATTTCCTCTTTTTCTGACCTGCTGCCGAAACCTCAGACAAAGCTGCAGAAATCTATCTGCGAAAATGGTTTGGAGCTAGGCCATTCAGGTTTCCTTTTGAGACGAATTTCTGTGATTAAATCAGCGTTAGACAACGGCTAAAGTCAGAATGGTAATTATTAAGTATTATTTCAATGTTATTAAGAATAATCTTGGTCTTTGATGTGTGTTTTTTTGCATCAGAAGTTAGACATCTAAAAGCACTTTGCAGAATTTTATGGAGGAAGTAACCAGCAGAGAAGATTACGATAAACCTCCCCCCCACCCACAATTTATATCCTTCCGATGGTATTATCTTGAGTGAGAGAGTTTGAAAACTTCTTTTTTAAAAGAAAGTAATTGAAGTGATTTTCAAACTCTCAAAGAGAAAATCAACCTCTTTGATTGCATCTTCAGTCACCTCCCTCCTACCTCTCTTCCCCTCCGACCCCCCACACCCCACCAAATACAGTCAACTGAGCTCCTGTGGCTTAATGGTTAGAGCACTTGTCTTGCAAGCTGGGGAGACCAAGCTGGGGAGACCTGTGTTCGAATCCAGGCAGGTCAGGGCCAAACCTTGGGCAAGTTTCCTTACTCCACACACACGCCTGATAATAATCCCTCCCCAAAAAAACCTACAACAATAAAATTGGTCATTTCAATCCACGACTGTGTGTGGGACACTGCTGTGCGCAATTGGCTGCCGCGATTCACCCACAAATATATACAGTCAATTCACTTTACAGTATATTCTGTGAAGCGCTTTGGGACGTTGATAAGATGTGGAATGCGCTATATCAAATGCAAGGATTATTTATTATTATCCTGTGAAGCACTTTTGAGATGTCTCAATGGCATTATAAAGCGTTATATCAAATAGATTATTAGGATTATTATTCTCCCTCCCACCACCCCCCCACAACAACACCAACAAAGGAGATTTGTAAAGTGCTTTTCATTTTGGGAGAGTGTCCCAAGGCGCTGGCTCAGTCTGTTTAACTACACAAACCAAGCTCTGTATAATTGCGAGTAGTTGTTGACACCACAGGAAAATGTGGGAAACATGTCGAAGGCAAGACCGTAGGTCGCTGTTGCACATATGTTTAGAATAATAATTATTGAGTATTATTGCTGATAATCATGACGTTTGATACAGGAAGTTTTACAGAGTGGATATAACACTTAACGCCACTAATACTGCTTTTCCAACATACACACTCAATAATACAGTATCATGACTAGCAAAATTGCTCTTGGTTTCAGTTAATGGCCTAAAGTTAATCGCTTCAAATTGCCACCAGACAGCAATTTCTTTCAGCTGACCATTTGCTGTTTGCAAGTTCCAACTGGCAATAAAGGGATCTTTTTTGTTGTAAATAAAATACTTCCGACTTTCACTCCTCCATACGTTAATCTTCTAACACAATCTCACTCATCTAAGCCTCCTCCCCCCCTCAGCTGTTTGTGTGCGCTGCTGAGGTGAGACCTGAGGGTGACCAGGGAGAAACGGTTCCCTTGTACAGTATTTAAGACTGGTGAATAGTGGGTCAGGAGGCTGTGAGAATCTCAACCTCAGAAAACAAGGAAGTAAGGGTTACACCTGCCAAAGGGAAGCAAAGAAAGAAAGTGCGGAAGGGAGGGAAGTGGAGGCAGTAAGGTAACATTGTGCAAAGGGATGTGGGGAGGGAGTCCAAAATGGACGCAATGGAAATGGTTTAGAGGGTAAGAGAGTTTTAAGGTGGGGTTTGAATGAGCAAAAGATGTAGGTAAATAATATTAATCCTTGCATTTTGATATACAACAACAAGAACAACAACAAAACCACAAACTGCACTTACATAGCGCCTTTCACGTTGGGAGGACGTCCCAAAGCGCTGAACAGTCAAGTCGGGACCTGGGCGAGGGTGGGCGGGGAGGGTCGAAGTAGGGGAAAGGGGAAGGAGAGTGGGAGAGAGGGAAGAGTTAGTGGGGGGCAGTCAAAGAGGAAGGTCTTGAGACCGGCCTTGAAGGAGGAAAGGGAGGAAGCGAGGCGGAGGGGCTGCGGGATGGAGTTCCACAGTGTGGGAGCAGAGAGGCTGAAAGCCCGGCCACCGATGGTTGATATAGTGCTTTTCACATCTTATCGACTGTGTCTCAATGTGCTTCACAGAATATACTGTAAAGTGAACTGACTGTATTTGTGGGTGAAGTATAGGCAAAGGAAGAGGGTGGATCTGAACAAGGAAGACTGGAGGAAGAGGGTGCAAGGGCATAGTGCTTTGGGGCCCTAACCTCCATGAAGGTCACTATATAAATGCAATTGTTATTTTTATAGGGAGATGATGAATTGCCATCTACTGAATCCTTGGTTCTGCCTCCCCACTGTCTGATCCCAGCTCCTCCTCCCCGACATGGTCTCAATGTGCGTTCAACCAAAAGCTGGAAGTGATGGATTAAAGTAAAATTTTGCAATGAACACACCTAAAAACAAAAATTGGTTCCTAGGTAAGCATGTGTGGGCTTGAGTTCATCACGCAGAGATGTCATCAGCCATGACGTTATTTCTTCCAAGTTCCTTCTGGAAGCCCAGACGTAGAGAGGGTGTGGAGAGTTGCAATCCTTGCAGCTGCTCATTCAAGGCTGAGGTAATCAAACAATAGTAGTATATCTCAAGTCAGCTTTTGACATGATTCATACCAGCCATGAACCTTGAGGTGCACATTTGAAAGATACAGTTTCAAGCAAAACAAGTAAAGCCGCACCAGAGAAGACAGTCATTTTTTGGGGGGCACCCTCGGGCAAGAAAGGCCATTTTCTCCTAAAAGTTTGAAGATTGGATGAAATTGTGTGAAATTCAGTGTTAATTTGGAAGCTGTTTCTGCTGTTTCTTCGCAAAAAGCCCGAGCTTAAGAATTTTACGGAGGACTGATGAGACATTAAATAGATATTCCGTCTGCCTGATTAGATGGATTTGCAAAGTTATTTTTGTACTTATTTACAAACTAAATAATTTTGTACCTGGCAGATTTTGTACGTAGCAATGTGATGTGGTTCACAAAAGGATTGGCAAAAAGCGAACCCTGTCATGGCCACTTTCAAATGAGGATCTTCCTGTTCGAATGAGGATCTCGGGTTCCATTGCACAAAGCTGCCTCCCATCTTTCTCTAGTGTCCATTGCTCGGCTGTACCTCTTTGATGGACCCATCGGCAACTCCTCCACCCACCCCCCACCCACCGCGTCCCCACCCCACCCTTTCCTCAGCTCGGGTCTGAAGCAGTAATTGTCCAGCGCCTTGGGACGTCCTCCTGATGTGAAAGGAGCTATACAAATGTAATTTTGTTGTTGTTGTTGTTGTTGTAAGTCATTCAATCTAACTCACCCAACTGCACTTTCACCTTAACATAATAATAATAATTATCCTTGCATTTGATATAGCGCTTTTCACATCTTACCGACATCTCAAAGCGCTTCACAGAATATAGTGTGCAAGTGAATTGGCTGTCTATTTGTGGGGCCGAAATATGCGCTGAAAGTGTGAATCTCTTGTGCAAAATTCGAATCCAAATCCATTCCAGTGCCAACACAGCAAAAAAATAATAAATTTGCCACGACAATTTCTCAATCCTTAAAGTTTATCTCTCAGTGAACACTAAACAGTGTGAAGGAAACCGCTCGCTTCAGGCGACTGAAAGTTCCTAATGGATCACAGAGAGAATAGAGTACCAAGCAGTAAACATAAAGTAGGGTTAAGACTGCAAAGCTTACAGCTCACGCAATCGATCAGATTCTTTAAGTGACTACAGGCTTGTAACATTAATAATAAATTATAATCCTTGCATTTGATGCAGCTTCGAGACGTCCTCGAGATGAACCCAGGTCCTCTCACTTATGAGACAAGCACTCTAACCGCTGAGCTACATAACTCCACTCCTTGATATTGGTTTGCTAATCAGTGTGTACGCAAACAGTTCCTACTTTTATTCAGCTTTTTTTACTTATGATTCAAATATTCTTATGATCTACAAACATATATACAGTCAATTCACTTTACAGTATATTCTGTAAAGCGTGTTGAGATGTCGGTATGATGTGAAAAGCCGCTATATAAAATTCAAGGATTATTATTAGTATTATTAAGTATGTTGCAGTCCTGCAGCTCAGTGGTTAGAGGGATTTGCCTTGCAAGCGAGTGAACTGGGTTCAATTACAGGCAGGGCAAAATCTTCCTGGGCAAGTTTCCTTACTGCACACGCCTATTAATAATAATCCCTTGAAAAAAAATTAAAAAATTGGTCACTTCAATCCACGATTGTTTGTGGGACACTGCTGTGTGCAATTTTGTCCATTTTTTAAATTACAGTCAATTCACTTGACAGCATACTCTGTGAAGCGCTTTTGAGACATTTAGAAGATGTGAAAAGCACACTCTATATCGAATGCAAAAGATTTATCACTCTTATTAGGTTGTGAAATTCACACAACAACTCGCAATAACTCCCCGGGCTAGGTGCAGTGTCGCTCGTGCAAAAAACAAAAACATTGCCATTTGCGACGCCGGGTTTAAGGAGAAATATTCGCCAGCGACTGCCAGTAAATCCTGGGAGATGTCACTGAGCAGACTTCACCAGCTCCAATAATGACAAAAAGCAGCAAGGTAGCCCTATGGCAGCCCCACAAATCTCTGAATGCAAAAAGGCACATACTGTTTTAGGTGTTTTAATTGCTCCATAACTCGTTGCTGTGCTGTATACTTATTCCACCAACCTCGTAATAATAATCCCGCAAAAGAAAATTGGTCATTTTCAATCCACAGATGTTTGTGTGTGGGGGGGACGCTGCTGTGCGCAATTGGCTGCCGTGTTTCGCCCACAAATATATACAGTCAAATTCACTTTACAGTACAGTGAAGCGCTTTGAGACACAGTCCAGAAGACGTGAAAAGCCGCTATATCAAATGCAAGGATTATTATTATATTATTATAGCACCCTTGACTAGAGGTAGTGCCTCTGAGCGCTTTGCGATGCCTATCAACCTCAGGGCTGCGCATTGAAAAGTGGAGATAGATAATGTAAATGTATTTTCACTCTTATTTTAGCTGAAGGTGAGGGAGTCACCAGAGAAGTAGGCAACAGCTTTCCCTCTGTTACACCACAGTCACTGTTCAGGTTTACAGGTTTGCAAAAAACCCCCCACACTGGTAATTATCTCCAGTTCAGCAGGCTGAAAAGGTGCAGCTCTGGAGTGCCAGAATCTCTGCAATCGATTTACAACTCAGGAGGGAAGGGTTGGAAGCATTTCTTCCAAAAGGGAAGCAAACGCAGCCTCCTCACTCGTTTCACTATCAAACAGGCTGAGGAATAATGAAAGGTCCACATACACTCACCCAGCGAGAAGATCAGCGAAAACGCCAGCAGGCTTGCGAGTTCGAAGGGTGACTTTTTCAACCAGTTTCGCTCCATTGCTGCCATGGGCGAGTCTGTGCAACTCTGCAAAGCACAACGTTAAGACAATAAGGAAACTAGGAAGTGTGTGCAGTGAACTTAACACACGCAGTCTTTCAGCAGAAGTACAGTCAGCAACATTAACCCACTCAAGGTCGGAGGCGAGCGGCAGATTTCCTCTTGTCAAGTTTAGATCGATCAATCAATCAATCAATCAATCACGTTTCTGATGTCTGAAGAAATCGGCCAGTTTCCTCTTGACAAGGTCTCTTTCAGAAGGCGCAGGACAGCTCAGCAGAATAAGATACTCAGCCGGTCTCAATCACCGAAGCCTAAAAACTTATCGAGTGAGAAGTTGACTGAAGTCAAAATTCCTTTAGGGTGTACTCCTCACCGAAGTGGGAGTTATTCATGTAAACAGGTTTCAGTGTTTTTTCATGCCCGTTCCATGTAAACTTGGCACCTGTTCAATAAAAACTACTGAAGTCTCCATAATACAAATGGATCACAATTGGGGGAGTGGCTGTGAGAAAAGCAGCCCTCACTGTCTGTGAAGTTGAAGTACAATGAATAAGAGAGAAAACACTTAAGAGACAGGGTGTGTGTGTGTGTGTGAGAGAGAGAGAAAGAGAAACGGAGGGAGTCGGAAAATCAAGGAAACAACAACAGGTTGCATTTGTATCTTGTCCTTTCATGTGAGGTAACAACAACAACTGTAAAATTACATTTTTAGAGCCTTTCACGTCAGGAGGACGTCCCAAGACGCTGGACAGATACTGCTTCAGACCCGAGCGGAGGACAGGGGTGGAGGGGGGGAAAGGGGGAGGAGTTGCCGATGGGTCCACCGAAGAGGAAAGTTTTAAGGCGAGACTTGAAAGAGGCCACGGAGGGGGCGAGCGAGGCGGAGGGACTGCGGGATGGAGTTCCAGAGGTTGGGGGCAGAGTGACTGAAGACTCACCCTCCAATGGTGGGACGGGTGGGTCGGGGGATGTGAAGCGGGCCAGAGCCTGCTGAGCGGAGGGGGCGGGCAAGTTGGTAAGGGGATAGGAGGTCACGGATGTAGGGTGGGGCGAGGTTGTGGAGGACTTTAAGTGTGAGGACCAGGATCTTGAATTGGATCCTCTGGATGATGGGGAGCCAATGGAGTCAGGCAAGGACGGGGGAGATGGGGTCACAGAGTTTGGAACGGTAGAGGACACGGGCCAGAGAGTTCTGGATTATCTGCAGCAAGGGGAGAGAGGAATTGGGTAGGGCGACCAGCAAGGCATTTGCATAGTCAAGCCGGGAGGTAAAGATCCAGATGGGGAGAGGAAGTCGTTTAACATTCCCAAAACCAGATGCTCTTTCGACAGACTGAAAGGACGGTGAGAACATGTCTCAAGCCCGCACACACTAAGATCAGGGAGTAATGTATTGAGGCACAAACTGAAGTTCGGATCAGCCGCGTCAAATGCCAGGTGGGGCCTGATCCTAATTCTTACGTTCTTATGTAACATCTCTGGTTCTCTTCATCAGTTATTAGATATGCAGAGAAACCCATGGTTTGATTTCAACACTGGCACTGAACTAGGAGGTAGAATAAACACCGAGGATAGCACACAAAAAAAATGCAACAGGGATCTAGATAGGCTATAGGCGAGTGGGCAAGAAGGTGGCAGATTAAATATAACATGGGGAAATGTGAAGTGATTGGTAGTAAAAAACAGAAAATATTTTTTTCTAGAAAGGGAGAAACTAGGTAGTGTTAACTGTTCAGACAGACTTGGGTGTCCC
The DNA here is from genome assembly GCA_035084275.1 of Hydrolagus colliei. NCBI lineage: Eukaryota > Metazoa > Chordata > Chondrichthyes > Chimaeriformes > Chimaeridae > Hydrolagus > Hydrolagus colliei. Next base: position 82,521,899 of record CM068745.1, on the reverse strand, counting down.
TGTACACCAGTCACAAAGTTTGCAGGTACAACAAGCAGTTAGGAAGGCTAACAGTATGTTGGTGTTCATTACAAAAGGGTTAGAATATAAGAGTAGGGAAGTCTTGCTGCAACTGTATAGGGCTCTGGTGAGACCGCACCTAGAGTATTGTGTGCAGATTTGGTCTCCTTATTTAAGAAAGAACATACCTGCCTTAGAGGGGGTGCAGTGTAGATTGGTTCCTGGGATGAGGGGGTTGAGCTATAGCTTGAGTAATCTAGGCCTATATTCTCTAGAATATAGAAGAATTAGAAGTGACCTTATAGAAACCTAAAAGATTATTAAAGGGGCATGACAGAGTAGACAGTGGAAGACAATTTCCTCTGGTTGGAGAAACCAGAACCAGGGGTCACAGTCTTAAGATTAGGGGTCAGCCTTTTTTGCAGAGTTGAGGAAAAACATCTTCACTCAGAGGTAGTGAATTTATGGAATTCTCTACCTCAAAAGTGCAGTAGATGCTCGGTCCTGAAATGGAGAGAATACTCCTGCTCCTAATTCTTATGTTCTTATGTAACATCTCTGTTTCTCTTCATCAGTTACAAGTAGTATGCAGAGAAAGCCATGGTTTGGTTTTGTAGAAAAGTTCCTTTACTTTGATTGAATTTAAAAAAAAGCTGGAACAGAGGGATATCTATATATGCTATATGTCCAGATACAAGTTAGACGAATTTATAAATGATGGATAGTGCTTTGTCTCTGTTCGTCTTTCCTGTTAATACAGCCATTAGTTCCGACCGGAACTTTGCAAATCTCACTGACTCTTTTAGGCAGACGCTATAACATTAATCCATCTCCCCAGGCATCAAGATATCCAAACACTCTCTCTGAGTCAATAAAGCCGGCTTCCTCTTCACCGCCCATTGAATGATGCATTTCAATTAAGATTTCACCCAAACAACTTTTTATCCTTCTGTCGCAGCCATTTTTTGGGGGGGAATAATGGCAATACCGCAATTCATTGTGAAATTCCAACCTTTTGGAGAGGGTGGGTTAACTGTGGACCACCGTTAGTGGGCGTCTGCAACAGTAAGTGGGAAAAGAGCAACCTAACACAGTGTTAAACGTAACTGTGGTAAATGTCTCTTTATATCACAAAAAATAATGAATGCCCGTAGAATAAACACATAAAACTCTTGGTGTATAGTGCTAAAATTCACTCTCCCAATGAAAATTGTATGTTTTCTGTAGTGCCAGGGATTTCTTTAAGCAGAAGGTGATTGAAAACCTGACACTCTCTGAAGAAGAAAGAAACACATGGGGTATAGGAGAGGGGCGTTAGGAGGGATCGAGGCTCATGTGGGGTATAAAAAATAAACGGTAGTCCCCTCCACAAATACATCCCCCAATAAATGTTAGCACCATCTAATAAACGTTACCCACAACCCACAAAAATAATTCTGAAGCTCAGTGGTTAGAGCACTCGCCTCGCAAGCAGGAGAACCGGGTTCAATTCCCGTTAGAGGTGAAATGTTAGGCAAGTTTCCTTAATCCACCCACCTCTGTTCACCCAGTGGTAAGTAGGAACACGGTTGTTGGTTGATTGGTGGATCGCTATTCCAGAAGTAACCGTTCCTTCATAACACAATAGTAATAAATTGGTCACTCAGCCCATGGCTGTTTGTGGGACAGTGCTGTGCGCAATTGGCTGCCACGTTTCTCCCAATACATCAATCAAATCACTCAATCAAAACTTACATTTATATAGCGCCTTCCGTGAGGACGTCCCAAGGCGCTGTACTGTCAGGTAGGGACAAGAGCATGGTAGGGAGGGATCGGGGCAGGACGAAGAAGAGTAGGAAAATTGACTGTATATTTGTGGGCAAAACAAAGTCACTACACTTCACAGTATATTCTGCAAAGCGCTTTGGGATGTCTCAAAGACATGATCAAGCTCTCTGTCAAGTGCCAGTGCAATTATTACTATAAACCCCAGCAGGTACTAGTCAGGCTGAATGGCCATTTCCGTGTTGTAATGTTGTACGTAATTAATCCACATTACAAATTCAATTACCAGCCATCATCACGTGTAACAGTCAACCAGAATTTCAGCCAAAGATATCCCTGGTTGGGCCAACTTGGGTAGCTCCAGTAGATTGGGATCAAGTATACTTGGTTGCTGTGTTCCTATTTAACTCCCAAATTAGTTTTGCAGGATTTTAGACCCAATGTTCCTGTGACTGCTGCTGGATGTTGTACTTGTTGAAGGTTATATTCCAAGGTGATGCTCCCAATTTCATAACGTTTCCAATGTGTAGAACACAACTTCTAATCATCGATTCAGCTCCTGGCTGGCCCTATAAACAATGTATTATTGCATTCAAGCGACACACATTGTATTTTAAGACTGACAAGATAATATTTTAGAAAGAAAACAGACAATAACTCAGTTTTCAATACAAACGTAACTGTCGAGAGAATGCTCACTGCTGGTTGCTAAGAATTTATTTATTGTAACATGTAATTTTCATGGAGCCAGACCCAGAATCAGAGCTCCATAACAGTAAATATATATTTTATAAGGTTACAGAGACAGATTGCACCCATGTTATGATACAGAAACAGTAATAAATCTGATTTAAAAATCTCAAGATATTCCCAGCTCCACTTACCTTTACAGAGAAACTCTGACATGAGCTAAGTGAACTGTCAATGTACATCACACAGGAAGAGCAGCACAACATTTCCTAGGACTCCTTTCCCAAATAGATAATTATTTGGGGGAAGGCAAGTTTGCAGGGCTATGGGGAGAGAGCAGGGTGGGGAGTTGGATTGAGTTGCTCTTTTCAAAAAGACGGCACAGACACGACGGGCCAAATGGCCTCCTTCCTGTGCTGTACAATCCTATAATTCTATGAGGTTATGTGATGAAGTACCATCGTGAGGTGAACAGTAGGTGCAGAAATGAATACAATGTTCTCGCTTCCCTCTGTGTATTGAGATACCCCCGGGAGAATTGGAATCTGTGACACTGTGTCCAACTTGGTACGAAATTGCATTCAAGTCTAATTTTGTTTCCCTACGCTGTAGAGTTTCTGAATTAAGTGATCGACTGCAAATTGGCCTCATTGGCATATTGGTTAGAGAGTTGACAATGAGCCTGGAGAATAATATCTCGAGGCCGCTGCTGAAAGGTAGACATCTGATGCCTACTATTAGTATTAGTAGTAGTAGTATCCTTTTAGATCAACCGTGGTAGACCAGCTTCCAAATCAACTGGACTGGCATCCACAATAGCACAACAACAACAACAACAAATTACATTTATAGAGCGCCTTTCACGTCGGGAGGACGTCCCAAGGCGCTGCACAGGAGGCGTGTGACCCGAGCTGGGAGGGGAGTGTTTGGGAAGGGGTGAAACACGAAGGGGAGGTAAAAGAGTTCGGGGTGGGACAAAAGGCACGGTCGAAGAGGAAAGTCTTCAAACCGGCCTTGAAAGAGGAAAGGGAAGAGACGAAACGGAGGGATTGAGGGATGGCATTCCATAGGGTGGGAGCGGAGAAACTGAAGGCCCGGCCTCCGATGGTGGGGCGGTTCGGGCGGGGGGCTTGGAGCAGGCCAAGTCCTGCTGAACGGAGGGTCCGGGTGGGCGTGTAGGGAGAGAGTAGATCGGCTAGGTAGGATGGGGCAAGGCCGTGTAAGGCCTTGTAGGTGAGGACGAGGATCTTGAACTCGATCCTCTGGAGGATGGGGAGCCAGTGGAGACGGGCGAGGGTGGGGGTTATGTGGTCGCGGAGGCGGGTGCGGGATAGTACACGGGCTGCAGAGTTTTGGATGACCTGCAGCCTGTGAATGGAGGAACTGGGGAGGCCGACGAGGAGAGAATTTCCGTAGTCCAGCCGTGAGGTGATGTACGCGTGCACGAGTGTTTCGGCAGCGCGGGGGGTAAGATGGTTGCGGAGCCTGGCAATGTTGCGCAGGTGGAAATAAGCGGTGCCGGTCAAGGCACAGATGTGGGGGAGGAAGGAAAGTTTTTGATCGAACGTGATGCCGAGGTTCCTGATTGGCTTTGTGAGGTGGAGAGTACAGCCTTGGATGTTGAGGCTGGCAGCGCCCAATGTGCGGAGGCGCTGGCTTGAGCCAATCAGGAGGGCCTCGGTCTTACTCACGTTCAATTGCAAGTTGTCCCTCGTCGACGACTCGATGTCGGACAGACATGCTGTCAGAACATCGATCGTCTGGGGGTTGAGGGATGAGGCAGAAAGGTACAACTGGGTGTCGTCCGCATACATGTGGAAATTTACCCCATGTTTGCGGATGACGTCGCCCAGAGGGAGCGTGTAAATGGTGAAAAGGAGGGGACCGAGGACAGAGCCCTGAGGAACGCCGTGAGAAACTGTGCGGGGGTTTGAAGAAAAACCGTTGGAAGAAACAAAATGTAAACGGTGGGTCAAATAAGAGTGGAACCAGTCAAGGACTGTGCCTTGAAGGTTGTGGTGGGAGGAAAGACGTTGGAGGAGGATGGTGTGATCGACTGTGTCGAACGCAGCAGACAGGTCAAGGAGGACGAGGAGGCAGAGGGAGCCCTGGTCACAGGCGGTTAGGATGTCATTTGTGACCTTGACCAGGGCAGTTTCTGTGCTGTGGATAGGGCGGAAACCTGATTGGAGGGGTTCAAAAAGTGAGTTCACAAGGCAAAGCAACTCAAGCTCCGAATTGCCGAAAGTGCAGTGCAATTAAAGTTTTGCATTAGTTTTGAATATTCAGTCAGTGTTATCCAATGAATCATCATTGAACCTGCCTGCGTGCGGGATTCAATAAATTATCTCGGATGCAAAACATAGATTAAGGTACATCCATCAATTGTTTTGCACAAACGAACACTATGGGCTGTCTGTTTTCATTTGTATTCAGATCAGTATGTTTCTAGGCAATTAGTTGTGCAGCAATAGATCTGTGGAATTGTTTGCGACACAAGGGACTTGTGTGAAATTCAGCGTATGCTATCTATTGAGCTGTTACATTCAGGGTCCCGGTATACAGTGACCTTTCTAGATAATTTATTATTATTAAAATGAACCTGTTTCCACATTACAAAAGACCTGATATTCAATACTGTATACACCTTCCAAGAACAGCCTAGTTTCTTTGATTTCGCTCACCATCCATTCTCATTGGGACTATCTCATTGTCTTCAGGTGAATGTGAAAGTTGGCACGACACTATTCAAAAACAGAAGGGACTTTCTCTGGGTGTGTGATCAACAGTTCTTCATCTAAATTTGCTATTCACCTCAGTGGGGTTTTATGGAAACTTCTTCTGTTAAAAAAAACTATTCATTATACTGTACTTCCCAATAATTAGCAGGAAATCTCGGAATGATAGCACGCACGCGCTAATGTACAAAATGCTAATGTTTGTTAACACTTTTAACGTTTAAAAGAAAGTGTCAAATTTGAATGAAAATTGTTCGTTGACCATTTTGTGTTTTTTTTTAACTAGAGCTGCGCCATTTCAGCAGTTGTTCAATGTGTGCCTGTAACTACACAGTCACGACATGCTACACAATAAAAAGTAGTATTTTAGACTTCTCAATGGCGTAATCAATGCAAGGATTAATTGAGGAATTGTTGCTTTTTAGACTCAGTTGCTACCAGACAGGGGAAAAGGAGCTGAGATCTCCGCAAAGATCAAACAATAACGTGCCTGAAAGAAACTTAAAGGGTTTAACACTCTAAAAGGAGAATTGAAACCATTTGCAAAACATGATAAAAGTTAAAGTTTCAGTCTAATACATTGCATAGTATATACTTAAGCGGAGAATCGCTTGTGAAGCACTATATGATATTGTGTCATGATGAATTCTTTCTTCAAATGTTGGAGGGATTGAATTCCAGCACTTTTGCAGGTTGCCAAGTTGTTTTTCATCTTAAAACCCAGAAAATTACAGACAGGGCGATGACCCAAGAGTAAAATAACAACGGTTAAAAATACTTCAAATCTTGACGCCTACACATGTGGCGGTTAGGATGTCATTTGTGACCTTGACCAGGGCAGTTTCTGTGCTGTGGATAGGGCGGAAACCTGATTGGAGGGGTTCAAGAAGTGAGTGAGTTGAAAGGAAAGAGCGGAGCTGGGAGGCAACCACTCTTTCAAGGACCTTGGATAGAAACGGGCGGTTGGAGATGGGTCAGTAGCTTGATGGTTGCGACGCATCAAGGGAGGGTTTCTTCAGGATAGGGGTGATGGTGGCTGTTTTATGGGAGGTAGGGACGCTGCCTAAGGAGAGGGAAAGGTTAATGGTGTCAGAAATGAGCGGGGCTAACAAATGGAGCTGGGTGCGGAGGAGGGGGGTAGGGATGGGGTCCAATGAGCACGTGGTGGGTTTCATGGAGGTGATTGTTTTTGTGACTGAAAGCGGGGTGGTGGGGTTGAAAGTGTGAAATGGGGGGTGAGTAGGGGTTGAGGTAGCTGATGAGGGCGCTGAGGTGGAGGAGTGGTGGGGGGAGGAAACCGCAGAGCGGATTTTCTCAATTTTAGACTCGAGGAAGTCCAGCATCTCCTCACAACGAACGTTTGAGGAGAGGATCTGCGAGGTGAGGCGGGGGGGGCGGAGCAGCTGGTTGGTGGTGGCGAAGAGGAGGCGGTGGTTGTCCTTCGCTTCCAGGATTATCCTGGAGTAGAAGGCTGATTTGGCGGTGGCTAGGGCGGAGCGGTAAAATTTGATGCGGTCCAGCCAGATTTGCCGGTGGACAGTGAGGCCAGATTTGAGCCAGGTGCGTTCAGCTGCTCTCACTTGGCTTTTGAGGGAACGGAGGTGAGTTGTGTACCACGGTGACGACCGGGAATGGGAGATGGTTTTGGAGGTGAGGGGGGCCAGGGTGTCGAGGGTAGTGGAGAGGGTGTTGTGGAGGGCGGTGTTGGCGGAGGATGGGTCGGTACAAAAATAATGCCATTGTGGGAAGAGGTCGGAGGTTTCTAGGCCAGAGGTGAAAGTTTGAGGGGGAATCTTCTTCCAGGGCCGGTAGAAGATGGTGGTGGGTTTGGAAGTGGAGGGGGGAGGGATAGAGGTGTTGCAGGAAATGAAAAAATGGTCGGAAATGGCCTTGTCTGTGATGGTGACGCCAGAGACGTTGAGGCCTCGGGTGATCACCAGATCGAGAGGATGGCCGTGAGTGTGGGTGGCAGTGTTGATATGAAGGGAGAAGTTGAAAGACGAAAGTAAAGAGGAAAATTCAGAGGAAATGGGGCAGGAGGGGGTGAAATGGAGGTTGAAATCGCCAAGAATAATAAGGCGATCAGAGAAGACAAAGAGAAGACACAAAGAGTCTTACTGGACAGACCGCGCGGCAGGAATGCCTGGCCTTAGCCCTGTGGTCGAACAGAACAGGGGGAAGCGGACGGAAAAGGGTGGTGGAAGTCGATCGGCAAAACCGTTGATCATTTTAAGACTTTTCACGTTTTCAACAGACTTTTAAAAGTACTGTAACATCAGCTCTGCGGTGTTGGGTAGCGCTGATTGAACCAGTCTGTTTACAACACCAACATTTTTGGGGGATTTGCTCTGTTTAACTTTTCTTAGCCTCGAAGCCCGGCACTCCCATGTTGTTGAAACTGGTCATCCTGCTTTTGTGCTGCAATTACAGCTCATGCAAGTTGCACTGTTTCTCCCATTTTCCATTGTTGGTCGAATTCCCTGTGTCAATCGAGATTTTCCAATAATCACTGGCAGCGCGCAGAAATTTATGAATTTCCAGACTCCCACGTGTAGAGTGTCTGTCCCCGGGATATTGACCACTTTGTGGAGCTCCTGGAGCTCAGTGGGTTAGAGCATTCAATTTTACAGGTGTGAGATCGGTGTTCGAATCCAGGCAGGTCAGGGCGAAATCTTGGGCATGTTTCCTTACTCCACACGCCTATTAATAATCCCTCACATTTAAAAAAAATAAATTGGTCATTTCAATCCACGACTGTTTGTGGGGGACACTGCTGTGCGCAATTGGCTGCCACGTTTCGCCCACAAATATACAGTCAATTCACATTACAGTCTATTCTGTGAAGAGCTTTGGGTCGTCTTGTCGACGTGAAAAGCGCTATATTAAATGCAAGGATTCTTATTATTCTTATTATATACTGCCTCATGTCTCAACAGGCTCCCTACCCATGCCATAGCATGTATAATGTATTATAGCTGCTGCAGTTACACTCCCCCCTCGGTGTTCTATGGCGTCTGCTTTTAATACGCATTTCCGCTGGCTAATAAATACCTCTTTAATGAGAAAACCTGGTTTCCATGACCCCTTATTGGATGAACGTTTCGCAAGTCACAGAGTGGCTTTATTCTCCAAAGCTTGTTAGTAATGACAGTAATGGTAGTAATGATAAAAAATAATCATACATTCGATGTGGCGCCTTATCACGTCTTCGAGACGTCTCAAAGCGCGTCACAGAATACATTGCAAAATGAGTTGACTATATATTAATTGATCAAAAAATATGGCCTGATTCCTGTACCGCCATCTCCCCACTGTGTCTCACTCCTGCGGCTTTAATGTTCTCTCTCTCTCTCTGTCTCTGCTGTTTATGAAGCTGGGCAGTTAAAAAAAAGTGTCAGGGGGAAAAAAAAGTCTGGGCAGGCAGTGTGAAATGCAATGCATCATGATTGATTCCACGAGATAATTACAGACCGCGCACATAATGGTCTTGTGCCTTGTAGGAACTTGCAAATGCTGGGAGTGTCGCACAAGCACAAGCACACAGCTCGGTGACTTTCCGCAAACGTTTCGACAGAGAGCCCTAATCGCACTCGAGAGGCACTGAAGCGCGTTGGGAAGAACCAAAGCAGACGTTAACACAGTTGACGGGCGGATGTTACGGATTGCCGAGATTTTTTAAAACAAGAGGCCGACGCATCTGATAGAAATCAACTGTGACATGATTTGAGCTGGTGTGTGTGTGTTTTTTTTGTTTTTTTTCTTTAAAAAAATGTGGTAAATCTCTACGAACAAGTTTACTGCTTGTAAAACCCAACGTTGCTTTGGCATTAGAGCAACTGAGTCCCCTAAACCCGAGGCTCCCCCAACGTCCCCAGCCTCCCACACCTTCCCACTTGGCCCCCAGACCGAATACATCGTAGCAAATGATGTAGTTTGTACATGTAGTTGATAAATGTCAGGGTATATGAGCTGCTGTCCCTGCCGGAGTATCAGAATGGGGCAAAATATAAACAAAATGTCTGGTGGCGTTTTGCACACCCATGGATCCCTGATATCACCAGTGATTCTCACTTGTTGGCCAAGTTTCCACCCCATGTGTGGCATGTCACCGGGCTGGTCACTCCAGTGCTAACGTTCCTGTTTAACACTTCCTTGGGCTGTCCTCCCCCGACCCGAACCTTGCTTTACAAGCGTGGGGGGGGGGGGGGGGGGGTTTGGTAACCGATTGGGATTCTCTTTATCAGCAAAGGGCAAAGGGAGCTCTGCCTCCCAAAGTAGGGATCTGCGACAAAAACTATCACTCTCCACGCCAAGTAACCACCTATACATCTGCAGTGACTTACACTCGCCTCGTGTAACTCCCATTCCACTACAAATCCTGAGGCAGCTGAGAAGTTGTACAGTCAGAGGATGAGGGCGTGGGTTAGCAGTGTGTGGGTGGATGGTGCGGAAGAAACAAAATCCTTTTATAAAATACCTCTCCCTTAAATGACTCAGGTAGTGAAGCCTATGCAATACGTGCCTCTAGGGTTTAAGCATCGATCCACAATCTGTTGAGCAAAGGTGACTTCAATTTGGGGGGGGGTTGGTACAGATATTGGTCTCGGGAACGTTTGTCGATGATGGGAAGGGTAGGGGGTGGGGGGGTGGGGGGGGGGGGAGATAAAATCATCTCTGGCGAGATGTGATCCAGCCATCAATCACATCTCGCCAGACGTGATAAAGGCGCTGTATCAAACGCCATGAATGATTATTGTTAATGTCAACCAGGTGTGGTATTAATTTGGGGACCAGGATCCTGGCAATTTTTAGTTCGGAAAAAAAAGGGTTTTACAAACTGGAACTCAATTTTTAGAATTTTCCACTAGTCAGTCTTTTAAAAATTTTAAGATGAAATGGCAGAACATGCTGAGATCTAAGGGGAAATTACTCCCCTCCGGGTGGGTGGGTGGGTGGGGGGGGGAGCTGAAGAATGATCCTTCGCACTACAATAAGTTTCATACTGCAGAGCTGAGCACAGAGCTCATATACAACGACAATCTCACTCACATTATTGTCACTAGCCTCTCTCTCTCTCTCTCTCTCACTCCTTCCTTTCTCATGCCCTGCCAGTTCTTTCTCCTCTTTCTCTGTCAGCACCTGATTGACTACAGTGATTACAAACAACTCTGTGACTCAAACATTTAAAAAAAGCGGATTAAATGGCTTATTAAATAGTTTGTGGTCAAATGTGACTGAGAATCGTTCGTTAAAAGGGGAAGAAGATACCAGCGCCCGAAATTCTGTGATTTATCTCTTGTTTCCCCCATTTGTTTCTTGTGTGAGACACGCTGTGGAGAACGGAATACTAGATCCTTTTTTGGTCAAGAGCTCCAGGCAGCTGAAGTTGAGATATTATATAAACAGCCGAGGTTTGACTCCACCTTTCATCAGAACTTTCTTCAAGCTCATGAGTGCCATCTACTGCACAATTCTGCGCCTCCATTTCCTGCACTCTTGTCTTTGAGAGCAAATTGGCTAATAAACCTGTAATGACAACTATTATTATCCGCAATTAAAATAGCCCTTGTTACGTCTACGAGACGTTTCAATAGCGCTTCACGGTAAAGTGAATCGACTGTACATTTTGGGGGGAGGGAGGCGAAACGCGGCAGCCAATTGCACACGGCAGCGTCGCCCACACAAACAGACTTGGGATAGAGTGTGTGCGGAGAGGGGAAAAAAAGCCACTTGGGCTAAGGTTTCACCCTGTCTGAGAATCTAATCCAGGTCCCTCTCACTTGCGAGGGGAGGACTAGTCTAATTACTAAGCTACGGGATTCCACGCCATGTTCCTGCGATTCTGTAAGAAAATGCAACACGGAGCAAAAACAAATGGTCGATTTGGCCGTCAAACCCTCCACCTTCCACGGGGCACTGAAAACCCACCTTGTGATGGACCGAAAAACCTGTGATATCCACCCTATTGTCTGAAAAAATATATATAATTTCTTTAAGAATTATTAAACATCGTAGCGGAATCACCCCGTACATATATTAAACCCAGTATCCATCTCGGCATTTGAATGGAAAAAAACCCCGCAATCCACCTTTTCTCTTTGAAAATGATTATTCAAAAAGAGATTATTCATCAAAAGGATTATTCAGAACTCCACCACACATGTTCTCTCACCGGGCTCCCCTTTCTTGCCTGGCTTCCCATCCCTCAGAGAATTGACTACAAAATCCTCATTCTCACCTTCAAAGCCCTCCGCAGTCTTGCTTGCCTTTACTTCTACTGACTCCTCCGAATCCCATATCGGCCGGTTTGCTCCCTCCGCTCGGCAGACTCGGGCCTCTCACACTTCCCTGTCCCAGCGATGGTGATCGCGCATTCAGCATCTCTGCTCCCACACTCTGGAATTCTATCCCGCCGTACTAGCCTCTCTTTCAACTCCTGTCTAAAGACCTTCCTCTACGACAGTGCCTTCGACCACCCTCCCATCTCTACTCCCACTGCCCTCCTCCACACCTCCTGACCCCAACTACCAGCTCAGGTCCAACATGAAGGGCGTTTATACAAGGAGCAATTTGTGTTCTTGTTGTTGTGGTTGAAACTCTATCCATCTCACCCCCGTCTTTAACACCTGCCTTAAGAGGTTTCTGTTCAACCACACATTCATTTATCTCCTCCCTCCATCTCCTCACCTTCCCCACTCCTCAGCTGGGGTCCCCAGCCAGCTCTGTGAAGTACTTTGAGACATCTTCACCTGACCATGCATGACGGGGTGCTATCTAAATGTAAACTGTTTTTGTCGTCTTTATGGCTCCCCCCTTTCTCTCCTCGCTCCTACTTTTAAAAGATTGACAAATTTATTAAAAACTCGATAGTTTGGATGTTTTGTGCAGTCGCGTCCAGTCACCATACACAGTGTTTCACATTACTATGGATTGAAATATTTACCGCGTCTCATTCAAATTTTTTTTTTAACAAATTGTGCACTATTTCCATATTACTCTAGTTTTTTGCGGATATTCACAGGACCGAGTTCGCCTGATCCTAAAGCATATGATCACATTCGGTCTCCAAGCCATAATCTATCACAACATCTCTCTGCCACCGTCAAGCCGGACTTTCACATCCATAATTATAAGAGGCTCCATGTTTCCACTTATAGCGTCGGAATGATAGCTCAACCCCCGAGTCAAAGAATTCAGTCTTCACTGACGTACCTAATTCAAAAATGCCCAGTCCGCGGAGTGCTGTTAACACAGATATCTATCCTGCCTTCACAAACACTGCTTCCCTCTGTCTCCTTCAAAAACACTGGAGCCTTGCTGCAGGGAATAAGCGGGATTCCATTGAAATTAGTTACAATCGCAATTCTTTTTCTCTGTGTCCTCGCGGCATGACTGAGATACAAACAGTGCGAACAAGGACTCCGATGCCGCAGTACTGAGCGCCCCACAAAACACAGGCACATACATACATACATACATAGAGTCAAAATTACATCAGTCGTGAAGAATTTAGCCACACGCATCTCAAAGTAATGTGGAGAACTGAGCAACTCACCAGCGTAGGACTGAACAGTTAGTTACTCTTGTCACAAAGGCAGATAACCATTATCCTGTTTACCGGGCACATTTGCATTGTCACTCATTATAATTGCAACAGCAATTATTACTACTATTTTTAGACGCACTATTATGGCTTGAGTGCATCTCGGAAAAGTAATACAGCACGTGGTAATAAAAATCCTTACATTTGGGATATTTGAAGTATATCATTGTGTAAAACCCAGTAATCGTGTGGGTTTTGTGTGTGTGTGTTTGTAAGAAAACAGGGGCCGATTCTTGAATCGGCGTTATGTTGATACCATTTGACAGATGTGGAGAAAGAGAAGTTGAAAATCTGGAGGGGTTTTCCATGGGATTAAACACTCCTGATTTCCTGTTTTCCAATGTTTTGGCGCCAGTTAAGTTCACGGTTTGGGTTCAGCTCCGTGTTCCCCTTACTATTTTCCTCGCTCTTCCCACTGGTGTCAATTTGTGTCTGGGTGTAGAGCTGGCTTCTGGTGATCATCCTGAAACGAACCGGCTGCGAGATCGTCAGGCTGTGAACGGGAGAAAAACCTTCACTGTGAGCTTTCACTCGTACCTGAAGACAATGGGCGATGGCAGCAATGGGTTACTGATCCGATGGCAACAGATCTAAGCTTCAGCAACAAACAAGATGCTACGGATATCATAAGAGACAAGTCAGAGAGAGAAGGCAAACAGATTTTCTGCTCTCTGATTTTACATTTGGACAACTATAATCTAATATATATACAGTATATAACGCGTGATGTAGATTGGTGTTCCATAGAGTAGGAGGCAGAGAGTGTGAAGGGTTGACCGGCGATGGTGGGACAAACCGAGCAGGCCAGAGACTGCTGAGCAGAGGGAGCGAACATGTTGACATGGGGTCAGCGGGTCTCAGAGGTAAGGAAGGGGCAAGGCCTTGGAGGCAAGGACTTTGAGGATTTTGAACTCTACCCTCTGGAGGATGGGGAGCCGGTGGAGCTGGATGAGGGTGAGAGCGATGGGATCACGGAGCACGGTGTGGGAGATCGGAGCCAGGATAGCATGTCAGTGCAGGATGAGGAGAGTGATGTTTCTAGGCTAGTACAAAGTGGGTGTAGATTGACAGAGCTGCTGTTTGTTTGTTTGTTGGATCATCATCAACAACAATAGTGAATGAATCATCTCAATTAAAGGATTTGCCGAACAATAGGCAAATGGGTTTAAAAGATCTGCCCTGGATTACGCATGGGTTTGAGGCTTCCATTTGACCCCCACATAGCTCGGACACATATTTTAGGTTAGGGTGACGAGGCCAAAATTTGTATTTCTAGAGTGCGTAATACATAGCAGATTTGCACGTACGTAGCTTCACAGTAATGTGTACTTTGTGTGTTCACTAACAGAAGCCAGGCGGTTGTAGTTACAGCCATGCCTCAGTCCGTGCTTGCTAATCGTACAGCAGAAACCACTTTTAATTGTCTCCTGTATATAACAACAAAATTACACTTGTAGAGCACCATTCATGTTGGGAGGACGTCCCATGGCACTGAACCATCGGGGGGTGGGGGAGGCAGGGGGGGGTGTCAGGATCCGAGCATGGGGGGCAAGGGGAGAGAGGGAGCAGGGGAGGGCAGAAGAGGTGGGATGGCGGCTGAAGACACTGTTCAAAAGGTGTGTCTCGAGTTGGGACATTGAGCAATGACGACAAATGTTAAAAAAAATAAGGAGGAAATGGAAGCCACCGGTAATTTGAGCAGCGGTTCTGTTACCAGCCTCAAAATAGGCAGTTACTAAACCACAGGGAAAAAACAATCAAGCCACCTCTGCTGCCATCCTGTGTCTAACCTGCGTTTGAATCCAGGCAGGTCAGGGTGAAAACTTGGGCAAGTTTCCTTACTCCACACACACACACACACACACACGCCTAATAATAATCCGTCTCAAAAAACCCACAATAATAAAATTGGTCATTTTCAACCCACGACTGTGCGCAATTGGCTGCCGTGTTTCACCCACAAATATACAGTCAATTCACTTTACAGTATATTCTGTGAAGCGCTTTGAGACGGCGATAAGATGTGAAAAGCGCTATATCAAATGCAAGGATTATTATTATTTATTAATACGCCCCCAGAATTAGATACACAGATTTTAATCAGGTTTCATTTTTTTTCTACGTACTGTATAACATTCTGGAATTTAAATGTGGATCTGCGAGAGTGTTTACACCATCATTTTACGCTTCAGAGATACAAAGATGCAAGCGCTGCCCAGTTTTAGCCATCAATGTGTCAGTAACATTGAAATAAACAAACGCCTTCCCATTGGATCACATTGAGTTCCAGAGGAAAAAACAGAACAACAGAATCAATTGAACTGTTCCGGCTTCAAAACATTTTACTGGATAAGGTGCTATAAAAAAAATCCAACTTATTCTTTCTCGGACTGCTCAGTGTGTATGTCGGTAATAATCCTCGCCTTTGAGATTACTGTCTTACCACCTCGTTCAAACATTTCAAGACTTTCTCCGCCAGGTTTCCTGTGAGATGAATGCCAAGGCTAATTTGTGGACTGCAAACGTCCCACAAGCAGCCAACGAAGTGAATCATTGATTTTTTTTTATCTGGGGTATTGTTAACTAATCCAGCCATCAGTAGAAACGCCCTCGTTCCTTTCAGATACTGCCACAAGATCCTTAACATCTACCCAACCAGGCAGACATGACCTTGGTTTGGACATCTCATCCGAAGGACACCACCTCAGCCCTCCCCGCCCCCACTCCCACAATTGTAGTGGATGTGAATTGTAATTGTATCTGCTTTTAGAATAGTCGACTTTCTGACTCAAAAGGCGAGACTTTCACTCTACTGCAACACCAACACAATCTTTGTGCATTTATTTATACATCACATTTCACATAGGAGTAATGCCTCAGAGCGCTTTAACAGTGGCGGGATCGGACTCCGGGCAAGTGGGTAGTAGGGGCAGGTAACTAGAGGTGGTCGTTGAGGCGGTAGGTTTAGGTGGGCTTTAAAGTGTAGAGATCCAGAGGCTTGGGGGTGTAGTGACTGATTGGCTCGGCTACCAATGGTGGCAGTGTGGGGGGGTTTGTTGAGCGGGGAGGGGGGTGGGTGGGGATTGTAGAGTTGAATCAACATAAAGTGCACCTCCCGAACCCCACTTCTCCTGCCTGCCAGCCTCAAAGTAGGAAGCAAGATTGTTGTTGAATTCTAGCAATATATTTGTGGTGTTTCACCATCAGCAGAGTCCAGCCTCATGTGTCTTGACTGTCTCACATCCTGTGTGTTATGTATTCACGACATACGTGTACACAGTACAAGGGTATATTTTGCTGGAGTGCCCAAATCTCAAATGACCAGTTACAAGCCGCCGTTCATTCAATGCTGATACCCAAATCTTACCGAGCCGTGAAACAGTCGGAAGGTTTTGGTAAACGGTGCTTAGGGTATGAAAGCGTTTAGAAAGCATTCGGTGTGTTTTTTTGTTCGCTGGCGCTGTGTACTTCTTTTATATTGGAGTGAAGTGGCGTGTTTAAACAAGTCTGCAAATTGAGTGCAGGGGTCATTTTATATGTGTACCGCTAGTAACTAAGCAACTGGCCAAACCTCTGACGCTATGCAAATACTGCAGGCAAAGCGCAGTCAAGCAAAAGCCAAGAGGTATCAGATTACAGTACAATGAGTCTGTGACTATGAAAGTAATGCTGTTTCGGGTTCAGTCCTTTCCTCTCCTATACAGTCCATGCCATTATTGACTTCATAATTCCACTCTGTGACTCTTCTACACACAAATTAATTTCCCTTCTTCGGCCACTCTTTGCGGAGGTACTCCTCCAATATATTCTTACATAGCGTCCCCATTTCCCCCCCCCCCAACCCACCCACCCACCCCTCCCTTCCCACCACGGCATATCACTACTGTACCTTAGTACTTATCAGTTTATTAAGAGAGTTTATTGATCGTACCATACTGGGACACACTCCACTTCCCAAGGTGCTTAAAGGTCTAAACTTGGCATCTCCGGTTTGTACTGTAGTTGGTTAGCTATGTAAAAGTCTTGTTGAGTTGAATAAATAAATAAGCACTTAAATCAATTGTCCTATCTGCTTTGGGAGGTTTTTTTCGCCCCCTTAAACTTGATGTGTATCAAGCTGAGGCTTTTGGGTATGCGCTCTCACCTCTCAAATAGTAGGTCGTTGACCCACTGCTCCTATTCTCTGAAGGCTAGAAGAGACTCGAAACATCAACTGATTGTGTTCTCTTTTAGAGGCTGAATGGCCCGAGGGGCATTCGTAGCATTTGTGTTATTTCTCTTGCCCAATTGCCAGCATTCCTAGTTTTTTTTAAATTATTTTTATTTTACAGCATTTTACATCTCTTGTCAAGATGCCATCTTAACTTTACTTATCTTTGCTTTCTCAATTATTTGGCATCCGCCCTGGCATTGTGGAGCACACCGAGATATAATCACAATATAATCAGAATAATGCTTGCATTTGATATAGCGGCTTTCCACGTCTTCCAGACTGTGTCTCAAAACGCTTCACTGAATATACTGTAAAAGTGAATTGACTGTGTATTTGTGGGCGAAACACGGCACAGCAGTAAAGATTGAAATGACCAATTTATTATTGTGCTTTTTTTTTGAAAGGGGGGGAATTATTATTAGGCGTGTGTGTGGAGCAAGGAAATTTGCCCAAGGTTTCGCCCTGATCTGCCTGGATTCGAAACACAGGTCTCACGTTTGTAAGGCAAGTGCTCTAATCACTGAGCTACAGGAACTCCACAGATTATTATACACAAAAGTAAGATGTTTTGGCCCTTTTTTCTTTATTCTTCTTGATAATTCTAAAATAGATCAATCAGGATATGTTGCAAGGTCCGTATGTAAACACAGCAACCCCAGACAGGCATTCATACCAACTCGTGTATATTGAAGGAGTGAAAATTGATTCAAACACTAATAGCTTTATTTCAAAACTCAAACGCAGCATACGATTTGCTGGCAACCCCCCACACAAAGTGGACAAACACTACCATAATAGGTCATGGTAGTGAGAATGTAGCTCCAAGTTACTCATTCAAGTAGCAAGCTTATCAACCCACATCGTAGAATAGAGAACTGGGGCTTACCAACTACATTCAAGCTGAAGGAAGCCGTTATGAGAAAAAGCTAGAGAGGCTAGATTTATGCTGATTGGAGCAGAAAAGGTTATGAGGAGACCTAATACTGTAGAGGGTTTCAAGATCGTGAGGGGATTCGATAGAGTAATAAACAGGGAAAAACTGTTTCCACTGGTGGGTCTATCAGTGACTCGTGGTCACAGATTTAAAATAGTTTCTAAAAGAAGCAAAGGGGAGCTGAGGAGAAGTTTTTTCACTCTCTAGTGAATTGTTGGAATCTGGAATGCATTGCCTGAAAAGGTGGTGGAGGCCGATTCGATAACAACTTTTAAAAGAGAGGTAGACGTTTATTTGGGGAGAATGGGTTTGCGAGGTTATGGGGAGAGAGACAGAGAGCTGGGCAGTGGGATTAAATTGCTCTTTTCAAAGAGCCAGCACAGACTCGATGGGCCGAATGGCCTCCTTTTGTGCCGTAACATTCTATGATTCTATGTAATACAGCAGCCTTTAAAACTGAGAAATTAAGATTTACATATGGTAACGTTAGTTAGTGACTTCCCAGAACCCAACCTGGGTAACTAAGGAGTCTGACAAGTGGCCTAAGAACTGCATAACTGTTCTGAAAAAGCAATCCTTGCTACGTCAGAATTTAAATAAGTGAAATGCCTTATTGAGGAAATCTCCGCGAGTACAGTACACAGAAATGCCTGGCTGAGCAGCCTTGAATCCATCCACACAAAAGGAGAAACTTTGTACAAGTCATAAGATATGGAAGACAATTGCTATGTTTTTTTTTAAAAATAGACATAAAACACTCCCTAACTCCTGTTGTGGTTGGCCAACAATAACAACTTGCATTTATATAGTGCCCTTCACATCGGAGTGCTAGAATTAGATAACCGGAATATAGAACTTCTTGTATTTTATTTGGAGGCTTAGCTAAACTTGATATGACACCCCACTCAGCTTCTGTTCACCCTGCAATCCAAACCCGAGGACGTTTGAGATCCTCCAAGCCTTAGCTTTTGCCCAACCTGCGCCTAATACTTTCCTTCCGGAATTAGTTAAGATGAGTGCGTCCCTTCAGGGAAAGAGTACCCAGTTCCATTCCAACAGTTTATCTCCGGTGTTTCCGTGTGTGTGTGTGTAGGTGGGAATGCCTGCAAGTCTCAGATTGGTTTGGATACTTTCAAGTGTGGTGATGGGTTTCCTCATGTAGCAGACAGACATCTATCTGCCTGATCTCCCCCCACCCAAAAAAAAATGAGCATGCTCTTCAACATCTCAAAATGCTTCACAAGATTTACCACAAAATGTAGTGACTGTAATTTGTAGGCAAACTGATTAGCAACGTTTGATACTGGAGTTTCTCATGGATGGAGGTTTTTACATGAAATAGCAAAGCATCACTTTTCTACTTATTCGTGCAGATGTCTTTATTTCCAGATGATTTTTTTGGACACAAAGCACAGAAGAGAGACTGAAATCATCAGTGTAAATTAACTGGATCTGTTTGTCAAGCCAGAAAAAAAAATCCAATTGACCAAAGGGCTGCTAAGTGATTTCTCATTCCAGTTATACTCCCTCCTCATCGGGCTTTCCTGGTTCTTCCCTTCGCAAGCTGCAGATCACTCTGCAGCTTGTGTCCTCTCCCGCACCAGGCTCCGCGACCCCATCACTCCCACCCTCGCCCAGCTCCATTGGTTCCCCATCCCCCAGAGGATTGAATTCAAGATCCTCGTCCTCACCTTCAAGGCCATTCACGGCTTTGCCCCCCCACCCCACCACCGCCTATCTCTCTGACCTGCTTACTCCCTACCAACCTGCCCGACTCCTCCGTTCAGCGGGCTCCAGTCTGCTCCATGTCTCCCACCAAACCCACCCTATGATTGGTGACCGGGCTTTCAGCCTCTCTCTCTGCCCCCACACTCTGCCTCCCTCCCCTCCCCCATCCTCAGGCCCAGAGCCCTGACTGTTCAGTGCCTTAGGACATCCTCTCGATGTGAAGGGCACTCTAAAAATGCAATTTTTGTTGCTGTTGTTGTTGTTGTCGTTCCTGCTGGTCACAGCTGCTGGAACTCCGTGTCAGAAGGTTGTAGATTCCCAACATAATACAGATTCCTGAGTTCCCGGTTTACCTTGGCACTCAGGTATATCATTGGGGAGTGTTGCATTGTCAGAGAAGCTGACCTTTGGATGCGACATTAACCAATGAACCTGCCTATCAGTTGAGGGCACGGTAATAATCCTACCACACTTTCAAAGTCTGGTTTCTTTCTGGGTTCCACAAGATCATTTAGTCATTCACTTTTCCTCAGAAACCATAAACCTTTACAGCGCCGAGAAGCTGTTTGTTGGACCTTGACATGGAGCGGATAACTGGCTTTCTGCATTTTCCTACCGACACAACAAACAACGTAGAACGCTCGTGTGCTCAGGAGAGCGTCTCGGAGCGCTTAGCAACGACGGAGCCTGATGCTGAGCCGGCGGGACGACCGGAGGCGTGAGCAAAGAGGAAGATCTTCAAAGGTGAAGGGTGGAAATGGGGAAAGGTCGGAGAGGCCAGGAGGTGCCAGGGCGGATCACACTCACTGCAGTGCACAGTCACTACGTTTGTCAGCAATTCACTGCAAACTGGTTCTGACATTACAGGGTGGGGGTGGGGTGGGGGGGGGGGGGGGGGGGGGATATATCAGATGCAAAGAAAATTATTGTGTTATTCCCCTAATTAATGCTTAAACCAGGGTAGGCAATGGGGGGTGCAGGGGGGGTGGGGTGTACATTGGTGTGTATTTGAGAAGGTCTCACTGCCGTATTCGCGGAGGAAATGAACCAGATTATTTGTCACTCTCTCAGGCTAACAGAGGTTTCACTTTGGGAAGATTCAAGGTGAAATGGATGGCGCTTAAAAAAAAATGCAATTCCTCAAAACCGCCAAAAGAGGCTGTAAGCACCTTAAACATCTCAAAACTGTACCTCTCTCTACCACTGTACTCAAATCCTCACGAACACGTGCTTGACAGTGAGTCTGAAAGGCTTCTGTTCCACTGCCTGAATTGCTGAGAATAGTACTGAGCCACAGTGGGAAAGTCCACTTTCGTACACTTAACAGACACCAACCAACTCCAGTTGTGAAAACAGTACAAATTCTAAGTCATTTGCCCCCCCCCAAAAAAAGTGCAATAGAATCCATGCCTGGTTAAGCCACAAACACAGTGCCTGTACTATTCAATAAGTTACGAGTACAGACAGAGCAGTAATTCATAAAGAAAAGGGTCCCTTGTAGAGCAGTAAGAACGGCTGTAGTTCATTAGTAGTGTAGGCAATAGTTATTGCTTTGCTCGGAATGAAGGCATACACATGTAGGGTTAGACTCGAGAGTGGAGCTGAGAGTCGAGAAAGCATTGAGTAATTAAGGGAGGACGCACAGGGAGTAAGACATTGAAACAGCAACACAGTATAATTGACCAACAGCAATAATTTACATTGACTTCGTGTTGGGAGGACTTCTCAAATTTGCTAAAGGTTTCACCCGGGCAATGCTCAGAGGGTTAGATACACAGGATGTCACGGCACTGAACAAGGCCATACGGGCTATCGTGTTTGTGCCAGCCTTTTTGTAACGCCATTCCATTCCATTGGCCCGCCCTCTCCCCTCCCACCCTCTCCCCACCCCACCTCCACTCCATCTGCAAATGATTCCCTTTTTAGACATCTATCTAATTCAACCTCGGAAGCTAATTTGAATTCTGTCTCAACCACCACGCTCGGCAAAGCATTCCACAGTTTCCCCTCGCCAATAACAAGCTAATCATCGAGCATTCTTACCAGCTGAACGTGATTTGTTGGCGGAGAAAAAATAACAAGAATTTAGTAAAAAAAAAAAAATTTAAAGAGTTGGTGTGGGGGTGGGGGTGGGGAGGGAGGGTGCAAATCTAGCCAGTTTGTCGTTTGAACTCTTAAAAACGCACACTCAGTCGGCATTTGAATTAGACGTAACCTTTGTAAGAAGACAAAGTTGGTCATGATTTTCTGTTGCGGTTACAAGACTCGTGAAAGACATCTGGGGAGGTTTTTGCATTAAGACGCAGAAAAAAGTACAGATTCCAGTCAGCGTTGCGCACATTGGTTTGTAATGGGACCTCCCCCCCCCCCCCACCCCCCACCCTCACTGTTAATTGTGAATGGAGTAACAGTGACCAAAACCTTTCAGACCCTCAGGCCAGCCAGTAAAACACAGACCAATCTTCTCTTCCAATTGCATAAATGCATCTACGCGTTTCATCAACGAGTTCAAAAATTAACGGAAACAGGAAATCCCACGGCTAAATGATAGATGAATAATTGACGAGATATTGATGGCCGATGTCATAAATTCCCGCATTTGGTATATACAGATTTGCAGAATGCACATCACACATAAATGATTACATAAACTCTTTGGATCTGGACAACCTGGATACCACATAAGCGTATGGTTAGGTTTTTGGTCCATCAAGATGCTAAAGCTATAAATTAGATGCCTTTTCACGTAGTCTGACCATATATTTATTCTCATATTCTCTCAAGATTCTCATAGCTGACATGCTAACCAGTCTGGGGCCTTGACTTTGGTCATTTGGGTGTCTGGTACACACGTAAACCTTGGTCAAAAGTTTCTAAAACAAACTGTGAGTACTACAAAGTCTTGTAGCTCAGTGGTTAGAGCCCTCGCCTTATAACAAGTGAGAGACCTGGGATCAATTACAGGCAGGATGAAACCTCGGGAAAGTTTCCTTGCTCCGCACACCCAATAATAATCCCTAAATTTTTTTTCATAATTTCAATCCATGACTGTTTGTGGGGACGCTGCTGCACGCAATTGGCTGCCACATTTCACCCACATACAGACAAGACAATTCACTTTACAGTATAATCTGTGAAGCGTTTTGAGACACAGTCCAGAAGATGTGAAAAGCACTATATCAAATGCAAGGATTATTATTATATGTACACCAGTCACACATGGAACCTGCATCTAATAATCCATCTAGAATGAAATGCGCATCCAGGGAAGAGACCGTATTTACTTGGAAAGTATTAGGTGCAAAAGCAACAACAACAACAACAAACAGAATCTATATTGCGCCTTTCATGTCCAGAGGACATGTTGAAAAAGAGACAAAGCTGGGGCTGCAGAAGTGTGCATTCATCAGCCCCATGGATCAAACATATAATAAAAACAGTCAGAATGATAGGTGGAATAGTTCCCAGAGCATTAGTCAATTGTGGTTTAATATGAACACAGTACAAGTAGTGAAACCTATACAACCTCCTCAGTATTGTTAGTTTGGAAACCCATCTTTATAAAGTGCCATTATACAAACCTACAGCCCTAGTAATGTCACCAATTCTAGTCATCCATAAGACCACAAAGCCAACAAGCAAGTGTCTGAGTCATTGACTGTTTTACATCGTTAGGATAAACACGCCCAGAATGGTTGCATTTCCAAAGCTTTTTTTTGAAAAAAAATGTTTTTAAACAAAAGATCCGCATTGCAAGATTTGTAAGAATTATCGGGGTGGATCCCATCCTTGGCCGACAAATCCCCCTATTAAATTGGTTACTCGCTCCACGGCTGTTTGTGGGACATTGCTGCATGCAAACTGGTTTGCAATGTTACACCCACAAAACACTCAAGTCAATCCAATTGACAAAATATTCTGTGAAGCGCTTCGAAATGTCTCGAAAATATGATAAAAGCGCTAAATCGAATGCGTCAGGATTATTCTTATTACTCTCAAGCATGTATTAAAAATACATAAAGAAACCAGTCTGAGGGTTTTGCATATTATAAGATTAACAGTCTTTTCCATTGGAGATGGAGCATTTCGTGACGGGAGGAAGTCCCAATTTACGACGGTGTATTTGTAATCGTACGCAGCAACGTCATTTCACACAGCACCCACAAACAGTCATGAAATGACTGACCCAATTTTGTCTTGAGGGATTGTGTCGGCCAGGAAATATGCACACCACCCACGATGGAACATTCTCTTTGTCTGGAACGGAAAGAACAGTCTCTCCCTGTAGTCCAACTCCAGAGTAAGATACACAGGTCGGTGGGGGCCAACTGAGTGACTATGATTCTTGTCCCCAATTCTGGAGAAGGCGTTTGGCCTTTTTGTTTTGCAAAGGATATGAACGAGTTGAGCTTCATCAAAAAGCTGTTGAAATTAGTGATCGAAAACCTCTTCACAACCAATATGTGGGTCAGCCCACCTTCTGTTCCCCAGCCCCACCAATCTCAGTGTAATGTTTATGCCCAAAGCCTCTAGTGAACTGAAACTGATTCCAGGATCTAGGAACGGAATAGAAAGTGTTTCGGAATATATTTTTTTCACCCTCTGGTTTCATAATCTGCTAAATCTTGTGATAATGATAATCTGTGCATTTGATATCATGCGGTTGAGATTGGAGATGTCCAAAAGTGCTTTGCGGAATTCCTTTTACTGTCGAGTGTATTTTGTAGGCAGAGGATAATTAACAACTGGAATAAATTGCCAGGAAAAATAACAGTGACTCATCTATAAAGCAGCTTGATGCTGTGGTGGGGGAATCGGTAGAGTAATTGTTCTTTAAGTAAGAGCTCAGATAGATGGAACAAACTTACTTGATCCAAACTAATATTGGGATTTTAATCTTGTAATTGCAGAAATAAGAGCTGGAAACACATACTTAGGCCTGGCTGAAGCCATATTCATATGAAGTGCTATTAAGTGGCCAGGTAGGAAGCTCCTTGTGCAACGTAAATAATTCAAAATTTCAGAAGACATTCAGCGGAGAATTCATTATTAAAAACATGACCAATTTTAATTAATAAACCAAACAAGGGTTTAAAACAAAACATGTCGCAAAGTGTCGGAAACTCACATCCTCACTTGTGTTTCTTTTTCCTTCCCCAAAATTCTTTATTTAAAACTTTTGTTGAAAAACATATCAGTGAAATTTCACAAAAAGATGGCGTTTAAACATAGCCACAATAATAATATTCAGTAAAAAAGAAACCTTGAACTGTTCATTTACTTCCCACTTAATTCTGGGTTGTACAATAACATTGTCAATCTAAATTCAAGCAAGATTTCAAGATTTTGAGGTGCGTTTCCATCAACCCAAAGGAATGTCGTCAAGATGCTTTGAATCTATTAATACCCGAATCGTACTTCCAAACAGTAATGTGGGAGAGGGCAAGAACAACATCATACTAATAATCCTTGCGTTTGATATCGCGGCTTTTCACATCTTATCGATGTCTCAAAGTGCTTCACAGAATATACTGTAAAGTGAATTAACTGTATATTTGTGGGAGAGCGAAACGCGGCAGCCAAATGCGCACAGTAGTGTCCCCCCCCACCCCCCACCCACAAACAGTCGTGGATTGAAAATGACCAATTTTATTAGTGTGGGTTTTTTGTTTGGAAGGATTATTATTACGCGTGTGTGTGTGTGGAGTGAGGAAACTTGCCCAAGGTGTTACTGATCTGCCTGGATTCGAACACAGGTCTCAACACGTGAATTCAGAGAGAGAGAGAGATCAAATCTGACTTAAAACCCCTCCAAGTCGGCCTTGCATCACTCAGCTCCCAACCTCAGCTACACACCTCGCTATTGAGAAGTGCAGGTCAGATTCCCAAGAATCTTTTACTCAGTGAGTACTGTAGGTGAAGATTGGCGAGGAAGGAAGTCTGGTTGCTCTTCTAGCACCTCCTAGTGGTCAGAGTCCAAGCAGCAATGGCAGAGGCCTCGCGAGCCAACCAGACATGGAAGCATAGCGCAATCAAATTCAATTAAGGAAGGAAGGGAAAAAAAATCTAATTTAAAAGAACGCACAAAGGAGCACGGACAAGAAACCTGTTACATTAAAACGCGCTCCACCCCAGACAACATTGGGAACAACTTCAGCACCAGTGTAAGCTTACCATCAAAAAAAAGCTTGTTTTATAATAGTGAGCGAATGCTGGCTGCTCACGTATTGCCATTGAATCTTTCCATTTGATATGGCACTTCACAGGATCCACTGTAAAGCACTTTATAAGTGAATGTACATTTCTAATCAGACTTGTCTCAAGCCAACGTTTTTCACACATACACACACACATACGCACGCACGCACGCACACACACACACACACACACACACAGAGCGAGCGAATGGGGCCAACCTATCAAAACATTTCTTTCTAAATAACAAGAGCCAGGGAATTTCCACTTAAAACAAGTTTTGTTTTATTGGAACCTGAAGCCGATAAGCAGCAATTAAAAAGTCTGCACTTGTCCCAGTGAATTTTTTAGTGATTGTAAAATCAGCCTGGCCAAGGTAGCTACTTATCTCTATGTATGACAGAATCCTCCCTGCCACAGTGATCATTGCTGACACTGGCAGCCACCACATTGAATCTGTAGAGCCCCGGGATAAATTCTCTGTTCATAATAAGTATCACCTGAGATGAAAGGAAAGATAATTTGATTTTGTCATATAGGTTTATCATAAAAGGGAAAACACGAGAGGTTCAAAAGATAGATCAAGAGATTTGCCCTCCAGCGAATGTTATTCACCGACTAGCCATCAGACACTGGAAGCTTCAGGCCCGAGCCATTGACAAAGCAACGGTTTTGTTCACCCAGACAGTTTGATGCTGCAGGTTTTAATGGCAGCTGGCCCAATAGAAAACACCAGATTCTCACAACTGCTGGAAGCAGTTTCTGAGAAACGTCTAGTACTGCCCGCTCCTTCCCCTCAAAATAATGAATGAAATGACAAATGAGCACTTTCAAGGATTTCTTAAGTTTAAACCCTTCCTCAGAACTTGAAAGTGTCATCATAGCGGTATCATTTCTGGCCACTCAGCTCCCAAGGAACCCATTTCAACTTTATTTCAAGTTATCTCATCGTCCGTTAGTCCCATCATTAGGGCTTTCTTTGATTGACAATTCACGCTGGCTGGTTGGGTGTGTGTGTGTCCTATATTGTGAATAGTTGGGACTATTTAATCCATAAAACATGCAACGCTTTTCCTCTTTCCACAAACTTAAATTTGCTGCTCTCTTCCGTTTCCTGAAGAATTTGCCTGAAAACCTTTCATATGATTTTGCCACTTCAATTGATATCTTTTTCCACGGCAGCTCTTGTCAGTAACCATGCCAATGGCAGTCTTAAGGCCGGAACTGGAAGATGCGACAGTCAGCGTTTAGCACATCAGATCACCATCCAATTCTCCGCATTTAGTTCGGAGATAATCCTCACCAATGGATTTTTTATGTCATTATCAGACGTGTTCATATCGGAAGCCGAGAGCCTGGATGTGGACAATAGCCTTGATCTGAGTGAACGCTGGTGGTGAAAACTGCAGGCTGTACTATGTGCCGAGGATAACGCTTGCACTCATTAAAAGTAATAACCTGTTTATCTGAGACTCAAGGGACCAAAGGTTAATTGAGAAATAGTAATAGGATACATTGCAAATACAATTTTAAAGAAATGTGATGACGTGCCATTGTGATTTCCAAACCAATCTTGGAATTCTCTGTCCCTATGTTTATGTTAACACTTCCCTGTGCCTGTGAGGTTACAGTTCTAGATAATTTGGTGAAGACTTGTGGGTGTGTGGGGGCTGTTTGCGTAAAAAATAACAGCGTGATCAAAAGGCACCAGTTCCAAGTGATGTCCTCTGTGATTCTTCACTTGCTGCGTTAGTTATTTAGTTAGTTAGTGCCCTATTCTGTAAATGTCATGGCTTTTTACCACATTCAAAAAAGAGCCTGGTCCTTTCTAGTAATAAAATGTATTTTAAGTTTACAATGGAGTCAATGAGATTTTTGTGATTAATTTCCACCAGAGGCATGTCATCAATGTCAGTCAATGCTCCATCCCATCTGAGACCCACCAGAAGACCCAAATTCCACCTAGTTTTAGCCCGTAAGTCCACTTTTGTCCTAAAATTTAAAGAATGCACAGGACTGAGGGTAAACCTCGCGATGTCAGCTTTAGTTTTGGAAACCAGTTTTCTGGAAATTCTTTAAAAAGAACCAGTTTCCAAACGAACCGTGAATTCGACAATTTTCTGCAAATGCTAAAACAATTAGGAAAAAATGGTCTGACGGGGATTAGCCCAGATGGAATTTCTGGCTTCAGGGTCACTGGATAGCAATTCAGCAGAAACACTGTGACTTTTCCTGTTGATTATATACCCTAACCTAATGTCCAACTGTAAACTTGAGGCATCAAAGACCAGGGAACCAACCTTCCTGTCTGAGTGGTTGAGTATTTACTGCCTTAGCCCTCATCAAAGAGCCTCCCCCATGCAGTATATTTACATAGTTCCTATTGTAGTTCAGATAGAAACCTACATACGCTCTTTAGAATTTACTGTACACGATAGATGAGAGATTTAGTAGATAGACAAATTTATATTGTACTTGTTTCCATGTAGTTGGATTTCTCCTCCCTCTGGGAGGTTGGCACGACCTGCGGATTCTATTCCCAATTGTCCATTAGGATTGCCATCCAGGGCAACATCAGGGTTCAAAAAATAATGTGCATTTCTTGGCTCAAATAGCTTGGGAGAGGACTGCTGTTGCTCTTTCAATGAATCTGCACAGATAGATGGCTGTACTGTTCCCACATCAGTTCCACTCCAGGCACCTACGCTGGTACTAGCCCGGGACCAGTGAGTTAACGATTCATTCAGTTACTTCAGTTTTCTTTAGTCTGGTAGTTGGATACCGCATCTAATTCCGTTGTGTGCTTTTATTCTTGATTTAAGATTACATGTATATTGATGTGAAGATATATTGTTCAAGCGAAAGCTGTGAGTTTCACATTGGGCCAATTTCATGAAGCACACAGGACTGGTGCAGCCTCTCTCAGTACAATATCCCTTGTTAATACATTTTCAAATCATGTGTTCTTGAAGGAAGCAATAAAAAAACAACTGTGCAATCTATTTCTCTCTAATAGCCCCAGGGAATTATTCTGTGAAATTGAAACTAGCAACTCTCCCCTCTCCTCCTAACAAACCGCTTCCAAGCTTAAATATAAAGACATCAATTTAAAGCTAGGTAGATTAAACCTTTCTCCTCAATTGGCCTGTGTGCTTTCTCAATGAAAGATTGTCTGACAGCTACACATCATAGTGCTTTCTGCGTGTTCAGTTTTGTTCCGTGGCTTCGGACATTTTTTTCAAGCGGGAAATTCAGAGGAATTTAGGCAAGAGTACACAGTCTTACTCTGCAACACCACAACACAGCTGTGAATCACTCAAAGAGTTTAATTCTGATTCTTGATTTTAAATTGTTTTGGTTTTGGTCTCGCTGGCATGCGGTCACAGACCCAATCCCCATGTTATGACAGGCAACTTTTCCTCCCGTTACCTCTCCCCCAACAAGATAATTTGGAACCATGATAATGCTGACCAACGGCAACGAAGGGGAGTCCTTCATGTTTTTTCTCTACAGCCATTGACAGCAAATATTCAGAATCATTGGTAGGACTAGATGGGAGTTCATCATGGATTCCATTCACCCTGACAGACAAAATAAACAAAATCGTCATAAAAACCACATTTAAATCATTTTGCCAAAGAGTTATTGTTCATTTGATTAAAAAAAATTGAGTGGGAATGGCTTCCTTATAAAAAAATACAATCATTGCACATGTAACAATTGTAAAAAGACATCACTGACTGACATCTGCCTTTTTTTTTCCTTCTCAAAACTGCAGAGTCCAATTTCTGTTCTTCACCCGATGGTCTCTCTCTTGCCTCCAGCGCAAGAGATCCTTAGTCCATTTCCATTTGCATTTGCATTAATTTTTGCTGCTCCCTTCTCGTTCTGTGTTTCTCCTCCCTGCAGCAACACTGCAAAGTACACCATCCAATCGCACAGGCGAGGATTCCCACAATCAAGGAACTGGTGATCCCGTATATCAAAGGCATCTTAAAGGAATCTAGCACTGAAAAAACGAGGGGAAGAAGAGAGAAAGAAAACAAAAAGTCAAGAGTTAGTTCTTCTCTGGCCTCGTCAGGTTCCATACCTCGCTCATCAGGAAAGTGATAGCGTCACTGGCGACCTGCCACCACTAGAAACACATCGCAATACAACCTATGTGCTCCGCAGGGAACACGAGACTCATGAGACTCTGAACCCAAGGCTGTACTGGATTGGGCGTTGGCCACGTACTTTAATGCCGCAAAAATGCCCACTCTTTCCAGCAGCGAGGCTCCACTAACACTACCACTGTGTCAACTTTACACAGGGGAGAATAATACTACTACTACTAATAATAATCCTTGCATTTGATATAGTGCTTTTCGCTCAAAGGGCTTTACAGAATATACTGTAACGTGAATTGACTGTATATATGTGAGCGAAACACGGCAGCCAATTGCCCACAGTAGCGTTCCCCCCCCACCAGCCCCCCACCCCTTCCCCCCACCACAAACAGACAATGGATTGAAGTGACCAATTTATTTTTGTTTATTTTTGGAGGTATCATTATTATTAGAGTAAGAAAGTGCGGAGTAAGGAAACCTGCCCAAGATTTCACCCTGACTGGAATTGAACCCACGTCGCTCGCTTGTAAGGCGAGTGCTCTGTGGTATGAAAGGGTGGAGAGTTGAAGGAGAGATACAACTCAGCCCACAATCACTTCGTTCATGATTTTTTCCAATAAATTCCCAAATCTAACAAAGATTTTTACACAATTTCCCATTCTAAACTCACATCAACAAGTTCGGAAACGTATGGATGAGCCAGTGAGAGAGGAGAAATTTTTTTGGAGGAGAATAATTTGGTGGAAGATTTCCTTATCTCTCTCTACCGAATCCATGACTGTTTGTAGGATACAGTAGTGCGCAACTGGCGTTTCGTCCACACAAGATACAGTCAATTTACTTTACAGTATACTCTGTGAGATTTCTCAATGACGTGATAATGTGCTGTATAAATATAAGGATGATTATTTTCAAATGCAAGGATGCAAAATAAAAGCCATTACATCTGATAACGTTGAATTTCCTACCCCAGCATTATTGCCTGGGATTTAATTTTCTTTTTCAAAAATTCAAATAAAGTCTAGAGGAAATCCTTGCGCAATTTTGGAACCAAACTACACCCAAGACTTCTTAAGACAGTGCATGTGTTAAGACGGTACCTCTGTCAATGCAACGCTTCTCCCCCCCCACACCCCATCCCAGCCATTGTGAGAATCAGTTGCGTCTCCTCAGTAATTCCGGATAAAACAGAAACTTGCAATTCACACCTGAAACGTCGACTCGTACCGCGAGTGGATCCGACCTTCGCTGCTTCATTTTCTGCCAGTCTCCGCTCTCCGATTTGATCCATGGAGTCACGGCGCAGAAATAGAGCCTGGCGTCTCGCCTCTCTGCGCAATGTATCCGCAAGCAGAATTCGTGTTCGCTGATCCTCTCGGCGCTGATGTGTGTGGTGGTGTTGCCATTGGCATGGTGCACCACCGACGTCTGATCTACGTAGACCAGGAGGCTTTGGCTCCCGTTGAAGTGGAAGTGTTCGGAAGCCAACCACTCCACCTCATAGTCAACATCTAGAGGAGGCGAGACGCAATTCAGACCAGACCACAACAACTACTGAAATACAACTTAATTACGGTAAAAAGCTTGGTTATCCGGCACCCCTCGGGACCTGCCCGGTGCCGATTAATCAAATATGCCGGATATTCGAGCGGTAAGTCACCGAAAATCCAACCCCCCAAAATTAACTTAATTTTTAAAACATACCATATTAATAATAGACTAAATAATAACAGAATGGATACTCACCAATAAAGCATTCCAGCACACTCAGTAAAATGATCGGTAAAATAAAAATTCCAACGTTCGTTAAATTTAGTAAGTGCGCATACTGCAAAGTGAGCATACTCGCGAGTGTCCCAGATCTCCCAATACACTTGGGAAATACCGGTTGGTTGAGTATACTGGTTGGTTGGGTACCAGACAAACAAGGTTTTACTGTAGTAGGTTTCGCAATAGGTTTTGGGCTTCCTATTCACAGTGATAATGTTTCTTGAAAAGCGTTGTACAGTTTGCTATATTTTGAATTACCGAAAAGTTAAGTTTCTGTAGGTTATAGGTTATACCATTTTAAAAAAAAATGTTTAGTTTGAAAGCAGTAGAGTTGTTAGCAACTCAAAGAAACATTGACTGTGCTAAAACACAAAAGACTTATTGAATGTGTAAAATAAACACATCGCCAAACACAGCAGAATATCTGTTCATCCAGGACTGCTAGGGCTGTTCAACCTTCAACAGTCAATGGATGAATTACACAATGCATGAGTCTATCTAACAGTAAAGGCTTTAAGGCAAAGTTCTCAAAGCAAGTAGCTAATTATTCTTGAGAAAGTCTACTCTTGCGAAAGTAGAATATTCCTGTGATAAGATTTCCAGACATCTCTCTCCAATTCAGACTTACCTGTGTTCTTCGATATCGCCAGCAGGTCTATGATGCAGTTAATCTGCACGGTCTCTCCTTGTGACACGAAGTGGTTTTCAGACTCTAACGTCACATTAAACTGAGGAGCTGAAAAGATTTTAAAAAACGGAAGCTGATCAAGGCGCAAGTAAACGTTCAAGTTCATTGTATTTGTGCACGGAACTAATATTACGTTTCACGATAGAATGCATTGAGTAAGGTTGCATCATGCATTAAATGTCCACCCACCACACTGAAGGCAGACGCCCGCCAGATAACTTCCAAAGACATGGGAGTCTTTGCAGATTATAACATATTGCTCCCAAGGACAACATCCAATTAACCAATTTTAAATTTGGGCTGCACATCAAAGCTCTTACCCACCTGAGCCATGAAACTTCACAGTCTTTTATGAAAATTTTAGCTTAGATTTTAACTTCATACATAATGTATGGAAAACTCTTAAACTTCAGCTCTTGTCAGCAGAGCGAAATACTCTATTCCTCTACAGTTTGAGCAAAACTCTTGGTAGTTCACCAAAAGAAATGTTGCTACTCTTGTCTTTGAAAGAAACAGAACGCAATTGGAAGAGCAATTGGAAATACTGAGACATGCTTATTTCATCAAACCCCCTGTGACGCTAAGAACCTTTTGGAGAATTGCCCTGGGGGTTAATCTATCCCACCACGTGGAGTTTTAACCATTCATGAGCTGTCTCCTGCCAGGGAAATGGTTGCAACTAAAATGAGTATTTATTTTAGTATAATCTGCGATTCTGTCCTGAAAATGCCTGCCTTATGTAAGGTAGTAAGGCCTTGATGGTGTGTGGAGGGCTTACTTGTGCTTCCAGACAAACATAGGTTCATTGTTCTCCCTGATTCACAACCTCGCAGCGCAGTCAGCGTCAGAAAGCAGATGTAGAACAGCTGTCCCATTTCATTGGTGGTGTGTGTGTGTGTGTGTGTGTATGAAGGGGGAAAATAATCTCTTTGTGGGATCAGCTGGGAGACTTCCGAGGAAAACCAGGACGCCACCAAAAAAAAATCGCTCAAAAGTGAACCCTCCCTCTCTCACTTTCAGAAACTTCTACTCAAGTGCACATTCAAGGTCGCAAACTTTCCATTTGTTTCAAAGTCAAAACTACCCACGCACCAAGGGATTTTTATGGCCCTGGAGGAATTCCATCTGAATCCAGTGTTGGAACTTTTTTTTAAGCTTAGTATTTTATTACAAATTTTGCTTGATTCTTAAAAAATCTATCTTAAATCTAGAAGGTGGAT
Organism: Hydrolagus colliei; assembly: GCA_035084275.1. NCBI lineage: Eukaryota > Metazoa > Chordata > Chondrichthyes > Chimaeriformes > Chimaeridae > Hydrolagus > Hydrolagus colliei. The sequence continues at coordinate 82,488,247 of CM068745.1, read as the reverse complement.
TTCCTTTTTAGGACTACGAAAAACCGGCAATCAAAATTGGTGCTGAATTTAAAAGTTTTCCTGAATGTCCACACTTTGAAATGTTGAGGGAGGAAAAAAGCCAAGACCCCAAAGAAATTTCTTCCCTCAGATCACCAGTTTCCTGGAGAAGCAGATATGTATGTCCAGAATAACTGTAGCCTGAGTTAAGGTCAGGACCATACCGTACTTTCCCAAAGTGATTGAATGCAACACCTTACCTGCTGTTTTGAAGGCAATCGATACTGTGTTGGATGAGTTTGCAGCAGACTTGAGCCAGCCGCCATTGGTGTCTGGTATCCATGCCTGAACCATGCAATAATACATTCCTTCATCAGCAAACTGGGTCCTGAACAGCCGGAAACGAAATTCGTTATCGCTGACCTTCTCCAGAATGACATCTTCCGATCGGTCCTTGGTATCCCAGGTCTCCAGCTGGACCACGGAATCCCGGGTCAAGGAAATTAGTGTTTTAATGTCACTCGCATCGGGGGAGGTTGGTTCTTTCATCACTATCATCACAGAATAACGGGACACGTTCACGTGCTTGGAGGAGATGCTACAGGTCATCTCAAACGTGTTGCCTCTTGTAGACACTGGCGTCTCCCCTACTGCTTTAATGTTCAAGCTTGGAGCTGAGAAATAGGAGAACAAGAATAATAATAATAATCAGACTTGTCTTTGATGTAGTGCTATAGCAAATCAATCAAAACTCACATTTATATAGTGCCTTTCACGTCGAGAGGACATCCCAAAGAGCTTTACAGTTAGGCAGGGACAAGAGCGAGGGGGGGGAGGGGTCGGGGCAGGATGAAGAAGAGCACGAGAATTGACTGTATATTTGTGGGCAAAATGTGGCAGCCAAATTGCGCACAGCAGCGTCCCACAAAACAATGAAATGCAAGGAACCTATAGGTTAACTGTAATTGGCTGCTGTTGCTCTCAAAAAGTATTTGACTTGCCAGCCACCTGGCAGCCTTATATGGAGAGAACAGCGGGACTAGGTTTTGCAAGCTTTGGAATGTGAATGGCAAGTTTCAGACAGAAAACAGTAAGTATTTCTTAAACAGAAGGAAGCTTCTCGTTTATGTGGCTTCCAGGAATTGTTTACCTGGAAGGGTGGGTGAGGCTGCTGCGATTGATTGGTTTAACAGGAAAGTCAGAGAGTGGGTATTCTGGTGGCCATGAGATCAAATGAGCCAACAACAACAACAAAATTACATTTGGTAGAGCACCTTTCATGTCGGGAGGGCATCCCAAGATGATGACCAACAGTCCTTCATCAAACCTCTCCCATTATCTTATGGATTGTCTAAAGCACACAATGCTGGATCTCAAAACTTGCTGGAACAGTTGGGTATGATATACCATCCACAACGTTCAGTAGATCCCAAACTCTGCAGCCCGTGTACTATCCCGCACCCGCCTCCGTGACCACATAACTCCCACCCTCGCCCGTCTCCACTGGCTCCCCATCCTCCAGAGGATCGAATTTAAGATCCTCGTCCTCACCTACAAGGCCTTACACGGCCTTGCCCCGCCCTATTTAACCGATCTACTCTCCCCCTACACGCCCACCCGGACCCTCCGTTCAACAGGACTTGGCCTGCTCCAAGCCCCCCGCCCGAACCGCCCCACCATCGGAGGCCGGGCCTTCAGTTTCTCCGCTCCCACCCTATGGAATGCCATCCCTCAATCCCTCCGTTTCGTCTCTTCCCTTTCCTCTTTCAAGGCCGGTTTGAAGACTTTCCTCTTCGACCGTGCCTTTTGTTCCACCCCGAACTCTTTTACCTCCCCTTCGTGTTTCACCCCTTCCCAAACACTCCGCTCCCAGCTCGGGTCACACGCCTCTTGTTTAGCGCCTTGGGACATCCTCCCGACGTGAAAGGCGCTATATAAATGTAAATTGTTGTTGTTGTTGTTGTTGTAGATCAAGTGTCCAACCTCAATCAGGTGCTTTTTAATAATAATCCGCTACCCCCCCCCAATCCATTTGTTCTTGTCAGAATATGCCAGGGAACACTTATTTCACCTTGTGTTTGCCAGGACATGTTGACAGAGGGCGAAGAGATTGTCTTAGATTTGATCCTCGAGTTATCCCGATGCTTAGCCCAGGCAGAGACTTCGCAAAAATATTCTCCTTTATCAGAGACGAGAGCCTGCTGAATCTGAAACCTGAAAGTATTCTGCTGAGATTTGGTGAAAATTAACTCTCCCTTCTCTGCCCGCTCCCGATACTCGCTCTCCACCTTTAGTATCCAGTCTTCGTCCATCGATGCCAGGAGTTTTTTCAGCTGTCCACTGCCGTCCTTCGTCTCAGGGTTGAAATACCAGGACACGGTGAGTCTGGAACTCTCCATGCCCGGGCTCCCAAGGTTCTGCACATCCACCACTTGACACTCCATCAACGCTGAATCCCCAAAGGCACGAGCTCCCTTTACCAATTTCATTCTCACATTATAAGAAGAATCTGAGGATGACAAGCAGATTAGTTCACAAATCAAAGTTCACCTCAACGTGAAAAGCACTGTATCAAATGCAAGGATTATTATTTTTATTATTATTATTATTATTATTAAGTGTCCTGTATGCAGTTGCAAAACATACCGATTTGTGACACAATAAAGGTTTCTGTTTGGGACACATTTGCTTTGTATAAAATTGGCTGCCATGTTTGCCTGGAAACTAGAATCATAGAATCATGGAATTTTACGGCACAAAAGGAGGCCATTCGGCCCATCTAGTCTGTGCCGGCTCTTTGAACAGAGCAACTCAATCCCATTGCCCCGCTCTCTCCCCATAACCTAACAGACCTGCTCTTCCTAAATAAAGATCTCATTCTCTTTTAAAATCTGTTATCGAATCGAAACTAGTTATTACATCACAATAAATCCTGCAAAGTGTTTTAAGACGTCTCAAAGGTATTATGATAATAAATGCAAAGTTTATTATAATAAAGTGCACAGTAAGTGTTAAAATTACCTAAGAAACTAACGCTGACAGGGACAGAATTAGATGTTTTCTCTGCTGCTTTTTTCCAGATTCCGCTCGACCCCTTAATCCAGGCGGAGGCTGTGCAGTGGTAATAGCCACTGTCCGTTTGGTCAACCCGCTGCACTCTCAGTCTGTATTCGCTGCTGCTAACCTTGCTCAGCGTGACAGAGTTCCAATTGTTCACCACTGCCTCTCGGTCCATGTACACCAGGAGTGATCGGTTCTGAGCACCGATCGGCAGAGAGGGGCTGAAATACCAGCCCACCTCCACCACAGCTAGATCCTCTACTCCTGTCACAAGGCAGCTGAGATTAAGGTTGCTGTCTTTGTTGAGAGTCAGGTTGCCACTGAATATGGAGACTGCCAGGGCCTCAGCTGAAAAGAAAAAAGAAAATACATTCTTTAGTAATGTCTCAGACATTAAGATGGTCAAAGCCTAGGAGTTTTTAACAGCGGGCAGGGTGTGTGAGACTCAAGTCAGTCTATGGCAGTGCGAGATTGGTGTGTCGAAACTCCAACTGCAAAACTGCGCGTGTATGAAAACAACCTTCAAAAAGATGAACAAAATCATCATGATTGGGATGAAGCTGTCGGTTCTACGGGGAGAAATTCCACCTTTAGTCAAGATTTACTCTGGTCGTGTAGCACTTCAGAGGGTTCAGAGTTAGGCAAAGCCTTAACACGGTGAAGCCTCGATAATCTGGCAAGGTTGGGCCCGCTCACCTCCCGGATTTCGGGAGTTTGCTGGTGTGTTTAGAATTGACTCTAGAAATGGGCTGGGGAATGCCAAGCGAGTTGTAAACACGGCAGTGATGCCACTGGGCGAGCGGGCGAGCGCCAGGTGACAGAGTGGCGCCAGCGTGAACTGCAAGCAGCTGTTCTGAAATTTTGGGGATTTGCCGACATTGGTAAAAAAAAATCAATGCTATTTGTATTTTTAAATCTTGCCGGTTTTTAGGGAGTTGCCGGCATTTGGAAAGTGTGATTATCGAGTTTTTTTTAAAGAAAAATTATTGACTGTATTTTGTAGCCGGCTTCTTTTTAAGAAGTGTACAGTAAAGCGTCTCAAAAGATGAGAACCAATTCAGCAACTTCCCAATCTCCCTGAATGATCTGACAAGCTAAAGAGAATGGTAAGTGTCCTGGACCTAGGTGGGGGGGGGGGGGGGGGGCATTTCCCCCCCACCCTCACTTTCAGAGTTATCAAAAAGAGAAACACAAACCAAAAGCGAAAAATAATCCCTGCTCAGAATTTACCATTCTTCACGTGTGAAGTCCCAATTTATTCATCACCAACTGGAACCCAACCGTGGCTAACATTGGACCAGTTATTCCACAATATCCCCGTAAAGCTTTCACCAGTCCTACAATTGATTTACAGTTATCACAGTTGAACGTGACCTACCCAATGACTGCACTTTAACCGATGCGATGTCTGTGGTTTTCTGGAGGATATTTTTCCAGGAGGCGCCATCTTCCATCACCCATTCCTCCGCCACGCACAGATAAGTGCCATGGTCCTCGGGTTGCAATCGATCGACAAACAGTCTGTAGACTCCGCTTTCTTCAACGCTCATCCTCACGTCGCCACTTTGATACCGGTCTCTGTACTGGTCACCGGACACTAATTTCCCATTGGCGGTGAGAGACAGAATGTCCGTCATCGTCCCACTCTCGTCCGACTTTAACCTCCAGCTGACGGACACGTGGGTGTGAATCGCCGAGGTTGTGGTTGCGACGCATTGGAGCACCAGGGACCCCCCTTCCGTGTAATTCCCGGATTTCCCACTTCGGGATTTTCCGTGTGATACGGTTAGTCCATCGGGAATCACTGTTCAAATTGGGGGAGGAATAAGTCACGATTGCACGAAAATATAAACATTCCAAGAAGCTTACAAGGGAAGTACAGTAAAAGCCCATTTATCCGTCACCCTCGGGACCTGGCCAATGCCGGTTAAAGCGCATGCCGGATATTCGGCCGAAAATGGAATGGAAAAAAAATCCGGATAAACTCCGGTTAATCGAATGCAGACTTTTTTTGTGATTCCAGTTATACGGAAGTTACGGTTGATCAGGAGCCGGATAAGCAGGCTTTTACTGTAACCAGCATTGAATTTCACTGTAAAGTGTTATAAAGGGACAATCAGTTTACTCACTCACCCTTGCTTTACACTCTGAAATCATCGCTTTACACTCTGGAACAGCCTACACTGCTTCTCACAGTACAGTATAGTACAGTACAGTAACACTAGCAGATTCCCAGGAACAGGAATGCTACTGGAAGGACGTCCCGTCCCAGTGAGACTTTAACATTCCCACATCGAGGAACGCCAACATTAACTTGGCATCTAGTCTACGTAGTAAAGCTTCTTTGTCAGTCACAAGGTTTTCTGGCTCAGTCACTGCATCAATAGAGCAAGATTAAATATAGAAAAAAATGTGATAATCCATTCTGGTATTTAATGCAGCAGAACTCTAACTCATACCTGCATTTGAGATGAATAATAATAATAATAATCCTTGCATTTGATATAGTGCCTTATCACGTCTTTGAGACTTCTCAAAGCGCCTCACAGAATATACTGCAAAATTAATTGACTGTACATTATGTGGGTGAAATGCAGCAGCCAATTGCACACAGCAGTGTTCCCACAAACAGTCGTGGATTGAGTGACCAAATTATTATTATATATTTTTGTTATTTTTTGGGGAGGGGATTATTACCCTGGGAAAAGCGATCAGCAGAAAAACTAACAACCGAGTTCTTATTTGCTGCCAGATAAACAATGGCATGTGGTGTAAGGAAACCTAATAGAATCATAGATTCCTTTTGTGCACAAAAGGAATCATGGATTCCTTTTGTGCAGTATAATTATACGAACAGGGTGGGGAAGGGGAAAGATGGACCAAAAATGCAGACAAATAGGTAAGTCTAATTATAATTATACGGCACAAAAGGAGGCCATTCGGCTCATCTAGCCTGTGCCGGCTCTTTGGAAAGAGCAACTCAATCCCACTGCCCAGTTCTCTCCCCGTAACCTAACAGACCTGTTCTCCCTAAATAAAGATTTTGCCCAACTGGTTCACACTGCTGGGAATCAAACCCAGGTCCTCTCTCAACAGAGGTGGTAATTAAGCGTAATACCTTGAAGAACTTCACAGGGTGATAGGGATGTCCAGGCGGGAAGGAAAGAAGGGGTGGGGGGGGGATTTAAAGGAGGTTGGCTAAAGGCTAAATGCTCAAAAAGATTCATTGCAAGAGAGTTTCCAGGGAGAGGAGAGAAGCACTTTTTAGCGGGAGAGTGGCAGACAAGAAGGGCGCAGGGACTGAAAGCTCGCCACCAACAGTGGGGCAGAGGAATTGAAGAGTGAAACACAGACATTAAAACAAACTCTCTCTCTCTCGAGCACCCACCCCATAATTATCTGTAAACCAAGGGAAACGTCTCATTTCATTGAGCCTGGGCTTCCTGTTTGCATCATCAGTTGGCTAAGTGAAGTGCTCAGTGTGTCACAAGGACTAACAACAACAACAACAACAATTTACATTTATATAGCGCCTTTCACGTCGGGAGGACTAAGCGCTTTGAGATGGTTAGAAGATGTGAAAAGGGCTATTATCACATGCAAGGATTGGATATTATTTGCTCTACACGATTGGAAACAGCCGTAACAGCACTGAAATCTTCCCCACACCCCCAGCTTTAGCATAATGCTTATGAAACAATCCCATTTTGCATCTTGATACACCATAACAACGACAGATAATGTGTACGGAATGCATCTTTCATGTCGCAAGGATTTACCCAAACATCCCAAACATAAAAATAATACAAAAAAACTTTGAAACTCGTGACTTTCAAACGAATCTGAAATATCTGCTGATTTCAATTATCTTCCAGTATCGCCTCGTCAGAGACCATCAAGGTTCCACCTGTACTGTTAACAGCGGGAAATGTAATGAAAGTGTATATAAGCTAGTAGGGGTTCCTCATTCCTAGTCTTTCAATAGAACAACAACAACTACAACAAAATTACATTTATAGAGAGCCTTTCACGATGGGAGGACGTCCCAAGGTGCTGAACAGTCAGGTCGGGACCCGAGGAAGGGAGAGGGGCAGGGTAGGGGGAAGGGGTAGGGGAGAGTTGGGAGGAGAGGGAGAGAGTTGGGAGGGGAGGGAGAGAGTTGGGAGGGCAGGGAGAGAGCTGGGAGGGCAGCTGAAAGGTACAATCAAAGAGAAGGGTCTTGAGACCGGCCTTGAAGGAGGCGAGGGAGGGAGTGAGCCAAAGGGACTGTGGGATGGAGTTCCAGAGTGTGGGAGCAGAGAGGCTGAAAGCCCGTCCATTGATGGTAGGGTGGGTCGGGCGGGGGACATGGAGCAGACCAGAGATTGCTGAATGGAAGGGGTAGGGAGGTTCATAGGGAGACAGCAGGTCAGAGAGATAGGCGGGGGCAAGGCCATGAATGGCCTTGAAGATGAGGATGAGGATCTTGAATTCAATCCACTGGGGGATGGGGAGCCAATGGAGGCGGGTGAGGGTGGGAGTGATGTGGTCATGGAGCTTGGTGTGGGAGATCACACAAGCTGCAGTTCTGGATGATCTACAACTTGTGAAGGGAAGAGCCAGGAAGGCCCTTCGAGGAGGGAGTTTCCGTAGTCGATCCTTTATGTGATGAATGTGCGGACTTGGGTTTGGGCAGCCTGAGGGGTGAGGCAGTGGCAGAGTCTGGCAATGTTACAGAGGTGGTGGAAGGCAGTACTGGTAATGGCGCGGATAAGGGGGAGGAAGGACAGTTCAGGGTCGAACAAGACGCCCAGGTTCCTGAGTGGCTTTGAGAGATGGAGAGTGCAGCCTTGGATGCTCAGCCTCGGTTGAGACAGTTAAATATACTTCCTATCTGTGCTTCGTATCCCCTGCAAGGATATCCGCCCTACAGGCAAGCTCTCAGCCATTCTGCTCATGTTCTCTGGAGTCCTCTTGACTCTTCCCCCTTTCCTTTCCTGCCTCAAGACTTACCTATTTGTCTGCATTTTTGGTCCATCTTTCCCCTTCCCCACCCTGTTCGGTTCCCACTCGTCCCCCCCCATCCCAGTTTAAGTGCCCAGCCAGTAGGGTAAAATGCTTTGAGATGCCCTCCCGATACAAAAGGCGATTACACAGAGTATATAAATGTAAATTGCATCATATTGTAAAGAATGAAATGCAAACAACCTCTAAACTTACCCTTTAGATCTACCTGAGCTTTGTAGTTCCCGTCACTGTTCTCATCAGTACTGGGCGTCTCACACGTGTATTTTCCTTCGTCTTCAAACCCGACACTGGCGAAGTGTAGCTGTGTGGAGTTGTTACTGAGCCTCTCCACTACGATCTTCCTTCCGTTCACTCTCTCTTTATATTCGACGTCAAGGAAATCAGTGTCCCACGTGCTGCTGATCCTGAAATCCCGGTTCTCGCGGTGGACCGTCCAATCGAAATTCTGCTCAACCGGGCCCTGGTACTCACTGACACTGCACGGGATGTCCACAGCCCTGCCTAACACACGGTACAGAGGACCTGATGGCACTTTCACCACACGACCACAGCTTAGTCCTGCAGGAAAACAGAAGATGAAGAAGAAAGAAAGAACAATTATTTCCTTTCATGGGTACAGTAATAATCCTTGCATTCTATGCAGCTGTTCACATCATCTAGATGTCACAAAGCGCTTCGCGGGATTATACTGTAAAGCGAATTGACTGTAATATTTGTGGGCGAAACGCAGCAGCCAATTGTGAACAGCAGCGTCCCCCACACAAACAGTGGTGAGTTGAGTGACAACAACAACAACTCGGATTTATATAGCCTCCCTCACTCCACGCCAGACGGCTTCTCAGAGCGCTTCACAATAACGGATCCCAGGGCCGAGCCAGGGGCGGGGGGTGGGGAACAAGGTGACTGAAAGCACGGTCGAAAAGAAAAGTCTTTAGCCAAGACCTGAAACTAGGAAAAGAGGAGGGTGCGAGGCGAAGGGAATGAGGGAGGGAGAGAGTTCCAGAGCCTCGGGGCCTAGTGGTTGAATTGTACTACCCTTCGTTGGGGTGAAAAAATGCTTCATGACTTGACTCCGAAATGGCTCAGTTCTAATTTTACCATTATGCCCCCCTGTTCTGGATTTCATTACCACAGGGAATAGTTTCAATATTGATTCACAGTAACTACAGTGTAGTCACAACATCTCTGTGAAGATTTTATCTGCAAGGAAAGAATTTGGAATTTCTGCAGCATTTTATCGCATTGAAACGTCTCCGAAGTGCTTCACAGGTAGCGACGCGTCACATGAAGTGACTGTTGTGGTTGGCAAAGGAGCCAGCCATTTGCTCGCAGCAATGTCCCCGCAAACAGCGATCAAGGCAATCAACGAATCGGTTGTGAAGTTTATTGGCAAAGACATTCCCTTGTGCTTCTGATCTGAAGAACGCCAGTTATGACAGTCGGTCAGTACTGTACTATAGTGTCAGCTTGGACTATGAGTTCAGGGTCGGAGTCTGGACTTTAAACAACAACTTTCTGACTCCAAAACAGGAAAAACTGACTGAGCTCAAATCAAAAGCTAAGGGGTGGGGTGGAAGCTTATTCTCTAACGATCAATGCAATGGCCTCTCAAGTTGCGAATTGACATTATAAATTTAATCAACAAACCAAGAGTATTTCCCTGGTGTCTGAGGAGTTTACTTCCCTCCTTTGCTATTCAGCGGCCGCTCTTCGACAACAACAGCAACAACAAAATTACATTTATAGAGCACCTTTCACGTCGGGAGGATGTCCCAAGGCACTGCTTACTAAATCACACGTTTGAAACATGTCCTCAACCATATATCTGCAGGGGCAGCAAAGTTTGAGAAACCCACGCATCATCTGTACTGTACCGCAGGGTGAAACTCTGTGTGGCCAGCTCGCCAGCCTTCAACCCAAGTGGTTTCCAAGTTGGATTTCCCAAAGCCAACCCAGGCCAATCTCAATCTCATCAGAAGCTGACTCCAGGAGGAATCTGCCAGCGTTTAGGGATTCAATCCTTGGCACCTCTCCGAAAACGCACATTTAAATTTGCCCCCCCCCCAAAAAGCAGATTGTATTTATATTAAAGTAATCTGTGTGTGCAGCCAGAGGGGCACACAGCAACTGCACCTGGGCTAATCAGGTCCCTGAAGTAGAGGAAATGGATTTTTCCACACAAATTGGGATTTTAAAACTCCGCTGTTCAAATCAGCCTCGCCGGAGGATGCGTAGAGAATCGTCTGCATTGATCCGACTCCACATGGAATAAATCAGGAAAACCCATTAAAAGCAGGAACAACCGTACTACTGTGGCAGTTGCCTGAAGGGGTTAAACGATGCAATCTCAGAAAACCCGCATAATCCTGATGAAATAGGGTATTTTACGAACCAGAACCCAGATTCACCAGCTACTGAGGGCAGCTTCAGCTATACTGACACTGCTCGAATACATTTAACAAAAAAAGTTGTGTCAAATAAATATATGTGTGTTGTGCGAATAAAAACGTGGTAAACTATAATTAATTCATCTCTCCTTTGCATACCCGTTGCCGGGGGCAGCCATTTAAAAAAAATCAGTGTTTGCAGTCATATGTCCCGTATTTCACTTCATTTGTCTCTCGTTAAACAGTAACGTTTTTGCACCTCAAAAACAATACACCCCAAAAGCAGCTGAAGGGATGGCTCCAACTGTAAGGAAAGCATTCCAGCGGTTTCTTGAATTAACAAAAGCCTTTCGTTGAAGCATATTTAAGCTTCAAATATTGTACATATCACGTTTATTTTACAGTAATTCAATGGGATGCATTGTAAAACCTTCAGTAACAGTGTTGGCGTCCCCCAGGGCTCTGTCCTTGGCCCCCTCTACTTTTCAACATCTACATGCTCCCCTTTGATGTAATTCTCCGCAGACATGGGGTTAACTTCCACATGTATGCGGATGACACCCAACTCTATCTCTCTGCCTCTACCCTCGACTCCAGGATTACTACTGTCCTTACAGACTGCCTGTCAGACATCAAGCAAGCAAGGGAGAAGATGGGGTGGGGGTGTGGACAGGGTACAGATAGGCACTTTTGAAGAGGTAGGTTTTGAAGTTGGAACGGTTGCATAAACTTGTTCTGTATTGCCTTGAGTTTAGAAGTTTGAAGTGGGGGGGGATCTAATTGACGTTTTCCAAATGACAAAGGGAGTTTACCGGTAGCTACAGATAAACTATTTCTTCTGGTGGAGGAATCCAAAATAAAGGGGACATCATTTTAAAGTCAGAGCCAGGGCATTGAGGAGTGTAATCAGGAGGCATTTTTTTTCCACACAAAAGTGTAGAACTCTCTCCTGAAAAGGCTGCAGATGCTGTCAAAATTTCAAGACCGAGGTGGATGGATTTCTGTTTGGTAAAGGTATCAGGGGACATGAGGCAGGTAATTGGAGTTCAGCCCCAATCCTACAGAAGAGCAGAACAGGCTCTAGGGAATGAATGGCCAACATATGTTCCTATGAAATGCTGCATTTCTCAAAAATCAATCTTTTTTAAAAAAAATTGAACGGGATTTCAAGATGCGCCCAGAGCTAGCCCTGCAATTAGTTAGTTTGCTTGACATTTTGAATGAAAGGCGCAGGCAGGGCAGGCAGGCAGGCAGGGCAGGCTAGACTGTGAGCTGCCATGTTGTGACATCCTCCTGACATCCTCCTGACACAGTACAAGTGTAATTTTGTTGTTGTTGTTGTTGTTCTGGTTGAGAAGCGTCAAAGGTTATTCTCAAAAATAGCAATTCTGAAATTCAGGCCCCAAATTTGAAACCTCCAATTTTAGGCTCTTCAGAAATTTTTTGAGGGGGCAACATTTGAAAAAGAACCCATTGTAATGTCCGCGTACTTTCATCTCGATTTATAAGCCGCATATTGTGAGGTCATAGCTAGCTAGCTAGCTAGCTACATACATACATGCATACACACACACACACACAATTGACGTGTTTGAAAACGAAAACCCACTTTCAACTCAAAACATGCGAGCAGAAACTTCTGGTCTGCAAGCCAACAAAATGCCAAGCCATTGTCCATTTTCAGTCTCGTTAAGTGTTTGCTTTTGCACATGAAAGTATCCTTTAACCTTCAAAATGTTAAACGACAAGTACCAACAAGGGTGCAGGACTAGTAAACTTAGCTTATAAAGTACTGACTGAGGAGGAGGGGGAGGAAGTTGGCCTCTTTCCTAAATAACCCATTGAAAATTAAAATATTTGTTTTCCCATATCCACTGTGAGCTGACTCTTAAATGAGCTATTTTATTGTAACTGATTAACTTGTTTCCTAGGTTACCCAACATTTCTCGGGCGATTCATCGGGTGGGATGTGTCCTTCTAGTTAGAAGAAGTTTGCTGAAGGAGATGGATGGCCTCCTCTACGGTGGGCTGGTGAGAAGTTAATAGCTAACCCTTTCTGACAAGTCTCAAGAGGAGTCCAGTTTCGTGAGCTAGGCAGATCTGCAATAGGACAGGACACTATTGGTGACTTCCCAGCCGACCTGGTTTATGAGCAGGCCTAGGAAAGCCATAGTTAAGTCACTGGGAGCAGGAGTTCCTCCCAACTGCCACCTCTTAACGCCCAAGCTCTAATGCCGAGGGTGATGCTGTCTGGACAAGCAAAAGGAAAGCTTGTCCGACAATACTTTCCAATACACATTGCGTGATTTTAATTGGTTAATCTTCATCACTACCTAAATGCAGAATCTGGGGTCCCCACAATGTTTTTGGCTTTCGCCGATAGTCTTTAGGTAAGCAGAATTCCCCCCTCTATGGACAGGGTGCGTCCCATTCCACACACAGGAAGAGGTGGCATGTGTAGGTGGCACACAAGATATGGGACTCTCCAATCTGGGTTTGGGATATTCTTAAGCGTAGTTGTGCCCGCGTGTGTTACAGACACTTGCTCGCTGAAAACAATTCCTTGGCACAATTTTTTAAAACTCCTATTCACAGAAGGGGAATGTTTTACGGAGCGCCAAGTCAAGTTCAATATCTCTGGGACAATATTGCATCACGCTGCAAGACTTGCATCCAAGACATTTGGTTTTGTCGCATGCATTGCTGCATTTTGCCCGTTCCAGCTGCAGTTGGAATGCCGCGTTTATATCATTCTGACCGAGGGCAATGGACCCTTTAAAATCAAGCCGCGGTTTTATACCTTCCTAATGATTTCATACCATTTCCCAAGACATGGTTGCTGTTGAGGAAATCCGTGGCCATATAACTCGATCTCGGGTTTCGGATTACTGCTGTTCAGATGTTTTAAAGATCAGCAGAGCTGACACAGATTGAATTTCACCCGTTTACGTTTTCTCCAAAGCAGCCATCAACTGTGAGTTGTCCTATATATAGAATGAGACCTGTGTTCGAATCCAGCCAAGTCAGGGCGAAACCTTGGGCAAGTTTCCTTACTCCACACAAGGGTTCATCGATATGGAAATTTTCCGATTTAGATATATCGACGGGCTCATATCGAGATATACCAAAATATCGATATTTTCGGGTTTTTCGTACTGCGCATGTACGCGCAGTGCGCGCATTCCGGGTGCGCACGCTATCTCCTCAGGAGGTAAATATCTTTCTCTCTCTGTGTCTCTCACTCTCTCCATCTCTGTGTTTTTCTGTCTGTGTCTCTCTCCTCTCTCACATCGCCCCCATCTCTATCTATCTGTATATTATCACATCCACTCTGTCTCTCCCCACCCCCCACCAGCCGTCTCTTCCCCCCCCCCCCCCCAGCCGTCTCTCTCCCTCCCCACCCCCCCCCAGCCGTCTCTCCCCACCCCCACCCCTCCCCCGCCACCGTTCCTCTCTCCTCACCCCCCTGCCGCCGTCCCTCTCCCCCCACCACCCCCTCCAGCCATCTCTCTCCCCCTCCCCCCGCAGCCGTCTCTCTCCCCCTCCCCCCCCAGCCGTCTCTCTCCCCCTCCCCCTCCCAGCCGTCTCTCTCCCCCTCTCCCTTCCCCCCCCCGTTTCTCTCCCCCTCCCCCCCCCATCTCTCTCCTCCCCCCCCCAGCCTTCTCTCACCCCCCAGCCCTTGCATACCTGTATATTGTGTTTGAGGACTATGAATACAATATGGCGGCTTTGCACCTCTGTCTGTGCATTGTGTATAGAGATGAGCATTCTGGGTCTTGTAGTTCAGTGTGCGCGCATTCCGATTTTTTACCTCGATATATCAACTTTTCGATATATTTATATTTTTGAAATGCCTATGTCTGCGTATCGATAGGAAAATTATATCGGGTTTTAGCGATATATCGATATATCGCCGGACCCTACTCCACACATACACTGCTGTGCGCAATTGGCTGCCGCGTTTCGCCCACAGATATACAGTCAATTCACTTAACAGTATATTCTGTGAAGCGCTTTGGGACGTCGATAGGATGTGAAAAGCGCTATATCAAATGCAAGGATTATTATTATTATTATTATATGTACGAATCAAATGAAACTTAAAAAGCAGCAGCAACAGCTGTGTTACACCTGCAGTGCACTGAGTTCATTTAGCAGCAAAGCATTAATCATCGGTAACAAACAACCTAATGCTATCTCCATAAAAGGATGTAATGCCTGTCTGTGCTGCAGCACATTGGGACACAGCAATTGGCATTGGCTGGGAAAGGGGGTGGTAATCAAAACTCGGCCAGCTTCCATTCCCTGTAGCAACGAAGGCTGGATTGGGCTCTACTGAGATACATCGATGGTCGTGCAGCCTATCTACACTCACCATAAGGTTACGGCGAAGATACCAGGAGGGAAACAGGGACCGAGCACAAGTGATTATTTTAAACAACAGTAACAAAATCTCATTTGTATAGTGCCTGTCATGTCGGGAGGACGTCCGAAGGAATGGTGAAAACTAGCTATAAAAACCAAAACGGTGTCATAATTACATACATGACGGAAAAGGATATAGAGGAACATGGGGATGTTGGGGGGGGGGGGGGGGGGGGGGGATTAAGATGGGGGGGGGATTTAAATAGCAATATGGACTTCCAGGGTCAAATAGCTTGTCCGCATGCCTCAGTTTCTATTAATTCTATGTAAAAATCACACCAGCAAATAGAAGGCTAATGTGGGTCACAGTAGCCACCTCCACGTTGTAAACACAATTTGTGCCACTTATTCACGTAGTTTCCACCCGGCACAGAGCAACGTGACGCTTGTCATTTTCACAGGTATGTGTAACAAAGCGATTACAATGGAGTTCACCATCGTCCGGTCTCTCCCCTCCTGTAGGCATGCTAACTCCCCCCCCAATGCAAAGCAAATAAAACCTACAGAACCTGACTTATGCCAAAATATTTCCCGTCGCCATGGCAACACTATGAACACACAAAACCCCCCCAAGCCTCAGGCTTTAACAGTGTGGGAGTGGCAATTACAGAACATCCAATGCAATAATCTACGCAAGTAAGAGCGTTCCACTATATGTGGAATGTCACTAGTTGCCAGAGACCTACTGATCTACATCGACTTCAAAAAATGATTTGCATTTATTTATTACTCTTCATGTAGGTAGCACCCTGACAGTGGTAGAGATGGATAACAAGCAAGGGAGAAGGGGTCGGCAAAATTGATCAAAGGTATTAGTCGAAGAGGTAGATTTTAAGGTGGAATTTAGTGCAAACCTTTCTCCCTCCACCCCCCCACCCCACCCGCGTTGAATCTTGACACAGCTCAACAACAACAACAACAACAACTCAAACTTATAAAGCGCCTTTCACGTCGGGAGGACGTCCCAAGGCGCTGCACAGGAGGCGTGTGACCCGAGCTGGGAAGGGAGTGTTTGGGGGGGAACAAAAGGCACGATCGAAGAGGAAAGTCTTCAAACCGATCTTGAAAGAGGAAAGGGAGGAAACAAGGCGGAGGGATTGGGGGATGGAATTCCACAGGGTGGGAGCGGAGAAACTGAAGGCCCGGCCTCCGATGGTGGGGCGGTTCGGGCGGGGGGCTTGGAGCAGGCCAAGTCCTGCTGAACGGAGGGTCCATCAAAAAAGGACAACCAGAGTTCCCTCACCCCGATGAAGAGGTTACTTTGATACCACCGCAAACAGGAAGTCCAACACCTGCCTAAGTGTTTGCCCATAAGACACATAGTCCCTCCAAGTTGCTGTGTATGTATACTCTGTGAAGCGCTGTGGCATGTGGTCTTGATGTGAATGGCATTTTTACCAAATGCAAGGATTGTTTTTATCTAAGAATTGGCCGATCCATGCAAGCAAGACCTGTCCCTCCCCTATCTTCATACACGCACACACACCAGCCAAACACACACACAGCCAAACACACACACACAGCCAAACACACACACACACAGTCAAACACATACACAATCAAACACACACACACAGTCAAACACACACAGCCAAACAAACACATAGCCAAACACATACACACACAAGCACAGCCAAACACACAGCCATTCATCTGCGAGTGTCACACAGACATTTATCCTGCTTTTATTGGAAGAGAGTAAGCTTCAGTGGCCTACTCTCCTCAGTAACAACCAGACTCAATACAGATTTAGATGAAACTATAAATGGCTTGGTAACAACCGCCTCACAGGAGACAATCAATAACAGACGAAAACATAACTAAAGTACCATCTACAGTACCAGAACTAACTTACAGTAATTAGCCCACAACCCACCAGCGGGTCACAGAATACAGGCACAAAATAACATCCAAAACATTGCCCTGGTAAAAAAAAGTACCATGGTAACGGTAGTAGTACCATGGTACTATATAATAACCATGGTACTTACAAAGGTGGTCTCCTTATAAGGAAATGAAACGTAAACCCGGCACTGAATTACTGGAGAGCATCAAGGTAACTACACAGATGCGCCCAAAGTACAGTAGTGAGGAATCGTGCAAACAGCCCATTTGTCCAGACTGCGTTAAAAGCAAAGGGCGGATTGATCCATCATTAACTGCAGAATAGATTTAGCAACTTGGGTGTGATTTACATTCTTCCAAGGACACATAAAACACAACTGGGGTTAGATGATTTGGATGCCTAGTGATGGTAAGCATCAACAGTAACCATGCAAACATGTCAGTATTAAGCACATGTACATTTGTCAGCCACACCGGGGATTGAACCTGTTCCATCTGATTTTGTCTACACCTCAAATTCTCACTGAATGAGTCAGATAGACTGGTTACAGTACCATCGACCAATGTATTTTGGGATTACTACAGAATCTCACGTCTCCCCCCCACCATCCCCGACTCTCTCCCTTGCTCCTCTTTCAAGGTGTGCCTCATGTTCCAGCTAAACTTTGACCGTGCCTTTTTTGGGGTCATCTTTTCTCCTTTTCACCTCTTACCCTACAAACTCCCCTCCCCCACTCCCCACCCCCCCCCACCCCAGCTTGTCGTGAAAAGGTCCTACATGCGCACCCTATATAATATAATAAATAATATAATAATAATCTTTGCATTTGATATAGCAGCTTTTCACATCTGATCGACGTCTCAAAGCACATCACAGAAAGTACTGTAAAGTGAATTCACTGTATATACTTGTGGGTGGCAGCCAATTGCGCACAGCAGTGTCCCGCAAACAGTCGTGGATTGAAATGACCAATTTTATTATTATGGTTTTTTTGGAGGGATTATTATTAGGCGTGTGTGTGGAGTAAGGAAACTTGTCCAAGGTTTGGCCCTGACCTGCCTGGATTCGAACACAGGTCTGCCCAGCTTGGTCTCCCCAGCTTGCAAGACAAGTGCTCTAACCACTGAGCCACAGGAGCTCCACTGGTGACATCATCCACAGATATGGGGGTCAACTTCTATATGCATGCGGATGACACCCAACTCTTATCTTTCTGCCTCTACCCTTGACTCCAGGACCACTGCTGACTGTCATGACAGACTGTCTGTCAGACATCAAGTCCTGGATGAGAGCTAACTTACTACAGTTGAATGCACAAACCCCAAGTCCATGAAACTCATTTAAGTGGTCATTCCTCGTGTGTAAGCGCAGGTTACATAACTGAATGGCTCATTACAGGCAGGCCTGATCCTGCCTGCAGCAGACACCCACACACACATACAACTTCCAGCAAGAATCAGCGTCAGGAGGGGGAGTAGGGCTCATTCTTTCCTAGGGCTCCAACCAAATCACGTTCGCCCACACGGGTTCTAAAATAGCTTAACCGTACAGAGTTGGACTAAGTGAATCTGGACACACTAAGCGTACACATTTGAAGAGCTCAGCTACAGAACCAGGTGTGAAGCCTTTGTCAAGCCGTCTTTCAGCACAGTGGGGCCAACAAGGGAATTCCACAACCACCATTCAGCAACGTATCAGGAACTGAACAGTAACTATGATGTACTGAGGATCTCACCAATCCTCATTCAGTACTACTACTAATAATAATCCTTGCATTTGTTATAGCGCTTTTCAAGTCTTCTAGACGTCTCAAAGCGCTTCACAGAATATCCTGCAAAGTGAATTGACTGTATATATATATATTTGTGGGCGAAACGCGGCAGCCAATTGTGCGCACACAATTGTGTGTGTATCTGTATGGAGTAAGGAAACTTGCCCAAGGTTTCGCCCTGACCTGCCTGGATTCAAACACGGGTCTCATGCTTGTAAGGTGAGTGAGTGGCTCTAACCACTGAGCTACAGGAGCTCCTAATGGCCATCTATTAACATACAATCTCAGGTCTTTACTGCAGTGTTCCTCTCCCTCTTCCCCCTTCCAGTCAAATCCTCTCCTGAAGACATTTGACTACATTTCTGTAGTCTACGTTTCTGTCCCTACTGAGGTAAGGATTTACGAGCAGTAAGCACCCGTGGCTAAGTTTCCTTTACTCAACCATGAACCTAGATAGGGAGCAGGCTATGGACAGATTTGGTAACTTGTTACTTCCTTTGGGGTTGTCAGGAACATTGAATGCCAAAAGTTCTTATAATATTCGAGATGTACTTCCTACTGTTGGACAGATATGTTTCTTTTTTTTGGGAATGGGTCAGAGATCCCTAAAACACACAGAAAAATATCCATTGAAAAATGCGTACTTGATGCAGAAACTCACAATAGAATTAATTTCTACCACACAACTGAGGACCCAGTCGCTCAGAAAATGGGACTCACAAACATCTGAGAGCAGTGAAGTAATAGTTTGTTGTTTGCGTTCAGTTTTGATTGATGTTTGTAATAAATCTGCTTGATGAGCCTGTTACATTACTCACAGAATACCAGTCCCAAATATCTCACAAATGATAGCAACACTCATTTGCTAGCCCGAATGGCAGAGATATCTGGCAGAGAAACTGTAGCAAGAGCCATGTTTTAGTTAACTTGTTACTGGTAAAGGAATATTTTAACAAGCTTTACAAATAAAGCAGTTAAAAATGTAGTGCTTTACAGTAACGTCGATAAAAGGCACAGTCAAACAGACGCATTTTCTAGGGGGCTTTTTTTTAAGGAAGGGAGAAAGGTAGCGAGGCAAAGTGATTCTGGAAGCGAGCCCCAGTTAAAAGTTACAGCAGTATTTTGGGTTAACCAGGTATTTGATACATCACCATTCTTAAAAATCTCCAAATGAAATTAATAAAGGTTCCACATACAGTATATGCAGTTTCCGTTGGTCAAGTATGGAGCATGCATTCGCTCCTCAGAAGAATACACGGTTTCCTCCCACAACATACAGTATTATACAGTCATTCCACATTGCAGTATATCATGTGAAGCATTTTGAGACGCCTAGAAAATATTAGGCGCTGTAGCCATCAGATCCAAGCCAAGGTCCACAATTCTCCATTCAGCTGATCGGATGAAAAACCTCCCACCCCAATGCCAATTCCCTTCTCCAGATAAATATGTAAGGGTATTTTCAGTTTACACCTGTATTGAGAGGGTGAAGAGCATTCATTGTCCTTTGGATGAGACATCAAACCGGCATTCGCGTCTGCCTGTTCAAGTGAACGATCGCTTGGCGTTACTAACAACAGAAAGGAGTTTCTGCTGGTGTCTTTCCAAACAATTTCTCCAGATAAATTCCATTTTGTGATTGTTTATGGAACATTGCTGTGTGCAAATTGGCTGCCACATTCGCCCACAATATAAAACAGTAAATACACTTACTTTTAACCTGCAAAGTGAATTGCGACATCACGACGTTAAAGGCGCTGTATCGAATGTGTTGGAATATTACACTTGAGAAATGAAAACCAACTTTCTGTACAACTGATGTTAAATAATTCCATTGCTATGGTTACCGCTGGATATTCTGACACTTCTCATTGGATTAATTCAGTGGCCACTGGGATCCTTAAAGGAGGATAGGGCATTAACACCAATATTTCTTCAATAAAATGTGTCCAAACATTTCGACCGGAAATGTAAGAAAAAATATATATTCTCAAGGACAAATACTGTCAACCAAAACAAAAGGGACAATTGGCAATAGATGCTCTAAACATAGACGGATGACATTTTCTGTCATGCAACAATCTCAGCTGATCAAAATAAAGGGACCTCGATCTTTGCTCACTCAAAGACCCGGCACAGACTCGATAGGCCGAATGGCCTCCTTCTGTGCCGTAACATTCTATGATTCTATGATTTAGTTTGTAACTAATATTTATTACCTTTCATACACAAAGTAAGTTTAAGATTATATTATGAAGCCAAAAGGGCCAGGAATTTATAAAAACCAAAAATAGATTGTTAAAATTATCACAGCTGAGCTTTTGCAAATACATGATAATTAATAATAAACTTTGCAATACGTGACAGGACTTAAAACATAAAACATCTGTAAGCACTTCACAAGTTTGTGTAAAGTATAGTAACTGTGTATCTGTAGGTAACTACAGATTTGCACACAGGAATTTGCACACAGCCACATCCCACAAACAGCCATGAAGTGAAGTGAATTTTATACGGACGATTGTTAGTCAGGATATTGGGAGTAACTCTCTTCTCTTTTCCAATGGTATATAATGGGATATTTAACATCTTACCTGAATCTCAGTTTTAAGGGAGGTTAGTTTAATGTGTCATCAGAAGAACAGCATGTCTGACCACATGCAACGCCCTCCAAGCATTTCAATGGACTGGGTGTCGACAGTCAGCCTAGACTGTGATCCAAACACTTGAGATTGGTTTATTTTGTTAACGAATGAATTTCTAACTCCCCCCCACCCAAAAACAGTCAGAAGATTACATTCTCAAATGCAGAACAGGGAAGACGGCCAAAAGATTAGGCATTAATAAAAGTTATAGTACATCCAAACAGAAGAAAATCAACTGAAGCAAAATGTTGCACCACAAAAAACCTTCCTTCCGGTATTCTCCTAAAATCCCTCCTCCTTGCACCCCACCCCGTCCTCCTCTCTACCTTCAAAACCATTCTAGAAACCTACCTCTGACTATAATTATATAGTTATAATTATAATTATAACCAGGGGATGCCAGGTTCATCTAGGACATAACTGTGTACCATACTTGCCTACAGTTAAACAGTCACTACACTTGGCAGAAAATCCCGTGAAGTGTTTTAAGGTCTCTCGGTTCATGTGATGAGGTGCAAGGATTTTGATGAGGGTTCGAAGGTTATAGATTGTACGAGGAGCTGGATACTATTACTTCACAAAACATCTAGAATATCACACCTTTGTCTATGGACTCATTATTCAACAACAAAATTACATTTATAGAGCGCCTTTCATGTCGGGAGGAATTCCCAGTCTTTTCAGGCAGGTTCCGTTTACTTTTTCTTTTCAGCGTTCTGGATATTTTGTCAGTTGTATCCCAAGACTAACTGCCCAAACTTGGCCTGTACATCTTCCATCAACTGCTCTGAAACTGCCTGCCCTGTGTGTTGACCTCATCATGATTTGATCCATAGCTCCAGTTTACCAATCTCCTACTCCCTATTTCCTGTGACAAAGCTTTGACACCAGAATGCCATCTAACCCGCCCAAGAGAATTGGCAAGACAGGAATTATTAGATCAGGCCACAGTATTCGTGTTCGGGAGTGTTTATTGCCTGCTTATTTAAGGGCTGTCAGACAAATTGAAGGTGTAACCATGAGAAAGGTTGGATCGGATGTGGTGGTATTGAGCAATGCAAAGATTCATGTACAAAGCAATTCGATTCTGAACAATGGGTCATGACAAAACAGGAGCATGCCTTAGTGTTATACAGTATTCTCTGTATTCTGCCAAGCCAGGGATTGGATTTCTTTGTATTTGCATAGATGTGCATCACAGAAATCGCTGTACAGTACACGAGTGAGTGTACTCAGGTCCATAGGTGTGTCAGCCTGATTCTTAGACTCAAGTCAGAAGACAGTTGTGTTCAAGTTCGACGTTGGGACTTTGAACTCGCAATGGTTTAGCTGACACAATATATAGCGGTTGTGGGCGTGCTACATTGTGCGGTTACTGTACTGCAGATGAAACATTAAACTGAGGCCCTGCCTGCCTGTTCAGGCGGATCCCATTCACAAGAGAGAATAGTTTCTTGTAGTATCCTGGCCAACAATCCCCAGAGAAAATTGGCCATTGATCCTCACAGCTCTTTGTGGGGTTGGGGCCTGCCATTTTTCCCTCCCTTGCAAATACATCGGAAGCACGGTTTCACAGAAACTTTATGAAGCAGGTTCTCAGCGAGATGTTCTCAGTGTCATCAGGTGTTCTGCCAAATGTAAATCATTCCTATAATTATAATAGTGTGGCAAACCATTCAATATTTCAATAAACTGTGAGAAAAGAAGGCACTTTCACAAAGTTATTTGTGTAACGGAGACTGTAAGAACTAGAGCAATCAGTGGCTTTCTAGCGAGAGCATGCATATTTTATTTCAAACTCACGGAAATTTCTATGTGTAATTGGCACACACATTTGGAACTATCGGCCTGGTCTCCACGTGTACGCGGATGACGCCCAACTGTATCTCTCTGCCTCCAACCTTCACTCCAGGACCATTCCCGTCCTGACATCAAGTCCTGGATGAGAGCTAATTTTCTTTAGTTGAAGGTCAAAAAGACCCGAGGCCCTCCTGATTGGCTTTCCATCAGCACCTCCACACCTCAGGTTGACAGCATCGCCATCCATGGATGCCATGACACTAAGCCAGTCCAGAACCTTCAGATCTTGTTCGATCGTCAACCATCCTTTCTAACCTAAATCCATGCTGTGACCTGCTCTGCCTTCCCTCACCTCCGCAACAGTGTCCAGCTCCGCCACTGGCTCGCAACACAGGCCAACAAGAGCCACAGGCTCGCAACACAGGCCAACAAGACTCGCATACATGTATTCATAACATCCAGGCTTGCCTATGCAAACTCCCTTGTTTGTTGGCCTCCCCAACTCGTCCCTCCACAGACTGCAGATCATCCTGAAGCCCATGACCTCTCCCGCACTAGACTTCCTGACCCTATCACCCCTATCCTCGCCCGACTCCACTGACTTCCCATCACATAGAGGATACAGTTCAAGATCCTGGACCTCATATGCAAAGTCCTCCATGGGAATTGACTGTATATTTGTGGGCGAAACGCGCAGCCAATTATCCACAGCAGTGTCCCACAAACAGCCGTGGATTGAAATAACCAATTTATTATTGGGTTCTTTTGAGGGATTATTAGATTACGTTAGATCTTTGAGTTATCTTACATTGATGTCCTCTCGTTTTGGACTCACCAACAAGTAGAAACTGCCCATCAACATCCACCATATTGAATCCTTTCATTGAGAATAAGTGGAAAGAGTCTGGCTCAAGTCAACTCGTCTATACATATGTGGGAAACATGAAAAGCGCTACGCAAATGTAATTTTGTTGTTCTTGTTGCGGTTTGGACATTTGATTCAGCACAAAGCACACATCCTGACTGATTTTACCCTAGATTTTTTATCCTCGTCAAAAATGTACAGACTTATTTAACGCTATAGAAAAAGAGACAGATCAACATACAACAACAACACTAATTTACACTTGCACAGAGCCTTTCATGTCGGGAGGACGTCCCAAGGCACTGAACAGTTAGCTCGGGAACCGAGTGGGTGGGGGTGGGGGGGGGTCAGGGTAGGGGGAAGGGGAATAAGAGTAGGGGAGGGGGAAGAGTTAGGAGGGGAACATAGGCGGTAAGAAGCTTCAATGCCCTCAAAACCAGAACAAGGGTAAAGGGTCATCTCAAATGTCTACTTTAGTGCAGTCAGTTTATTTTATGTGAAATATTGAACTTTTAATATGAAGATAACCTATACAAAGAAAGCAGCACCCAACCCTATAACATCTACTGCTGTGTTTGTCTGTACTATAGCAACACTTTCACTTCTGTTCAGCGCTTTGGGACGTCCTCCTGACGTGAAAGGCACTATATAAGTGCAATTTTGTATTGTTTTCACGGGAAAGAGGGCAATTGCTTCTGGTGTCCCCCAAACAATCCTCCAGGTAAATTTTACTCATTCAGTTCGTGGGTATTTGTCAGGAACATTGCTGGGTGTGTGCACAAAATGGCTGATGTGTTTCCCTAAAAATACTGTCCCTGAAATCCTATGAGGATTAATCCCGTTAATCTTACAATTAAATCATGTGAAGCGCTTTTGAGACTTCTCGACTTTGAGACAACGCACCATACTGTATATTCAAATGCTGCAATATTATCGTTACATGAAAGGTGCTACATAAATGAACACTGTTCCCATTGGAATATACAAATGTAATTCAGGCGTCGTTGTTGGAATGGCCAAAGGCTGGTCAGAATTATTGATGAATGATGATGAATTATTCAATAAATGGATGAAGGATGAATTATTCAATAACTTGTAGTGATTTTCCCCAATCACAGGTATCCGGGCTGTTCTTCTCCAAGCCATTGAACTAATAGCACTGTTGACATCAAATTGCCACTCGACTTCATATAACAATGATAATAATCCTTGCATTTGATACAGCACTTTTTACGTCTTATCAATGTCTCAAAGCGCTTCACAGAATATACTGTAAAGTGAATTGACTGTATGTTTTGTGGGCGAAACACGGCAGCCAATTGCGCACAGCAGGTCTCATGCTTGTAAGGCGAGTGAGTGCTCTAACCACTGAGCTACAGGAGCTCAGTTAACTCTGCATCAAAAAGGATGAAACCTAAAGCCAATTCAATTTCTACAGCTTAGTAACACAATGCGATGCTTTCACCCACTGAACCCCTTAGAAACTGATGCATGTGGGGCCTAAAAATGGACACAAGTGAAAAAAACCTCAAGGTCTTCCTTCTCTAGACATTCTCAGGAACACCCATGTGTGAAGAATTCTGGGCACTTTTCAAGTCAAGACAAATAAGATCTGCCACGGTATCTTTTTCCAGGGCTCTACATTCCTACGTTCCCATGTCATAAAAGTTTGGTGGGAAGTAGTTTGTCAGCTGCTCTGTGCTCTTACCGTCACTAACTAACTCACTCACATCATTCAACTGAAAAGCGAATAGAAAAAAAGCAATCAAGGCTACTCTTATTCTCAAGGCCTCTGTGCCCATACATTGAACTCAAGGAACACCCTGTCTTAACAGAAGGCTTGCCACTGGACATGACAGCAAGGCTGAGACTGGCTAATTTATCCCCCCTCAATGCCAACTATTCTCAGATCTGGATTTTGGCCAATAATCAACATGGCTTTGTTTAGAGTCTGCAGGAAAGGGCTTGGCACCTTTCAGGGCTGAAGAATGCAACCGGTGCAGTTAGCCGTGCCAGTGCCTGCTATGAAATTGGAACATAAGGCGCCCGTGAAAAAAAAAACCTCCTTTGGGTACAGCTCACGGGGAGTCTAAACAGTGCGGTACATTGTGAGGACGGAGTACAAGCACAGGAATGCGAGGCTGGCATCTCAAACGAAAAGGCATTACCACCGTTTCAATTTCCGATTGAAGAACGGCTTTATCTGCATCCCTATCCAACAGCATATCAACCGGCATCACAAACGGGAGCGACAAGATGATCTGTACTCAATACCATCCAGTGATGTTTCCAACAAGCCTCACCACTGGCCTCTTGTTTTTCTAACGCTGGATCAAGCAGAGATAATAACGTGATACATTTCGCGTTTATGTAGCAC
The DNA here is from genome assembly GCA_035084275.1 of Hydrolagus colliei. NCBI lineage: Eukaryota > Metazoa > Chordata > Chondrichthyes > Chimaeriformes > Chimaeridae > Hydrolagus > Hydrolagus colliei. The sequence continues at coordinate 82,462,085 of CM068745.1, read as the reverse complement.
CGATCACGTCAGGAGGATGTGTAAATATGCTTCACAGTAAGATGTAGTTACTCTGTGTTTTGTAGACATGTCCGACGGTTAATTTTCACACATCAAAATGTCCCACAAACAGCCACAAAGCGAATCTGTTTTTTAAACAAAACTTTCTTCTCTCTTTTTATATATAAAGAGCGCCATGGGATTGTTATCATTCACCTAAACACGCAGATGGGAGTTTAGGTTTAATGTCTCATTTGTAGGAAGGCATTTCCAACAATGCAGATCTCGCCTGGGACTGAACTGCAGTGTCAGCGTAAACTGTGTGACTGTGATTTCAAAGCCCCAACAAGGGGAGGCGGGTTGAACCCATAATAACCTCTGAATCAGAGGAGAAAATGCTACCGACTAAGTCAGGCTGACACAGTTATCAAAACTGAACCAAAAATGTGGAAGAAAGACCCATGAATAGAAGGTCTTCATTGCTTTTAACTTCCTTCCGTCATTACCCAATGACTAATTCTGTTTCCCATCTGAAGTGAAAACTTTTGAAACACCAAAATGATAAAACAGCCTGTGGCTATCTCACCGAAACAGTTTGTTTGAAGCCCTCGAGAAAGTCCTTGGGTTTACAGTTTGATTTGCTTCTGCAATTTTGAAATAGTCTGTACCCTTGCATAACAAATGGAATTGTTTTTGCAGACAGCTGTAACAATGTCCTGTGTGTATAGTACACTTCACTGGAGTGTTGGTAAAGCCAGCTGTCTGTGGAGTTTACGTGTAGAATAGTTCTTAAATACTACAATTCTCCTCAGTGTCTTTACACTTCAGGGCAAACCTTACATTTACGCTAGGAATCACCCAATAACTCTTCCATTGTGTCGGCATCAATTGTTTGGGGGTTGCGTTTGTAAGGAACCTACTCTGTCTTTCAGGTCCAGACAACTGTCGACGTGACTACAGTAGTTAGCTGGTGGATAGAGATCGCACAGATAGACAGCTGTCTCCAGAGAAGCTCAAGACAATGCCCTTTAGAAAATTAGGAAATAGCAGAATAATTGTGCAAAAATCTAGACTTGGCGGTTCAGTCGAAAAACTAACCAGTCACGCCGAGCCACTTCATTGAAGAGCGTAAAGGGTCAAAGAGTTACACTGGCTGACAAGTGAGGGAGTTGGGAGCTACAGTACCCAGCCTTGTTTAATTTTATTTCTTGTCATCGTCAACACAGGAAGGTTTTTCAGTGCAAACTTCCAAGAGAACCGTGCCCACAGTTAGGCTGCTCTCTCTGGTTTGGGAAGCGAGACCCAAGGATGGGTAGCAACAGGATGTAGACAGTAAGGTGGGGGGAGGGGAGGGGGGAACTTCCAAAAAGCACTGAAAAGGCTGAAAGCGAAGGTACAAGGATGAAAGATCCTGTGTAAGATAGTCCGAGTGAGGAAGCGAGTAAGTGAGCAAGCAAGCAACCAAGGGAGTGAGCGAGCGAGCGAATTAAATGTTACAAAATGATTAAAATTTTACTTCGTCAACATTGTTCCATGTTTTATTTGTGCGTCTTCTGACGAGCGCATTTCGGCTCATTTTCCCCGAAGCAGAGAAAGTACGGAACGTACTAGAAGTCGAGCATTTCTCCTTCCCCGTTTTCAGATAAACCTCATCAGACAGGGATGATAAATCATGTGTGTGTGTGTGTGTGTTTTAACCAAAAGTCTGATAACATTGCCACCATGCCCCCCACAAGTGCGAGCAATGTAACGCCAATTACCACTGAAACCACAGCGTAGCACAAGATATCACTGGATGTAACACATCGAGACAAAAACAACTTCCGACATAGGCAACGATGGAGGTTTTTTGATTGATCAAATTACCACATTATAGGACATCAAAGCAACTCGCATAAGTTATTGTGAGACATATTCAGTGTTATCTAAATAAACGTCAGTAGCTGATCTGACCAGCAGTATCCCTCATTGTGACTAAAACCGCACCTACAAACTATACAACAACCCGCGTACAGATACTGTAGCACCCTTCAGTAATACAACGCATCAAAGCTCTTGATAAATATTATGGTCGATTCTGATCAGGGGGAAAAACACAGTAATAAATTGAAAGTTGTTCACTGAAAGGTAACGCATCAGGTCTTTTGCAATCTACCCCTAATATGATGAAATTACAGGTAAGAACATGAATATATTTTGCAGTGCCTAGCAACTTTTATTTATATTATAGCTAACTCATTCGCAAGCTATAAGATATTGGTGAGGGCAGATAAAAATCATCAGGGAGAGAGTTTTATAACTTCCCCACAAGGACATAGTATTCCAGACACAAGGAGGGGATTCAGAGTAGCACATAAAACAGCTCAGGAATAATGTTAACCCTGTATTGTACAGTACATATTAGGCAGCTATACCATCATGCTGTATCTATGTATATATATATATATATATTCCTCAAATCAACATGGCAGCCAAAATAAGCAAAGGTATATAGAGTGGTCATTTCCTGCCCCTCTCCTGGATGGACTATTTATGCTGCGTGAGTGAAATGAGTGAGTGAGTGAGTGAGTGAGTGAGTGAGTGAGTGAGTGAGTGAGTGAGTGAGTGAGTGAGTGAGTGAGTGAGTGAGTGAGTGAGTGAGTGAGTGAGTGAGTGAGTGAGTGAGTGAGTGAGTGAGTGAGTGAGTGAGTGAGTGAGTGAGTGAGTGAGTGAGTGAGTGAGTGAGTGAGTGAGTGAGTGAGTGAGTGAGTGAGTGAGTGAGTGAGTGAGTGAGTGAGTGAGTGAGTGAGTGAGTGAGTGAGTGAGTGAGTGAGAGAGAGAGAGAGAGAGAGAGAGAGCCTCAGGGTGCAGTGGCTGGAGGCATGGTCGAGGCTGAACTATTCTGTTGGTTTTAAGTTTATTCCCGATTTGCCAAAGTCAGTCTAAATCGGAGTTGAAACACGATCTTGAGGTACCGGTATACTGTAGCCAGTAACTAGACTTTGCAGTGAATTCAGTGAAGCATTTCTAGACATCTCGATGACATAAGATACTATATCAAATGTAAGGATTATTTACTTATTTATTTATTTTTCTACTTCAGTTTGGCTTTGAGTGATTTATTATGAAGAGATCGTGTGCCCTGGTTATGGAGTTACCCCCTGCAGTGTAACTGTAGCCAGTGCAAATTAATTCAACCATTGCTCAAAATAGATCTTTGAATATTTGAGTGAAGCTTTTAGAGGCCATCAAAAAAAACACACAGACACACGAGACTTAATATAGGGCTAAAGTGAGCGAGTAAGAGTTCTCAGCTTTGTCCCCGGAAACAGAGAGGCGGTTGTTAGGAATTCGTTCCGAATTGCTCCATTTCTGGCAATTTTCCCAATCACTTCCAGTCGTATCAGCCGCGCGGTAGCAACAACAACAACAACAGCTTTCATTTATATCGCATCGCTCACTCCGGACGAACAGTGTCTCAAGAGTGCTTAAGGAGGAAACCATATTTTACTCCCTGAGTGCAGTCGAGAGGATTTTACCATCAAGATCTCAAATTCTTCCAAAATGTATCTCAAGTGTATCTCACAGATCACACGGGTGCCGCAGACCATTACAACAACAACAACAACATGACACTTATATGAGGGCCCTTCATGTCAGAAGGACGTCCCAAGGCGCTGGACAGTCAATGTTTCAGACCCGAGTTGGGATCGGGGAGGGTGACAAAAACAGTGATCTTTTTCCTTCTCATCCCCTATGAAACTCAAACAAGACCAGATGAGTAGAATGGGACAGGGGGGGGGGGGGGGGGGAATTTGCCGTGAAAACAAAATGGGACAATTAGGAGAATTAAAGGAGCAAAGAAAACCGTGGCTGGTGTTTCATTTCCCTCCTGTCCCCACCGCCTCCTCCTCCTCTCCCGCTTCACGGTTTTAAAACCTCAGGCGGATGGAAAGAAAATGGGAGCAGACATTTCAGAATCCCCCCCCCCCGCCACCCCTCCGAGGCTGACACTGAAGACACACTTTGGGTTTCAAAGCCCTGTGGAACATCCAGACCCTCGAGCCTTTCATTCCAGGCCTGAAATGACAAGCGAACCTTTTATCTTCCCTCGCCCTCCAGAGAGGACCTGTTGTCACTTAGGCCCTGATTCACTATCTATCACTGACACGCTCACGGCATGCCCGACACTCCTAATGCGTTATCAAACTCAAACATAAGGCCTGCAGTCATTTTTTTGGTGTTATTTTTTTGCAAAAAGAATTGGAACATAAAAACCCGCTGAAACAAACGCCTTTTAGTAGTTCACGGAGACTTCAGGGTTTCAGCAAAGCACCATTGTTTAAACCACAGTATTTACATCAAAACCAGGCGACAGCAAAGCGCTGAATGAGAATTATTAAACATGGAAATATTCCCGGGCCATTGTCTTATTAGCTCCTCATGTTTCGCCCACAAATATACAGTCGGTTTTCCTGCTCTCCTTCCCCCTATCCCGACCCCTCCCCTTGCCATCTGTCCCCCCTTTCCCCCCTAACCCCACTTTGCATGAATGTTTGTGGGACGCTGCTGTGCGCAATTTGGCTGCCGCGTTTCTCCCACAAATATACAGTCAATTCTCCTACTCTCCTTCCCACTACCCCGACCCCTCCCCCACTCCCCTGCTCTGGTCCCAAACCTTGGGACGTTCTTGTATTGTTTGAAGGGCTTCGAGACGTCGAAAAAATGTGGAAAGCGCTATATAAATGTAAGGATTATTATTACGGTATTTATTATTATTATTATGTGACAATTAGCAAGGATTTGGCAACCTCCACTCTAATCTTAAAAAATATATTTTTTTTACTGACTCATCATGAAGCATACTGGGTTTCATTTGTACTGTATTTAGTTACCAGCCACCCTTGGATTCTCTCCAGTCGAATTTTGCCAATTTTAATATTAAAACGAGGAGTTGAAAGTTCCTGGAGCAAACGTTAGCCAGAAAGCCAATGCACTGTATACAGTACAGTTCTCCCAATTACACACAGAGCAGGCTGTGAACATCAAAGCACCTAAATGATTGCAACCTTTCCCTTTGTTACAGCGATCAGTTGAAAAATCCCTCCACATTCTGAACAAAAGTATTAAAAAAAAACACACGTTCTATCGACGTCATTGAAAACCATTATCAAATGTTCACCCACCGAACATAGAGGCTGCAAACCTCTCCTCCAAAGTGTGTATGTGTGTGTTTTTTTTTAAAAAAGGTTGGTTGTTATGATAACATGACTAAAAATAACTTAAATAATCTAGGGGGGACAACACCCTGAATTTAATTCTCTAATGATCGGTCCACAGGTATTAAAAGTCTCAACTCAGCACTATTCGGGTGCGAAATTGTGAAAAGTTCACTTTCGGAGATGTTAATATCGTCCCCCCCCCCCCCCCCCTCCCCCAACGCCCCTCAAATCAAACAGAATCACACCCCAGATCAGATTAGACACCAATCTGTGCAGGGGAATCCAAGGTATGGGGAGTGGGAGGGTGGGGAGGAAGAAGAGCAAGGTGGAGGAGAGGGGAAGGCAGCGAGTGTGTGTAAAAAAACCAGCTATCTTCATCACGAACTGAAGAAAACTCTTTATTAAAAACCCCATTATGATTTGACATGTGGACAGAGAGCGTAAAACAAAGCAGAAAAAGTGATATAAAAATATCAGAAGCTGATGTACCCCCCCCCCCCCCCCTCCCAAATAACTCCCCTCCCACCACCTCTTATGACACTGAAAAAATGTGTAGTGATCTCAGGGTCTGGCTAAACTACACTAGCATCTAATATGATGGCCAACAATCCTGTCCATTTCTCTCCCTAGTTTCTACTTGGCTTGCCAGGTAACACGGTTTATTTTTCACACGAGGAGGGGGAGGGAAATGATCCCATTTATGAACAAGAGTGTGAATAAGGAATTCAGCTTGATTTCTGAGCTGGGTGTGATGGGAGGGGTGCGGGGGGGGGGGGGGGGAATTAACAATTCCAACCAAGTCCCAAACCTGGGTGTGCCAATGATTTGGGGGTGCGGGGGTGGGTGTGAGGGAAGAATAGTGTGTCTCCCCCACCTCTCTCTCGTTCTCTCTTCATTTCCCCCCCCCCCCCCCCTTCCCCCGACCATTGAAATTTGCCAAGATACACACATTAGTCGGTTTCCCAGTGGGAAAGTGATGCATCCGGCGAACAAGCCAAGTGCACCAAAGTGACACGAGTGCAGAGATAATAAATGCGACGTGACATTGGGTCTGCAGAATGGATAAATACTGTATATACCAATGCCTGTTTATAGCAATTGCTGTCAGAGGTTGCATATATATATATATATATATACACACAGCGTGAGACCTGTGTTCGAATCCAGGCCAGGTCAGGGCGAAACCTTGGGCAAGTTTCCTTACTCCACACACACACACACACAAACACACACAAGCGCCTAATAATAATCCGTCCTAACAAAACCCACAATAATAAAAATTGGTCATTTCAACCCACGACTGTTTGTGGAGGTGGGGCACGCTGCTGTGCGCAATTGGCTGCCGCGTTTCGCCCACAAATATATATACACAGTCAATTCACTTTACAGTATATTCCGCGAAGCGCTTTGGGGCGTCGATAAGATGTGAAAAGCCGCGATATCAAATGCAAGGATTATTGCAGTATTTTGTTATTAGTGTGTGTATATCTAAACACACACCACACACATATATACACACAGTATATATATATATAGATATACACCGTACATATCGCCCACAAATATACAGTCAATTGACTTTACAGGATATTCTGAGAAGCGCTTTGGAGACGTCGAGAAGACATGAAAAGGGCGCTACATCAAACGCAAGGATTATTATTACATATTTAATAAAGATTTCAACACTTAAGATAAAGGGAAATGAGCACAGGGGAGTGGGGGGGGGAGGGGGAGGGGGAGGGTGTGGTGTGGGGGGGGGGGGGGAGGGAAGGGGAAACACTTTGTGGAATGACTCACTTCACAGGTTGGGGGAGGGAAGGGGGATTTTACAATCATTCCCATCAGCTTCAAATTTCCAGGCACCATTGTTAGGAATAAAATGGTGTCTGGTCAATTTATATACAGATATACACACACACACACACACACATACATTTTGAAATAAAATAAACTGATGAAACACTTCCCTTTCTCTGCTCGAATTACAGGAACAGATGGGATTTAGAAAAGTGTCGGAAATAGCTTTAACGTGCGTCTCTCAAAGCAGTGTCTCTCTCTCTCTCTCTCTCTGTGTGTGTGTCTGTCTCTCTGTTTGTCTGTGTGCGTCTCTGTCTGTCTGTGACTCTGTATCTCTGTCTCTCCCTCTGTGACTCCGTCTCTCTGTGTCTGTCCATCTGTCTCTCTCTCTCTCTCTCTCTCTGTCTCTCTATTTGACAGAGCCTGGGCTTGATCCTGTTTATATACAGAGTTGAGCAAAAACACACAACAGAATTTTCCGACGCTTTAGAAAAAGCCCCTGAGTTGGCATATATAATGGTGTGTGTTCACAACAGTCCTAATCTCCCCCTAAGACCTTTCCCTCTTAAAAGATCTTTGCAAATGATTTGATTTCTTTATTTGATTGACTGGTGGATGGACTGATTTATTACGTGAGCAAAATTTTATTAAGTGACCGAAAGCTAGAGAGAGAGAGAGAGGGAGAGAGGGAGAGAGAGAAAATCCTGACTAAACACACCTCAGCAGAGGCGATGAAATGAAACGATAATGATATGAATGGTGGCTGGATGTGAGGGAGGGAGGGAGGGAGTTAAATAGGTTTGTCTCCCCCCCCCCCCCCCCCCCCTTTCTCCCCCCTCTGTTCCCATCCTGTCAATAAAAGATCAAAAGGTAAATGTCCCCATTCCCTGGTCAATATCTGTTTCTCTCCCTTTCTTTTAAATAAAGTATATTTTTTTGGAAAAAAAAGAAAGGCACAGACACACACACACACACACACAGACACAGACACAGACAGACACACACTCATGTGGATGGGATTTGAACAAGCCAGTATCCAAAGCCTTTTTTTTGTAAATAAAACATAGAAAAAGGGTGGACACAAGAAACTTACCAAAATTCAGCATCGCCACCAGCGTCCACAGTGATCTCTCCATGTCCTCCCCTCACAGGCTCTGCCCTTCTCTCCTCACTGAACAGTATATACAAGAGACTCTGGCTCCTCTCTCTCTCTCTCTCTCCTCCAGAGAGAGAGACCTCAGCAACAAACAAATCACTCCTTACAGAGGAATTCCAGTCTTCACACTACTTCATCCCAGGTGGAACAGTATGTTTTAACCTCCCCCCACGCCCCCAACTCAACCCAAACCTAAACACGCCAAAAAACAAAATCACAGCAACGCTCTCCAAATTACAAGCAAACTTTTCTTCCAACTTTTGTTCAGAAGTTCTCGTTTGTGAATCCGCTTCGATTCTGGGACACTTCTGGGAGTAAAGTAGGAGAGAAAGTAAAGTGAGCGAGAGAGAGAGAGAGACAGAGAGGGAGGGAGGGAGAGAGAGAGGGAGGGAGGGGTAGAGAGAGAGAGGGAGGGATGAAAATAGAGGAGGGATTTACCTGGACTCTGATCTCAAACCAGGATTCATAGAAAGAGCTGAGAGTCCATTGAAGGAAGGCTTGCCCCACACAGTTAATGAACAGATATCTCTGTGGCTGAGGTTGGCAGCTCAGCAGCTTCAAAAACACAGTACAGTTCACACAAAACCATCTCCAAACCATCTCCACACATTCTTCTAATGAATGCAATGGGTCCCGGGTTATGACTCTCCTCTTCTCTTTTCTCCCTACCCACTTTTATGCCTATGTATAGGTAATAGGACACCCAACTTCCAAACTGTAGGAAATTCACATCAAGATTTCATCTCGGTTTTGCTGTGATGGGCTGGTTGGGGGGTAAGGGGAACTATCTGACCATCTGTTTCTATGTGTTGTTTGCCAAACAAATAATACTGGCACTGTACAGTGAACTGAAGTAAGTCCTGACTGAGTTGACCTTGATAACAATTGTATTGGAAATGTACTGGCTTGCTTCACTCCTTCCTCCCTCTCTCACTCTCTCTCTCTCTCTCTGTCACTCTCTGTCTAGCTTTAAAAGTTTCCAAATTACCGAGTGGCGGTCCAGTTGTTTTAAATTAAGCCAATAAAATTTTAATTTAACATTCAGAGGTAGAATTGCATTAACAATTCTACTGCTGAGTTTCCCCAGCAACTTCTGGTTTTGTTTTAGAATTGGATCAGTTGGATTTGTTTCGAAATGCTGTGCATTCCTGCATATGATTCTATGAAGAAGTGGTTGACACATAACACAAATGGACAGTATGTGGGGCTTATTTAGCATTTAGTGGAGCTCCTATAGCTCAGGGCGAAGAGCACGGGCTCTTTACGAGCGTGGGACCTGTGTTCGAATCCAGGTAGGTCAGGGGGAAACCTTGGGCAAGTTTCCTTACTCCACATACACACACGCACACCTAATGATAATACATCCCCCCCAAAACGCAGTAAGTAATAAAATTGGTCATTTCAATCCACAGCTGTGTGGGAGGGGACGCTGCTGAGCGCAACTGGCTGCCGCGTTTCGCCCACAAATATATACAGTCAATTCACTTTACAGTATATTCTGTGAAGCGCTTTGAGACGTCGATAAGATGTGAATATTATTTTATTATGATTTAGTTCCCAGCTTTCTGTACAGTACACCTTGGGTTCTAAAACATCCCACAATGGTGTGTATGGTATACACAAAGTCAGAGAGACGGGAAACATACAAGTTTCAATCCAGCCAATTTGTGTTGAATAGTTGGCATAGTTGGCTGTACAGTGATCTTCTCTGCGCTTGTGCCAGTGAGTGGCAATATCAGCCGTGGGTTTCATGCCCAATTGCTAATCCAATGATCCCCACCGGAGCTTGTTTGTGTGAACGCGCCCGACCTTCCCTACCGTTGGTAGGCTCTCTGCTCACAGTCGCTTTGGAACTCCATCCCACAATCGCTTTGCCTTACTCCCTCCCTTGCCTCCTTCAAGGCCGGTTCTCAAGACTCTCCTTTTTGACCGTGCCTCCAGCCACCAACCTACCTCTTTGCTATCTCCCATCCCAACCCTGCCCCTCACACCCCCCCACGCTTGGTCCCAACCTAACTGTTCATCACCTTGGGACGTCCTCCCGACGTCCCAAGCGCAACTCACCATGCGCCATCATGGATAAACAGTGGACATTGGTACGAAATGATCATTAAATCATACAAATATAAATCAAAGTTGTTGTTGTTAAACAGTACCTCAACAGATTCATTGCCATTGGGAGAGAGTTACATAGAGTGACAGGGCAGGGCTCCATTCAGACCATCTGGTGTATATACTCCATATGAGCCTAACAACCTCCCGTGTTCTCCTCTCTTCTCCCCCTCTATTCTCCCTTTCTCGAGTCCGTGTAGCTCAGTGGTTAGAGAGCTTGCCCGGGTTCTATTCCCGCCAAGCAAAATGTTGGACAAGTTTCCTTACTCCACACCCCTCACTGTTTACCGAGCAGTAAAGTGGGAACATGATTATTAGTCGATTGGCGGATTGCTTTTCTGGCATAATAATCCCTCCAAAAAACAAACAAAATAGAGCCACCATAATAATTTGGTCACTTAATCCACGACTACTGTAATACAATTTGAATTTTTTCGGGGGACGCTGCTGTGCGCAATTGGCTACCGCGTTTCGCCCACAAATATGCAGTCAATTCACTTTACAGTATATTCTTTGCGATGTGCTTTCTAGAAGACGTGAAAAGCACTATATCAAATGCAAGGATTATTATTATTATTATTATACACACATCAGCTTTCCTCTTCATTACACCGATGCTTTTTGCTTCAACCTCAGCTTCCAGCCATGAGTTCCATATCCTCACCACATTCTGCATGAATCTCGTTAACTCTATATTCGATCTTCGAGCTATTCTTATACTTGTGTCCTCTGATTTCGGACTCAACAAGGAAGTAGAAAACCGCGTGTCAACATCCACCGTATCAGATACTTTTATTGAGAATATGTGGAGAGAGTCTGGCTCAAGTCAACTGATCGATGTCTTTCAGCCTTTCTATGTACAAAGACCTATTTAGTTTCTGCACAGTTCCTGAAGCTAAATGGAGTACTTGTTGTACACACTGAAATTGCCACTTGAGATCATTTCATTATACAGTACAATCCTTCTGAAGATTATTATTGCTCCAAATCATAGCAGCTGCATTCAGCACCAATCCTATAGACTTCCCAATGCTGCCTTTCCAATGAACTGGGAGGAGGCTGAGTGGGTGGAGGGGAGGGAAGGGTAGGGGTGGGGGTAGGAAGTGTGGTTTCAGTTATGCCAGCAACTCTTGGTGAAGGAATCATGAGAGAGACCTTATATGTGTTTGGTACATTTTTCAAGTGCCTCCTTCATGGGGTTATGATGATGTTGGGCAACTTGGTGACTACGTTCGGTGGGAAGGAGACTTAATATTTAACTGTAGTTGGTCTTCAGTAGTGCCTAATGGATGACGTGACTACAGAAGACACCTTAGGATCGTGGCTTTGCTGTCAAGTGTACCTTTTTCGATGGAATCCTCCCCCGAACCACTTAAATGTATAGTAATTTAACCTACACTTTGGGGTAAGAGGAGCCACAAATCTAAAAGGCAACAGACCTGTGTAGGTGAAAGTAGTGTACAGTACAAGCGTAATTGGCCTGTAAGCTTATTCTAGACTCAGAACAAGTTCTCGAGCCTAACAAGCAGTGTCATACGTCCACATCAATTGGTTAGCAACAATACCATGTATAGCAAAACAGTGAGCCGTTTCTCATGTTCATACTGACTCAATAATATTTATAACCGCACTACAGTTTGGAAAGGGTAGCTTCATATTTAAGGCTGTGTTGAGTAGCTCTGGTCACAGTAAACACTGTTACCAATAGCAACAAGCACTTGTGTGATAAATAACACAAGTTTCTCAAAATTCTCTATTGCTATGAATGCACAAATGTTGGATTAATATACGTATGACACTTTCTAACAGGATTTCTTACTTCCGAAACCAAGTGAGGATTTTAATAATAAGGGATTAAGGGATATGGGGATAAGGCGGGGGCAGGTGGAGTTAGATTAGAAGATCAGCCATGATCTTATTAAATGGCAGGGCAGGCTCGAGGGGCTGAATGGCCTACTCCCTCTCCTAATCCTTATGTTCTTATAATCCATGCCTTTGATATAGCGCTTTTCACGTCTTCTCGACGTCTCAAATCGCTTCGCAGAATATACTGCAAAGTGGACTCACTGTATCTTTGTGGGCGAAACACAGCAGCCAATTGCGCACAGCAGTGTCGCCCCACCCCCCACAAACAGTCATGGATTGAAGTGACCAATTTATTATTGTTTGTTTTAGAAGGATTATTATCAGGCGTGTGGAGTAAGGGAACCGGCCAAGGTTTCGCCAAGCCTGAAATTGAACCCAGGTATCTCACTTGCATCTATCTCACGCAGTTCCTTCAGATAAAATTGATCATTCGGCTTTGTGGCTGATTGTAGCACATTTCTGTGCCCAAATCTGCCCTGACGCCCGCCTACTAATACAGTCACCATTGCACTTTACAGTTGAAGCATGTTGAGACATTTCAGCAGCATTATAAGCGCTACCTGTACTTGAAATGAAAAAGTTGTGGCTGAATATTTTTCTGCTCTGAAAGTAGGCTACATCAGAGCAGAGTTCTCGTGAGTTGATGTGGACATACTTCAGTGTTTTTATATAGAGGACGCTATATATAGGAAATATTATACCCCAATGGCTCATTCACAGATTACTGTCAAGTGTTTTGTTGCTTACCAGCAATCAAAAAAAAATGCTGAAGATTTCTAAATTATTTTTATTTCCCAACCCTGGCCCAGAAGCCTAAGCATTTATGTGATACTTTACTAAGGAATGATTATCCTTGCACTTTATATAGCTCCTTATCGCGTCAACAAAACAACTCAAAGCATTAAACAGCATTTGCTGAAAAGTTTGGTGAGCGTCAATTTGTAGGTGAACTTGACAGCCAATTTGCATGTAGCAATGTCCTATTGATGGCTAGGAGTTGGTATGCAATAGATGTGACCTATTCCAATTATGACATGCTATATATTGTTGAACCAAGAGTTAGTACTTACTGCTCCCCTCATCTATATACCTCTAAACCGTGCTAACCTCTAACATGTTAACTTGCCCGCCATCTGCAAGGTTTAAATATTACATGAACGCTGCACAGTGAATAGTTGACCTCTCGTGCTCGTAACAGTGCTTGTTTGACTTTCCAGGGGTCATAGCTTCACGATCTTAGGCATTTCAGCCCCGAAATCCGCCAACCTGCCATAGCCAGGATTAGGTGAATCAATTCAAAGCAGGCCTAAAAGCAACGCAAATCACTGCAGATTTAATCATGACTAATTAATTGGTCAGTTACCCCAACCCAGCGCTCAACTGTTTATATCTAGTCCATTGTAGTGGAAACAACGAAACATGTTTTTTCGCCTTCGGCTGCCCCACTAACTCTTCCCCCTCTCCTTCCTCTTCCCCCTACCCCGACTCTCCCCTGCTCGGGTCCCGACCCTGTTCAGCGCTTTGGGACGTCCTCCCAATGTGAAAAGCGCTCTATAAGTGTAATTTTGTTGTTGTTGCTCTACACCTACTACAATTGAACAGGAACGAGAGGTGATCTAATCTAATTCAGGACATTAAAATGTAAAAAGTAATACAGGAAGACATGTGTGCCCTTGCTACTATTTTTACCATCAAGATTATTCTGTGGCTGCCTTTGGGCTTTGTGCCATTATGAGGTTTGCCTTTCCCGTCCTACTAATTGGGAGGGCTTTTATAGGGGCCTTTTCACCCTCATAGCTGAGTGGTACATTGCGTTCACAAAACGCTTTCAGTTTCAAGGCTGCTCAGCTTCCCCCCTCCTGTTGTGAGGATCTGTTTAACATTTATATCGAAGCATTATCTGAGAATGAAGGTGGCTCTTGTTGTTTTTTAATGTGTGTGTGTGTGTTTTTAAGCAATTTTGTTCGATAGTAAGTAGCCAGGGTTTTGCTGTTGGTGTTGAGAGAGTGGCGGCCGGACACGCTGAGTAAATCAAGACTTTGCTTTCGTAACAACATCTCCATAGGCACTGTTCATAGGGTAGGCAAGAGGCAACCATAGGCACTGTTCATAGGGTAGGCAAGAGGCAACCAGCCAGCGGCTCAGTCAGTCTGACACCCATATGAGTTCAATTATGCCCTCAGCACAGTTTGCATGATATCAACATGTTGGAATCTTCTGGCTTACGAGGTAGAAATATAAGTACTTCCATTGGCTTTTGTCTACCCTGGCTGTTTTGTTCAAAACCTCTGTGCAAGGTACAGTACCTATAGACTGTTGGGAGTCCGTAGATTTATTTTTGTTTTTAAACACTACAGTAAAACCTCGATAATCTCGGCATGGCTGTGCCCACTCACATCCCGGATTTCGGAGTTTCCGGTGTTTAGAAACCTACCCTGGAAATGGCTTGGGAAAAGCACCAACCCATTCACCACGTGTGCTGTGAACGCTGAAGCTCCGAGCTCCACCCACAGTGCCAGATGATCCAGTGGCCAGGACTGATGGAATCCAGTAGACCACAGTGAGTTGAAGCATGTTGGCTCATGTTCTTAGATCCACAGAGGCCAAGCTCCACGTTTCACTTGTGTCAGGAGAGAGGAGGGCGTGATTCACTTTGCTGCTAAAATGCTCCCTCCACTCCTCTGCAGCCCCCTACCTCTCTGATCTCCTCTCTCCTCCAACCAACTCCCGTTGCCTTCGCTCCACCGGCTCTGGCCTCCTCCCTGTCCCCCCGAATCCTCTGCCCCATCCTCGGCGGCCGTGCCTTCAGCCACTATGCCCCGAGGCTCTGGAACTCCGTTCCTCACTCCCTTCGCCTCGCCCCCTCTCTTCTCAGCTTCAGGTCCCAGCTGAAGACCTTTCTCTTCGACTGCGCCTTTGGTCACCTTTCTCCCCCCTGCCCCTGGCTCGGGCCCGGGGTCCGTTATTGTGAAGCGCTCTGAGACGCCGTCCAGCGTGGAGTGAGGGAGGCGAAAGAAATTAACGTTGTTGTTGTTCATGTTCCCATCGTTCTGAAACTCTGCGCTCAATACATTCTAGGGCATTATACCACACAGCACTACTCCGCTCTTACCTACAATTCGTCTGTCTATGTAGTTGCTGCAGTAATGGTATGATTGACAACAACCCAACAACCGCATCACCAACCCTGATTAATTTCAGCCGTTCCCTGTCTCTTATGCTAGTTATGGCGTGTACATTTTGAGTGAATCATGGATTCGCTGCAGATTCCTGATTCTCGCTCACATCCTGTGTCGGGTTTTCTCTCAACATGACTCAACATTTGTACAATACCAACCCATGCCTTTGTACCTATGTCGCGCCCTCCATGCCGGGCAGTGTCCCAGAGCAACGGGGAAATCTGACCGTAAGCACGGACGAAAAGAAATGTCTTCAGGTGGGACTTAAATAGGGGGAGAGAGAGGGGGCAAGCGGATGGATTGAGGGAGACTTTGTTCCAAAGTTTCAGGAGCTAGCGGCTGAAAGTATCTACTCCATTGGTGGGGTGGAGAGTGCAAGGGACAAGCAGGAGGCCAGTGCCAGTCAAAGGGAGACGTCAGATGGTGGATTGGGGAGTAGGGAGGTTGGAGAGGTAGGAAGATGATGGGAGGGAGCGAGTGGATTTGAACAAGTGTGTGAAGATCTTGAAGTATTCTAGATCTATTCGTTGATGGGGAGCCAGTGGAGCCTGGCCAGAACTGGTGAGATGTGGGTACGGAGTTTGGTCTGAGTAAGTACGTGGGCAGCAGAGTTTTGAATGAGATGGGTTTTTTGAATACTGGAGATGGGAAGACCAGTGAGGAGTGTGTTTGAAAAATCCGGGCTGGGTGGGGGGGTGAGAAACATATGCACGAGGGTTTCTGCTGCACTTGGGATAAGGTACAAATGGAGGAGGGAAATGTGGCGAGGTGGAAGAAGACAGTCCTGATCAGGGACTGGATGTGGGGTGGAGGGAAGGACAACTGGGGGTCGAACAAGTGGATGCCTAGATTGGGGACTTGTTCAGCGAGTCTGAGGGAGAGCCCAGGGAGGTTGAGGAGTTCAGATCCGTAGGAGTGAAGACGTTGACGAGAACCAAAGAGTACGTAAAGATTATTAAACTTCAGACTTCAGTGCTGCCTTGACCTTATTGCCATCATTTTAGTTTCAAACAATCGGCTAATTCCACTTGTGTCAAACTTCGTTGTTCAGTTTAAGTCCTTAATTGCAATCAGTGGGATAACCGCCTAATGACTGTAATTTCGATGAAACATTTTGTTGCTTTCAGCACCCGACTCCCCCCTCCCGCAGTCTCTGCACAAAACACTGCTCGTTACCAGCGCTTTATTTTAGACCAGTAAATATAATGCGGAGAGTTTGCAATGCTTGGAGTCTCACCCAATGTAAAGTGGCTCGCCTACCTTCTATCGCTCTCATCCTGATCCCCGCCTTACACCTGAAGCACTCCCCACTCAGTACTTTCCATCAAAATGGGAGATGGTCAGGTCACTCCTCCAAACCATTCTCTGGTGCTTCCACAGGGTCCTTGGCCTAGGGCCTAAGCCTAATTGGCCCAAAGCCTGGGCATGGGTTACCCCACTGCCCTCCTGGCATGAGTCCCAAAACAAGGATGAGAAAATGTCTTAAAAAAAAAAGAGGAATTTCCGCACTCAGAAGTGAGGATGGACATGATGCCCAATGCAGACGAGAGAGTCTGTGGAGTTGGTGGGCGTGCGAGCGGAGGCTGCGGAGTGTGCTACTCTTGTTTCACAGTCGCAGACATGCGCAGCACAAGAAGAAGCCCTTCAGCCCATCAAGTCTACACTGGCTCTCAGTGTGAGCTGTCCATTCAATTTCACTGTCCATAACAATCCTTTTTTTCTTTCATGTTGTACCTGTCTTGTTCACTCTTGAAATCCGCCTCTGTGTCCAGCACTTCACTTGGCAGGACATTCATTCCGTGTGAATTCCCCGCTAATCGCAAATCTATGTAAACTGATTTTTAATTTATTGAGTTAAGGATACATTTCCTATGCTCCACGCAGTCTCTACAACTGCCCTAGACAACATTCCCAATGTTATGTCTCTTAGAAAGTGAGAAGAAATTACAGAAATACTTCCCTTTACACCACATTCTTGAATTTATGTGACTTTCTCCTCCATCTACACTACAGTATTTGTTGCCTTTGCTCTCTGGTGGAATGAAACAGTACTTCATGTTCTTAACCCTCAATGTTTTACTTCAAATCTAGATAGCTATCTTGAATATCTACCAGTCATTAACTCAGTCTCGGGAGAAACTCACATGTCACAAAGACATGAACGTGGGATGAATTATAGCTCGCAGAAGTCAATAAATTAGTCAGTTTCCGAGTATGTGTTATGGTATGATTTTAAGTTTAACAATTGACTTGCTGCATTGTGCTTGCCTCCAAGGTAGATAAAACATTTTTATGTGCTGTAGTTTTGTCTAGTCTTGTCACATGAATTTTCTGGTGACTTTGACGTCTGCGGTCTTAAAAATAAATGAGACGTGCATTGAATTATTCACTTGTTTGACATGTTCTGGAATTTGGTTTTCCCAATGTTCGTTCGGTGAAGCTGAGATTTCATGACACTGTAAATCTTTGCGTTGTAACCAGCCAGAGTTTACAGCATTTAGTTATAAAATGTGTTGTAGAGATGATTTGCATCTGTACCAAAAACATTTAAATTCCTTTAAATTACTGTAGATTGTACTGTGTTTTTTTTTGCAACCGGTAGCTTGCAGTCTTTTAGTTAAATTTAGAATTTGTGTATCTCCGTGTATCATACTTTATTAAATTAAAAGAACATGTTTTGGTGAGAATAATGAAACAGTGCGAACTGAACTTACATAAAGGCTGGTGAGACCTTAACCTTTGATGTTTTCTCCGAGATTAAATTCATCATAGGCTCTTCGATTCAAGTTTAAAATATGTGAGGGGGAAATGAAAGGGTCCAGAATCATGGCCACCTTTGTGTGTGTGTGTGTGTGTAGTTGCCCGAGGCTGCGTCTGGACGCTGGCGACCAAAGCCGGGGCATCTGCTGGGTTTCTATCTGTAACCCCAGTGATAAGAAGGTTGGGTCAGGCAGAACTGCCTCGAGATGTTCCACACAGTTGGAGCCCAAACACTTTGAGCTCAGTTTTCTGAAGCGCTCCAAATAAACCTACAGAAAATCAGCTTCAAAATGAAGTCGTTATTGAAGGATTGGACAAATTCTCGATTGTTCTGAAACGTGTAGAAAATACAGTGAATCTAGATCCAGTTGGAATTGTTATCCCGTAGCTGCATATTTCTACGTATAATGGCTCATTTTAATCCTGTGTCCCGGGATTTTAAAGTTACAGACAAAAAATCTAAAAAGAATTTTAAAACTTTTTTAGCTATTCAAGCAGCTAAGACAAAAATTGACAGGTGAGAAATTGAAGAAGAAAAATCTAATAGTTTGTCAACCGTAACCTTAAGCAAATCATTCAACAGCTAGTCCATAGTCGAATATAATAATAATAATCCTTGCATTTGATATAGCGCCTTATCACGTCTTCAAGATGTCTCAAAGCCCTGCGTAGAATACGCTGTGAAGTGAATTGACTGTATCTATTGTGGGTGAATGGACTTTTTCATCCTCGAAGTGTCACTGATACACTTGGTTTAAATTTTTTGTTGTTGGTGGGGGTCATCTTCGTGAGAGTTTCACATTCAATTGACTCAACTGTGTTGTGTTGTACACTTAACAATCGTGGATGTAAGCCAAGCGTTTTTTGTGTGTATGTGTGTACATTTCAATGGGATCATAAAAGATTATTGTTGTGGGAAAAAAATCTCTTCTTTTGAAGTGATTTTCTGGAGGGACACACTCACCGAACATTGCCACCTTCGAGTTCAGCGAGAAAATACGAGCCATTTGACATTTGGATAACAGTCGGATATAACAAGGAGAGCCAGAGGAATTCTGTCTCAGAATAAAATTATTCTCCCGATATAAAAAAAATTCTAATGAAAACCGAACAGTATAAAGGCAAGCCTTGAAATCCAGTTTAAAATTTCCTATATAGTAACGTTGACTCAATGGGGGTCTAAAATACAAATTGGGCTTTTAGCCCATGGGCTAACAATATTCAAACGGGGACAGGTGCTCTTAATTATATAAATAAGGCAACAAATATTACAGAGTCACCTGTAATTCATTTTGTTGGTGCTTAATGCCGTGATTAAGGGCATCTGAATGCGTTTTCACTCGGTTAGCCTATGGGCTGATTAACCCCAACCTGTATGATAGATCGTCATTAGCTCACAAGTACTGTAGACCAAATAAACGAGAATATAAATGGTTCCTCCCACTACAGTTTGGGACCTATCTTTTCTGACTCACACTGACAAAGTAGGATTATTCCTGTTATCTTGCTGTCTGTCTAGCCAGAATGTCTCAAAAGCCTTTGTAGGCGCTAGGAGCATGATCCTTTTGGTGAATGTACTTGTAGGATATTGGTGTGTATATTGTAGGGTATTGTTTTCCAGCAGGACATGTCTCGGCTGTTTCTGCTTCTACTTAGGTCAGGAATGCTCCGACAGCCTTGCGTTTCCGTGCACCGTGGCAGCAATTAGTTAACTCAAGACGGACCAAGAATGAAACCTGACGGCTTGAGTTCCACATCGCAAAATGCTTCTACGGACTAAGCCCATCAGAGCAGCTGAGATATACTCGTTTATCACCACCTGTGTCATCCCCCCCCCCCCCCAAAAAAAAAATCCACGTAAAAACGAGGAAAATGGTCGCCAGGTTAAATCTGTGTCAATAAGGAAACACTAAAGTCGATATCACTACTTTATTGTGTCGGTTGTAACATCTTTGAACAGTTTTAGCAAAATTGGGGTTATTTTGTGGGAAATGTTACAGTATTTTATTCTTTAATATCAGCTTTATTCAGGCAGGAAGTATAACAACAATAAAATGACATTTGTAGTGTAAATGCCTTTCATGATTAAGCCAAACCTATTTTTACTCAGAGCTGCCAACCAGTACATTTTTGCCGTATTTAGTACGATAAATTGAAGTAAATACAACACTACGATTTTTCTTGTTAAAATACGCTTTTTGGAAAATCCGAAGTGTTCCATGCTCTGTCTGTCTGTCTCTCCTTCTGTCCGTCTCTCTCTTTCTCAGTCTCTCTCTGTGTCTGTCTCTCTCTCTCTCTCTCTCTCTGTGTGTCTCTTTCCCTCTCTCTGTCTCTCTCTGTCTCTCTCTCTCTCCATGTCTCTTTCCCTCTCTCTGTCTGTCTCGGTCGCGCGCTCTCTCTTTCTCTCTCTCTGGCTCTCGCTGTGTCTCTCTCTCTTTCTGTGTCTCTCTCTCTCTCTCTGTTTGAGTCTCTGGCTGTCAGAATCTCACTCACAGTCTCTCTGTTTCTCTCTGTCTCAGTCTCTTTCTCTTTAACTCTCTCTCCCTGCCTTCAATAGCAGTGTTACCTACCTTATGCCGTCACTGATACACTGTAAATGTTAGCGCTATGTGCAAGGCTAGCCGCAAGGCATTAATGAGAACGATTTTTTTCATATGAGGAAACACAGAAAGGATCTCCCTCTTTTTTGCCACACGGGGGGTTTTGAAGTCCCATTTTACTTGGCGCCTTTTCACGCTGTAATTTTTTCGTTAAGTACCGGTAGGTTCTGGGGAAAATCCTTTTTTTTTTACTACAAAATACTATTTTTAGCTTTCAGGAGTACTTTGTTTTGTTAAAAAAAGGTTGGCAGCTCTGTTTACTCGATGAACCAAATTTCCAGATTTTTCCCCCCTCCCCCCATTGCCTGCTGACCATGGGAGTGCGAGGTACAGTAGTTGAGTCCATGAACATTGAAAAGAAACATTTTGTTTTCCCAGACAGCTTTCCTTCCCTCTCTCCCTGGTGACTTGACTGAGACTGGTAGATTCACTCCTTGGGGAGCCAGGCAATAGCACAAGTGTTAGTTGAGAAGGGAATTTGAGCCTTGGGTACGATGAGAGTTGAAAGTAAAACTTAACTCGTTCACGACCATCAGTTACGAGAAATCATTCTCGCATCCATAAATAGTTTCCATTTAGTGGGTTACACAACCAACACAGACGCAGAGCACATGTTTGACCAGCCAGGGCCATTCCACCTATCGAAGATTTCACTTGTAGGGTTAAGGACATGTCTTGTCTTTTATTACTGTGGATCTTCACCAGAAATGTCCCCTCAAAGTAATCACAGTCCCAGAGAGTCCCAGCTTGCCTTCCCCCTACCGTACTTTTAGATATATGGTAGTAATTATTGCATGAGTCTCGCAAGGGTGAAGGGGATGAGTGGACTTGATGCTAGTGGAATCAAAAACAGAATATTTGGTGTCAACTGAGTGTAGTGCATGAAGTTGCACTATATAAACGCAAGTTGTTGTTCTTGTTGCTACCTCGGGTTGATTCTGTCGCACTGAAAATACTTCCCCTTCATAAGTTCTTTCAGTCAAGGATTCAGAAAGTTCCCCCTATTCAAATTACTGTATCTCTACAATCCTGCATAGGCATGTTAGTGCTTGCATTCAACAGAAAACTCACTCCCTTCCAGGACTCGTTTGCAAGATTATGTTCACTTTAATAATAATAATCCTTGTATGTATTTGATATCGCACTTTTCACTCCTTCTAGACTGTGTTTCAAAGCGCTTCACAGAATATACTGTAAAGTGAATTGACTGTATATTCGTGGGTGAAACGCAGCAGCCAATTGCACACAGCAGCATCCCCCACAAACAGTCGTGGATTGAAATGACCAATTCTATTATTGTGGTTTTTTTGAGGGATTATTATTACGCGTGTGTGTGGAGTAAGGAAATTTGCCCAAGGTTTGGATCATTGGATAATGGTTGATCCTGTTATGTTCACAAGAGCTGCCTTTGCCTGCCTATTTCATTTACATGGTACAGTACATGACCTACTTTTTTTTCAAGGCCATTGATTCTGAGAACAAAAAAAACTTGATTCTGCTGGAGTTCTGTAACTCGCCTTACAAGTTAGAGAACTCGCCTTACAAACGAGAGACCTGGGTTCAACTCCAGGCAGGGTGAAACCCTGGGAAAGTTTCCTTACTCCACACACCTAATAATAATCCATATTTTTAAAAAATTGGTCATTTCAATATCCACGAATATTTGTGGGACACAGGCTGCCGTGTTTCGCCCATATATATATACAGCCAATTCACTTTATAGTATAGTCTGTGAAACGGTTTGAGACATCTAGGAAAGCTCTTTATCAAATGCAAGGATTATTATTATTACTATTCATATGGAAGGCAGAATTTCACCTCTTCCACTAGCTCCACAGGAAAGATTTTGTGCGTCAAACTAAATTGAGTTTTATTATCTGAACAAAGAAGTAGGTGAAAGTTTTAAGTAATGTTCCAATAACCATTCCCTAATCATCCCTGACATACCACACACACCGTGTAGTTCTGTGGGTGCTGATTCCCCCTCTAACAGTGTTGTTTCAGTATGTCACATTATTATGGCTCGCAACAATCTTCTTATCTTTGTTAACCTGCCTCATTGATTAGAGGAACACGAGGTAATTAGAGACAGCCAACATGGATTTGTTAAAGGCAAATCATGCCTAACAAATCTAATAGAATTTTTTGAAGAGGCGACTGCGAGAGTTGATGAAGAAAATGTGGTGGACGTTATTTACATGGATTTCAAAGAGGCTTTTGACACAGTACCGCATAAGAGATTGATTAATTAAAAAAATGAGAGGCCCACGGTATTAAGGGGACAGTGGCAGTTTGGATTAAGAAGTGGCTGAGTGACAGAAAGCAGAGGGTGGTGGTTAATGGGTGTTTCTCGAAATGGAAGGAGGTGAGCAGCGGTGTCCCCCAGGGATCAGTATTGGGACCACTGCTCTTTCTAATATATATTAATGATCTGGACTTGGGCATAAAGAGCACTATTGCCAAGTTTGCAGATGATACAAGGTTAGGTAGGGTAGTAAATAGTGAGGAGGACTGTAACCAACTGCAAGCAGACATATACAGATTGGTGGAATGGGCTGACATGTGGTAGATGGATTTCAATGTGGATAAGTGTGAGGTGATACACTATCATTCGGTAGGATAAATGATAGAAGGCAATATAGAGTTGGTAGCTCAATCTTAAGGGGGGTGAACGTACAGAGAGATCTGGGTGTTCAAGTAAGCGAATCATGAAAGGTAGCAGGGCAGGTAGATAAGGCAGTAAAAAAGGCATTTGGTGTACTGAGCTTTATTAGTCGGGGCATAGAGTATAAGAGCAGGGAGGTTATGGTTAATCTATACAAAACACTGGTTAGGCCTCAACTGGAGTACTGCGTCCAGTTCTGGGCACCTTACTTCAGGAAGGACATTAAGGCACTGGAAAGGGTGCAGAGGAGATTCACGAGAATGATACCAGGAATGGGGAACCTTAGCTATGAGGACAGCCTGGAGAAGTTAGGACTTTTCCCATGAGAGCAGAGAAGGTTACGCGGGGACCTGATAGAGGTCTTCAAGATCATGAAAGGTTTCGACTCAGGCGAGATAGGGAAAAGCTGTTTCCGCTGGTAGGTGTGTCTGTGACCCGTGGTCACAGTCTTAAGATATCTACCAAAAGAAGCAGAGGGGAGATTAGAAGATTTTTTTTTACTCAACGAGTTGTTTGAATTTGGAATGATCTGCCTGAAAGGGTAGTGAGGCCCGATTCAATAGCAGCTTTTAAGAGAGAACTAGATAGGTATCTGGGGAAGACGGATTTGCAGGGTTATGGGGAGAAAGCTGGTGATTGGGGTTAACAAAAGTGACTTGCTCGGTCAAAGAGCCGGCACAGACTAGATGGACCAAATGGCCTCCTTCTGTGCCGTAACATTCTATGATTCTACGATTGTCTGACTGGCTCAGTTTGCGTCTGAGTCAAAAAAGGGCTGTGGGTTCTAGCCCCATGTTGGTACTGTACATTAATTTGGAAATCACTTTGTTGTGTGCTGTGAGTGTGGAGGTCCTATTAAACTGAAGAACCATCTGCCTGTTCCAGTGGAAGTTAAAGATCCCATGGTGATATTTGAAAAGAGAAACGGAGGCACTATACTTCACAGTAAATCCTGTGAATCACTAAGATGTCCTTCTGACTTGAAAGGTGCTATGTCAAATGTAAGGATGATTAGTATCGAGTAATAGTACAGGTAATAATCCTTGCAGTTGACATAGCACTTGTCGTGAATTGGAACGACCAATTTATTATAGTTTGGTTTATAATAATCCTTGCATTTGATGTAGCGCTTTCCACGTCTGCTAGATGTCTCAAAGCGTTTCACGGGACATACTGTAAAGCGAATTGACTACATTTCCTGGACGAAACGCGGCAGCCATTTGCGCACAGCAATGTCCCACAAACAGTTATGGATTGGAGTGATCAATTTATTATCATTATTTTTGAAGGAATTATTACCCCCTTGGAAAAGTGATCCACCATCGACTAACAACTGGATTCCTATTTACTGCCAGGTAAACGGAGACGTGTGGAGTAAGGAAACTTGCTCAACATTGCGCCCTGCTGGGAATTGAACCCAGGTCTCTCACATCGAGGCGAGTGCATTCTAACCACTCCACTTACAAAAATGACTAAATACAAAAAGATTTTTTGATCCTTGTTTAATTCCAACAAATGCGTCTCTAAAGCCTCTGTCAATCCACGTTTCATTGCTTTATCGTTGCAAGCCATTTCATGATCATTTCTATTGCACAGAATTCCATTGCCACGATTCAATTTCCAATCACTCCGAGTGTGTAGGTACTCAAAAGCAAAATTACTTCTGAATCAGACAAGGTTTAAAAAAATACACAGGGAAGCTTCCAAAATTGCTTGACTGCCTCCAGTCCATGCAATCATTGAGAATTCTCATACTAAAAAATATCTTCTCAGTGACTCATCCACATAATATGTCAAGAATTAATCTTAATCATAGCATAAAATCGCCTTAATTCTGAGGACCATTCATCCATACCATGATAGATAAACGTACCAGTGTATGTTATAAAGAATTACCTTTTCTAGAAATACATATAGCACAGAAACAAGCCATTTGACCCAATTAATGTTTATACAACATTTGTATCGTCATATTGCATATTTCTCCATTGTGTCAACTCCCCAAATACAATTCAGAGCTGTGTGCAAACTAGCTGCTGTGTTTTGCGCACAAAATTCACAGTCTGTACACATTACAGTATATCCTGTGAAGTACTTTGAGACTTCTTGATTTTGGGATAAGGTACTTTATGAAATGCAAGGATTATTATTATTATACATGGGACTTCTAATCCCCTCCCTCGTGAATGCATGTTAATCTAATATTTTGTATATTTACAAGGAAACTTTGAGTAAACTCATATGTATTTATTCCAATTAGCATTAATTTATCATATATCATTTTATGAAGTACAAAAATTCAATTAATTTACAGAATAGACTGCAAACTGCATGAACGATCCAATATACTTTTGATTGTAGAGTAAACGATGTGAAGTCTTGAAATTGCACATGAGTTTTGTTTTGTGTGTTGTTATTCACACAGAAACACGAGTGTTACTATTATAGCTCCTTAGAGAATGTCTGCGTAGCAGTCCATTGCAAGGGAATGGATGTATAGCGTCCCCACATGGTCAATTAAGAAGTGCAATTGGAATAAAGCCTTACTTTATACTGTGTTATTTATACAAGTCATCCTGACTCAGGGAGGAGGGTGGGGTAAAGTCTGGGAGGAAAAGGTGGGGGGAGAAAGGGGGTAAGGGAGGAGAGGGAGGGAAAAGTGGGAGGGTTAAAATCAGGGAGAAATGGGGGGAGAAAGGGAGCAGAGGCAAGGAAGAGGGAGAAGAGGGGGAGGGAAGGAGAGAGGGAAGAAAGGGGGGAAGAGAGGGAGGGGAAAGGAAGGGAAGGGGATAGAGAGGTAGGGGTGAAAGAGTGAGAGGAAGGAAAGGGGGGGAAGAAGGGGTGAAGAGAGAGGAGGGAAGAGGGTGAAAGAAAGATTCAGTTGGTAGCTCTGAGACGCTGTCCGGCGTGGAGGGCGCAATATAAATCAAAGTTGTTTTAATGCTGACATCTCTGAATCAGAAGGTTGTCGGTTCAAGCCCCATATAGGGACTTTGAACTTGCACAGTCTAAGCCAACATTCCAACGCAGTTCTGCTGTGTTTTGCGTGCTAGTGCTGTCATATAGATGATCTATTAAACCAAGGTCCTGCCTTACCTAATCACTGTTTGAAAAGAGAAAGGAGTTTCTCCCAATGTCCCTGACCAACCAAACCCCAAAATGAAACTACTCAATCGCTTATGTCTATTGGTCTGATATTGCTGAATGCAAAATTGACTGTTGTGTTCGTTCACTTAATTATAGAGTCACTTTACAATATATCCCAGGGTAGTGCTTTGAGAAATCCTCCCAATTTGAAACGCATTAAAATAAAAAATTAAGGATTACTGTATTATTTCCTGGAAACTATATATATTTAAATTTTTTATACAGCATTGCCCTTTATTTCCAGCTCTGGATTTAGAAAATATCTGTAATCCCCCCTAAAAAAAAACAGAGGAGGCTCAATTTTCAGAAGGGAACCAAGCAGAATATAGGAAGTGTAGGATAGAACTAAAAAAGGAAGTTAGAGGGGCAAAGAGACTGCATGAGAAACAATTAGCGAGTAAGATTAAGGGGAACCCTTAGGTTTTTTTACCAACATATTAAGAGTAAAAGGTTGGTCAAGGATAGGGTGGGGCCAATTAGGGACCTAGGAGGAAATCTCATTGTGGAGGCAGAGGGCATGGCTGATGTACTGAATGAGTACTTCGCCTCTGTCTTCACAAAAGAAAAGGCTACAGCCAATGCCATAGTATTGGAGGAGAGGGTAGGAGAAATGGATAGAATAATTATAACCAGAGAGGAAGTTCTAAAAAGGTTGACGTCGCTCAAGGTGGATAGGTCACCTGGTCCAGATGGGATGCACCCTAGGTTACTAAGGGAGGCACGGGAGCAAATAGCAGGGACTCTGGCCACGATCTTTCAATCTTCGTTGGACACAGGGGTCGTGCCAGAGGACTGGAGGATAGCTAATGTTACTCCCTTGTATAAAAAGGGGCAGAAGGACAAGCCTGGTAACTACAGACCAGTCAGTCTAACGTCGGTAGTGGGCAAACTTCTAGAGTCCATAATCAGGGACAAGGTAGATCTTCACTTAGAAAGATATAGGCTAATAAAGGACAGTCAACATGGATTTGTTAAAGGCAAATCTTGCCTTACAAATCTGATAGAATTTTTTGATGAGGTAACGGAATGGGTGGATAATGGTAGCGCAGTTGATGTAGTTTACATGGACTTTCAAAAGGCATTTGACAAAGTGCCACATGAGAGACTTATTATGAAATTAAAGGCCCATGGCGTAAAAGGGACAGTGGCAGCGTGGATCCACAACTGGCTGCGAGACAGAAAGCAGAGAGTTGTAGTGAGCGGCTGTTTTTCAGACTGGAGGGAAGTGAGCAGTGGTGTGCCACAGGGATCGGTTTTGGGACCATTGCTGTTTGTAATCTACATCAATGATCTGGACTTGGGTGTACGGAGTACAGTTTCCAAGTTTGCAGATGACACTAAGTTAGGGAGAATAGTAAACAGTGAGGAGGATAGTAGCCATCTGCAAGAGGATATAGACAAATTGGTAAAGTGGGCAGACACATGGCAGATGAAGTTTAATGCAGAGAAGTGTGAGGTGATGCATTTTGGGAGAAGAAATGAAGGGAAGCAATATAACAACAACAACAACAATATACATTTATATAGCGCCTTTCACGTCGGGAGGACGTCCCAAGGCGCTAAACAAGAGGCGTGTGACCCGAGCTGGGAGGGGAGTGTTTGGGAAGGGGTGAAACACGAATGGGAGGTAAAAGAGTTCGGGGTGGAACAAAAGGCACGATCGAAGAGGAAAGTCTTCAAATCGGCCTTGAAAGAGGAAAGGGAAGAGGCGAAACGGAGGGATTGAGGGACGGCATTCCATAAGGTGGGAGCGGAGAAACTGAAGGCCCGGCCTCCGATGGTGGGGCGGTTCGGGCGGGGGGCTTGGAGCAGGCCAAGTCCTGTTGAACGGAGGGTCCGGGTGGGCGTGTAGGGGGAGATTGGTTAGGTAGGATGGGGCAAGGCCGTGTAAGGCCTTGTAGGTGAGGACGAGGATCTTAAATTCGATCCTCTGGAGGATGGGGAGCCAGTGGAGACGGGCGAGGGTGGTGGTTATGTGGTCACGGAGGCGGGTGCGGGATAGTACACGGGCTGCAGAGTTTTGGATGGTCTGCAGCCTGTGAATGGAGGAACTGGGGAGGCCGACTAGGAGAGAATTTCCGTAATCCAGCCGTGAGGTGATGTACGCGTGCACGAGTGTTTCGGCAGCGCGGAGAAGATAGTTGCGGAGCCTGGCAATGTTGCGCAGATGGAAATAGGCGGTGCCGGTCAAGGCGCGGATGTGGGGGAGGAAGGAAAGTTTTTGATCGAACATGATGCCGAGGTTCCTGATTGGCTTTGTGAGGTGGAGAGTGCAGCCTTGGATGTTGAGGCTGGGAGCGCCCGATGTGCGGAGGCTAGATAGTACAATTTTAAATGGTGTGAAGGAACAGAGAGACCTGGGGATTTGTGTTAGTGACTCGTTGAAGGTGGCAGGACAGGTAGACAAGGCTGTTAAGAAGTCATATGGGATACTAGGCTTTATAAATAGGGGTATAGAATACAAAAGTCAGGAAGTGCTGACTAACCTCTATAAAACTTTGGTGAGGCCTCAGCTGGAATACTGTGTTCAATTCTGGTCACCACACTACAGAAAGGATGTGAAGACATTGGAAAGGGTATAAAGAAGATTTACTAGGATGGTGCCAGGATTGAGGGACTTCAGCTATGAGGAGAGGCTAGATAGGCTAGGGTTATTCTCTCTGGAGCAGAGAAGATTGAGGTGAGACCTAATAGAGGTTTATAAGATCATGAGGGGGTTTTGACAGGGCAAATAGAGAAAAACTATTTCCACTCGTGGGCGAATCTGTGACTCGTGGTCACAGATTTAAAATAGTTTCAAGGCGAAGTAGAGGGGAGCTGAGGAGACATTTTTTCACTCAGTGAGTTGTTCGAATCTGGAATGCATTGCCTGAAAAGGTGGTAGAGGCTGATTCGATAACAACTTTTAAAAGGGAATTAGATCTTTATTTAGGGAGAACAGGTCTATTAGGCTATGGGGAGCGGGCAGGGCAGTGGGATTGAATCGCTCTTTTCAAAGAGCCGGCACAGACTAGATGGGCCGAATGGCCTCCTTTTGTGCCGTAAAATTCTATGAATCTATTCTATGAATCTATGAATTTGCCCCAGGCTTCCAAGGGATTGGGAGGGGGAAAGCCAGCTCAGCACAACACACATCAAAACGTAACCCTTTATTCCCCCCAAAAAAAAATATTTTCCTGTAAACTCAAACATTTTGCTAGTTTCTTCCTCGGAGAAATTTATTGAGGCAATAGAACATTCATTTTTCCAGAGCGCTTCTCGCCTTGCAAGATTAAATTCCAAACGTGTGAAACAATCAGCTTCAAAGCGATCGCTTTCCCATCACAGAAACGGGGTGAGGGAGGGGGAAACAAACATTGCAACAGGTTAACATTGTCCCACGCTGGGATAGTGTGAAGAAGGCAGGTTGTTTATACTTCAGGATTGTTGGCTTGCAGGCCAGAAATTCCTGAATATGAACAAAGTCCAACAACTGCGTTACATACTGCCATTATTATGAAGGATCACAGCTGGACCAGTGCCGTCTTTTATGTTTCTTTCAACAGAGAAAGCCCTCTGTGCAGTTGGTAAATGGACTATTTTGTTACAGATATATTTCCGAGCCCGGAGTTGAAGCCTTGAGCCAGCTGTTACAATTTATTTCCTACATTACATTCTTCTCCTACTAATTTCCCTTCTCCTCCATACCCTTCCCCCCTCCCCCCCACCCACCCTGTGCTCCGCCACCCACAGTGCCTGAACATCAGCAACATACAATCCTCACAAAAGATGGCCCAACGCAGAAAGTTAGTAGGCAGGCACAGAAGCAATTAGAAAGGCTAATAGCATGTTAGAGTTTATTGCAAAGGAGTTAGATATAAGAGCAGAGAAGTCTTGCTGCAATTGTATAGGGCCTTGGTGAGACTCCACCTCGAATATTGTGTGTAGTTTGGGTTTCCTTATCCAAGAAAGGATATACTCGACTTAGAGAGGGTACAGTGTAGATTCACTAGGTTGGTTCCTGAGATGAGGAGTTGACCGAATCCAGGCTGTTCAGACTTAGCATATATTTTCCAGAATGTAGAAGAATTAGAGGTGATTTTATAGAAACCTGTATGATTCTTAAGGGTCTTGACAGGGTAGATATTGTGAGACTGTTTTCTCTGGTTGGAGAATCTATAACTAGGGGCCATAATCTCGTGATTAAAGGTTAGCCTTTCACAACTGAATTGAGAAAACATTTCTTCGCTCAGAGGGTAGTGAATTTATGGAATCTCTTCCCCAGAAGGCTGTGGATGCTCAGTACTTGAACATATTCAAGACTGAGATTGATAGATTTTTCAAAACTAAAGGGATTAAGGGATATGGGGATAGGGCAGATGAATGGAATTAGGTTAGAAGATCAGCCATGATCTTATTAAATGGTGGGGCAGGCTCGAGGGATATGGCCTACTCCTCCTATTTCTTATGTTCTTATGAAACGTGGCAACAGTGTCCCACACACAGTCATGGATTCGAGTGACCAATTTACAGTATTATCATTTTTCTCTTGAGGGATTATTATCAGGCATGTGGAATAAGGAAACTTGCCCAAGGTTTTGACCTGCCTGGAATCGAACCCTTCCATATCACTTTCTTTCTCTCGCTTGCGAGATGAGTGCTCTACCCACTGAGCTACAGGACTCTGCAAACGTGCCTTTTACCTAGAATAAGGACTCAGAGCTTTACAGTGGCAGGCTTGTTAGCCAAGCAGGAAAAGAAAGGGTGGAGTGGAGAAGGGAAAAATAAAGTGGCCATAGGTAATGGTCAAAGCTGTAGGTTTTAAGCTGTGACAAAAACAGAGAGTGATGGGGATGAGACAGAGGGGTCAGAGCGGGAGAGAGTTTCAGAGGTTAGGGCCCTAGAATAGTGGATTAAAATCCAGATGAGGTTTTATTTAAAACCAGCCGCATCTCGAGCGATTTACTATCTCTCTCTCTCTCTCTCTCTCTCTCGTAAAGTGTGGATTATTCCGATTTGTTAAAATTTAATCCAGCTGGGCAGGTAACAGCTGGACCTATGACACACATATGGATAATGAAACCCCACCATCAGCACCTTGGGATGTGATAACAACAACAACAAAATTACATTTATAGAGCGCCGTTCACGTCGGGAGGACATCCCAAGTTCCGATGTGAATGGAGGACACTATACTGTATAAAGGCAACTTGTTGTTGTTGGTTGTTTTAGGGTAACATGGACCTCATTTTTCCACTTTATTAGGGAGTTCTTCGAGTAATGTAACTGTACAATTTTAGCTCTGCGGTATTTTACTGAGATCTATTCGCACTGTAGATAGAAATTGAAAGATTTTCTCAGTACGGACTAAAGTAATTGGATATGCACTGAGGTGTGGGGTCTCTAGGATTCGGCTGCTGTACTGTACTTATCTTTCACACTGAATAATACCAAAGTACACATAATTCTTGAAGTTGGGCTAAAAACCTTTCACATTGGGATGGATATCTTATAGCGCTTAACAGGAATCATTGTGGAGCGTCTATGGGTTTGTAATAGGGTCTGTCGATATGGAAATTTTGCGATATAGATATATCGGTTTGCCCATATCGATATATACCAATATATCGCGATATCGATATATCGGTGTATATCGATATATCAAGGTTTTTTTTGCGCGTGCATTCAGATATCAACAAGGCAAGTTGAAAAAGTCCGCATTATACCAATATATACCGATATATCAGCGGACACGATATACCAATATTTGTGATATATCGATTTCTTTTGGATATATCGAATTTTTCGATATATCGATATATTTTAAATTCTGATATCGGCATATCGATATGAAAATTATATCGGATATAACCGATATATCGATATATCACTGGACCCTAGTTTGTAGGCAGACATCCCACACAAAGCTGTGAACTGAATGATTGGGTCGGATCGGATTGATGGCCAGGACATTGAGGGAAATTCCCTTCTCGTTTTGAGGAGCGCCAAAGAGGGATCTTTAACGTCCATAATTGGAGGGATAATGACAGCATTGTCACTGGAAAAGTTGAAGCCAAGGTTACAACATCGCCTACAAAATACAAATTCACAATGTGAATTGCCTATTCAATTGTTTCTTCCAGTATAAGTAAAGGCCTTAGTCAACAGCCTTTTTAACTGCACAGTGTCTCGGAGACCAGTCACAAATAATTCTGTTGGGCAAGCTCAGATACACAGTGACAAAGCTGTCTGATGATTTCTCCTCTTGTTTTCGTCAGTTAAACTTTGCTCTCTCACTCCCAACTTTCCCTTCAGAACATAAAATGCCTCTTAACCTTTCCAGAGCAGCTCTACACAGTACTCCCGTACTCCTCACCCTCTCTTTTGCTCCGTTAATTGAAGACACGTCAAGAATATTTCCTGGTTCTTTTTGCACTCTCGTACAGACAAATCAGACAAACGCTTCATTTCAGAAACACACACACACACACATACACACACACCAAAAACTAACCTAAATCGTGAACCAAAAGCCAGTATTCCCTAGACCAAATTTACAAGAGAACGAAGAAGGGAAGGAAAATTATTTGAACAATGTCCTCAGGCATTTTGAAATTAACATTCCCTGGGAAGTATATTTGTAATGTTGGCAGTTTCCTCTGTTCTCTGTTTTTCCGTTACTGTCACTTGTGGGGTTTAGTCTCTACAATGGAGCTCCTGTAGCTCAGTGGTTTAGAGCACTCGCCTTACAAGCGTGAGACCTGTGTTCGAATCCAGGCAGGTCAGGGTGAAACCTTGGGCAAGTTTCCTTACTCCACACACACACACACCTAATAATAATCGCTCAAAAGAAAACCACAATAATAAAATCGGTCATTTCAATCCACGACTGTTTGTGGGGACGTTGCTGTGCGCAATTGGCTGCCGCATTTTGCCCACAAATATACAGTCAATTCACTTTACAGTATATTCCGTGAAGAGCTTTGAGACGTTGATAAGACGTGAAAAGCGCTACATCAAATGGAAGGATTATTATTATTATAATCCTTTAACATTCGCTTGTTTCACTCTCAAGCCTTTCTTGCACTTAAGTCCTCCCTGCCTTCCTACCTTCCTCTCTTGATTCCTTCACATCCTCCCCCCCTCAACTCCAATTTCTTCCATGTAATGACAGGCCAACTGTCACCATATGGTGCTGTATGTAGACCTAGGCATGCGGAATAATGAACGAGTGAGTGAACACAAAGATGGGAATGTCCTCTTCACTGAGAACAATGGCTGCCTGATCCCAACTCTTCTTAGTGAGCAGGAGAGTGCACCCTATCTTGACTCTTGAGTACTGCAGTGGACTCTGAGTGGAGCTCCTGTAGCTCAGTGGTTAGAGTACTTGCCTTACAAGCGTGAGACCTGTGTTCAAATCCAGGCAGATCAGGGTGAAACCTTGGGCAAGTTTCCTTACTCCAGACAAACACACACCTAATAATATTCGTCCCCATAATAAAATTGGTCGTTTCAATTCACAGCTGTTTGTGTGTGGGGGACGCTGCTGCGCAATCGGCTGCCGCATTTCACCCACAAATATACAGTCAATTCACTTTACAGTATATTCTTTGAGACGTTGATAAGATGTGAAAAGTGCTATATCGAATGCGAGAATTATTATTATTATTATTAAAGTGAACATGTTTTGTACCCTTGCTGGGGTTTAACCAGCTGAAAATGCATAGCTTGACATGGTGAAAATGCCCTGATAAGATCGATAGCATTGGGAATCGGAGAGGTGTAGGCTCTTTCTCCAAAGGGAATCTTCTATTGCTTGCTAATATAATCCTTGTATTCGATATAGCGCCTTTCACACCTTATCGACATCTCAAAGCGATTCACAGAATATACTGTAAAGTGAATTGACTGTATATTTGTGGGTGAAACGCAGCAGCCAATTGCGCACAGCGGCGTCCCCCACAAACAGTGGTGGATTGAAATGACCAATTTTATTATTGTGATTTTTTGCGACAGATTATGGTAGATGAAGGAGGTATTTTTAAGCAGCTTTGTGCTGGGTGACAGTGATATCGTTTGAGCTAGCTTTTAGGTATGCTGATAATTAGCACTTGAATTCCATTTTTAAATCATCTGCTGTATGTAGATGTGTAACAAAAACTGCCATCAACGCAAGCTAAACTGCTAAAAAAAAGATTAACTCAACCTTTTCAGATTAACTCAACCTTTTGAACCTCATTTCTCCCTGATGCAAAGAACTTGGGGGCATGTGAAAATTGGTGTCATAAAATCGGTATAAGGAATAAACATTGTACTGTAAGTTGAAAATTTAAAACTAGGTTCCTAACACCAACGCCTAAGGCCATGTGTACTGAGGTTATGTTTGTTAAACGTCTTTTATTTCTAATTCTTCCTCTAGTTTTCTCTTGTTCTCCATTAAATACATATGGTGCTGTACAAATGTCAATGTGTTGTTTACATTCCTATTGCCTTTCAATTCGGAAGGACCTCACAAAGCTGGGTTCTGGGACCTGTATGAAGGACATTATATAATCTTTCTACCACCATCGCAACATCACCTGGCTCTCCCCTCACCAACTCTCTGCTTGTCGGGGGTTTTGAAATGAAAGCTTCAATAATATATTATAATAATAATAATAAAGCGCTCTGAGACGCCGTCCGGCGTGGAGGGCACTGTATAAATCGATGTTGTCGTTGTTGTTGTTGTCAGCTCCCCCAACTCTTCCCTCCACAAGCTGCTGATCATCCAGAACTCTGCGGCTCGTGTCCTCTCCTCTCACCAGGCTCTGTGACCTTCACCAGGCTCTGTGACCTTCATCGCCCTCACCCTCTCCCAGCTCCACTGGCGTCTCATTCCCCCCCCCCCCCCCCCCAGGAGATTAGAGTTAAAAATCCTTGTCCTTCCTACCTGCTAACCGCT
The DNA here is from genome assembly GCA_035084275.1 of Hydrolagus colliei. Classification (NCBI taxonomy): domain Eukaryota; kingdom Metazoa; phylum Chordata; class Chondrichthyes; order Chimaeriformes; family Chimaeridae; genus Hydrolagus; species Hydrolagus colliei. The sequence continues at coordinate 82,426,703 of CM068745.1, read as the reverse complement.
CGCTCTGCTCAGCAGACTCTATCCTACTGCGCATCCCCCTGCCCGCCTGGCCCTCCTCACTCTCAACAGTCGGGCCTTCATCTTCTAGCCGTATCCCTACCCTCCCTGCTCTCCAACCAGACTGATCCCAATCTCATGATTGTCCAGCACCCTCCTGGTTTGAAAGGCTATACACAATGTGAGTTGTTGATGTTGTTGTTGTTGGTTCAAGGAGATAAGATCAGTAGGTTCTGCACACTCCAGAATTGTTTTTGTTTTTAACGTGGATGATATGTGTTGGCATTGAACAGTGTACAGTATCTGGTGATGTCCTAATGAGGAACGGGAGCTGGCACTGTTTTCTTACGTTTACCAGAGCCAACATTAGCGCCAATATGACAATGTTGACTCTTAGTCATGTCCTTGGCTGAGATGAGGAATTCAGCACGTTGGGGGGGGAATCGCGGCTGCAAAACAGGCATTCTTTTGACTTCACAATCACAACCTTAACACATTGCATCCATGTACTGTAGCTACATGCCACACGCTACCCTCTGTGCCTTACGTTTGAACATCCTGTAAAGATTTAAACCAAGTCCTCGCTACCTGTGCCATGTTCCTTCCCAGGCAACTTCAATTCAATTCTTATTGCGGTGGGCAGCCAGGTTATATTCTTACAATGAAACGAACATCGCTGAGCATCGGGCAAAAAAAAAACATAGCTGACACACTCTTTACGGTCTCTGCAATGAACACGGGGAACTTTGGCATCAAATGGGGAGAGATTTAAGTTGACAGCTCGCCAGCGCGTCATCATTTTTATTTAAAAAGCAGGGGTTTTGAAATGAAAGCTTCAATAATATATATATATATAATAATAATCCTTGCATTTGATGTAGCGCTTTTCACATCTTCTCGACGTCCCAAAGCGCTTCACAGAATATACTGTACAGTGAAACAAAACACAAAATACTATAGATGTAAAGTGAATTGACTGTATATATTTGTGGGCGAATCGCGGCAGCCAATTGCGCACAACAGCGTCCCCCACACACAGTCATGGGTTGAAATGACCAATTTTATTATTGTGTGTTTTTTTTGAGGGATTATTATTAGGTGTGTGTGTGGAATAAGGAAACTTGCCCAAGGTTTCACCGTGACCTGCCTGGATTCGAACACAGGTCTGCCCAGCTTGCAAGACAAGTGCTCTAACCACTGAGCCACAGGAGCTCTGAGCTTCTTGTGCGCAATAATCATCAGTTGCTGGCTGTTCTAACAACATTCTTGGTTGTACCTGCATTCGAAGTGACAGGCCCTCTCTGTAGAATATACAGTACATTCTTCTGACTCACAGCACTGGAAGGCAAAGAGCGCAGACACACACGCACACAACTGAAAGCAACACTTCACTCCGTTAACGCTATCATCAGCTGGTAGATGGACTTATTAAACAACTCACCGAACCACACTGTGACAATCAGGCCACGGAGAATCCAGGTCGCCTGTAGGCAAAGCTTATGATACTTCTCTTCCATCAGAAGATTATCGAAACACAAAAAAAGCTTTATCCGGTACGCACGGGCTTTAAAATTGCCGCTGCCTTTTTATTTCTTGTCTTTATTTTTTTTTTAAATCGAGTAATAATTTCAATCTGGATCTTCCTCCGCTGCTCGCTCTCTCCAACCTCCCAGCCAGAGGATCCTCAAGGAAGGAAGGAAGACACTTTTGGATGTCGAGTGCTGCTCACACCCCAGGCTCAGTTTGCAACCACTTGAAATTGGAGCAAAGTCACTGAATGACTGTAGAGCAGAAACATTTGACAGTAGCCCCCTCCCCCGCCCTCCTCCTCCTCCTCCTGCTGCTGATTTAGTGGTGAGAAAACTTGGCCGCGTTGACGTGGTTTCTGAGGTAATGAATTCCGGGCCACTAGAGGATTGTTCTTCAGTGAAGCAACGTCACTATCAATAGCTTCTCCAGCAGTGGCCACAGTCTGTGCGCGCTGTGATCAGTCAGACTGCATGTACAAGGCAGCTCATTTTATATCAGAATGAATTCAAGCTGCCAACGTATCGTAACCTTTAGAGCTTTGTCTTTCTGCCGCTGCTCTGTGAGATGCAATAATGGCAGCTATGTAGGTACACGTTAACCTAAGATTGGATTACATTGTAAGTCACAAAGCACACTCACGTTACACTCAACATAATGGATGTGCTTCTATTTGTGGAGCTCCATGTAGCTCAGTGGTTAGAGCCTTACAAGCGTGAGGCCTGGTGGATCAGGGCGAAAGCTTGGGCAAGTTTCCTTACCCCACACACAAACACGCACACCCCCACACACACACACACACACACGCGCGCCTAATAATAATCCCTCCCCACAATAATAAAATTGGCCATTTCAATCCACGACTGTTTGTGGGGGACGCTGCTGTGCGCAATTGGCTGCCCCGTTTCACCCGCAAATATATACAGTCAATTCACTTTACAGTGTATTCTGTGAAGCGCTATGAGACGTCGATAAGATGTGAAAAGCCGCTAAAGCAAATGCAAGGATTACGATTATTATTATTATTATTTATACGGTTTCAATATTTACCGTTTAAGAAGCAGAGTTTGGAGATGTCCGGATTGCGTTGACATACAGCATGGTTATATGATAGCTGCATCTCTGTATTACAGTGTGGATTCTGCTGTGTATGACATTGCCTCCATACAGTACAGGCTCCATACTCTAGTGTACAGGCTGTGAAGTGTTGCTACAGAATATAACACAATACAAAATTACATTTGTATAGCACCTTTCCCGATGGGAGGACATCCCAAGGCGCCTGACAGGCAGAGATTTCGAGATTATACTGTTTTTATTGATGTTTTTATGTCGCTAATTGTTTGTTGTATACATTCTCATTAATTTAGATATCAGGTACAATGTCCCATGCTGTCAGGCTGGCTCGGTTGATAGCACCGTCACTTTCGGGTCAGAAAGCAGTGGGTCAGAAGGTTTAAGGGTTTTAATGGTTTAAGACCCACTTTTAAAAGAAGCGGAGGGGAGCTGAGGAGAAATGTTTTCACTCTCCAGCGAGTTGCTGGAATCTGGAATGCATTGCCTGAAAAGGTGGTGGAGGCTGATTTGATAACTCTTTTAAAAGAGAGGTAGACATTTATTTGGGGAGGACAGGTTTGCGAAGTTATGGGGAGGGAGAGAGAGCTGGGGGAGTGGGATTGAGTTGCTCAAATGCCACAAAAATGTAATTAATGACTACAAGATCACAACTTCGTTGGGGTCTGATATGGTAACACAAATGAACATTTCATTCGACGTTAGACCCAATCGTCCCAGAATAATAGTAAGCCTTGCATTTGATAAAGTGCCTTATTGTGTCTTCGAGACACCTCAAAGCGCTTCACAGAATACATTATAAAGCAGTGGCTTCCAAACTTTGAATAGCGCCCCCCCCCCCACCTCACTAATCTCCCCTCCCCCCCCCCATCTCCTCCTTCACACTCGGCTTCACATACTCTACTGTTCCTCGAGCTTGCGCTGCTGTTTGTTGAACAGCTTAGGAGACCGTAGATGGAGAGGTCAGACTGCGAGTGGGAAGGAGAGTTAAAATGACATGAAACGGGTAAATCGGGATTATATTTCCTGATCGATCGGGAAATCTGTTTGGCAAATCAGTCACCCAATCCGCGTTTGGTCTCCCCCATGTAGAGGAGAGCACATTGTGAGCAGCGGACGTAATATACTACATTGGTGGTAGTACATGTAACAGCGTTTTATATGTACTACCACCAATGTAGTGCATTGGGCATTGGACAGTGGTCTGGGAAGAGGTGAAAGGGCAGATATTGTACCCCATGTCTGCGGATGACAAGAGGGAGCGTGTAGACGAGGAAGAGAAGGGAGCCAAGGATGGATCCTTGGGGTACCCCACAGGTAACCGGAGGAAAATCCCGTTCCAAGGAAAGAATGCACATTCCACATGTAGGTGGGATGCATGGAATTCTCAGCTTCAGTTGGATATTCTTAAGCGTAAGCGATGGCTTCCGCAGGTGTCAGTCTGACCCAAAAACAGAAGTTCTCTGTGAATTTTTTTCCCAACACATTTGTTGACACAAATAGCAAACTACAGCCACAATGTGACTGACAAAAGAATTTCACTTCCTATCATGGTCAGGAATTTTACAGTCATAACAATTTTTATTCTTATTTCTGCTTATGAAATCAACATTATTAATTGATATTAATTAAGGTTGAATTTGCATTATTTTCTTATGAGGGATCCTATTAAAAATTCTCTTTGACTCAAGGGAACTCCTCTTGAGAAGTAGATGTCATCAGAGCAATGTTTTGTTAGTCTGCCAGTCGCCAGATGGTATCCCAGTTTGCATATGTCAGTTTCCTTCGGAAGGAATAACGGTAAGATCCACCACACTTTTTCAAACCTCTTTAAATTTCGCAAAGTGATTTTTCCACATGTTACGCAGTGCTAGAACCTTGAATTTATTCTGAAAAGTGGACCTTTTTAACCAGCCCATTACTTGTTAATCCAGTCAGAATAAAATCAAGTTCAATTAGTTACATAACGTGATTAAATCTATGTTAATTTATTCTGACTAGATTACCCAGTATTCCACCAACTACTTCATAATGAGTCGCTTGTACAGTTCTACATATTTTAGCAAAAAATCAGACTGTAGTATTGAAGCTTGCTGGTCCCAATTACCTTATAATTAAAGCTGCTTATTCGACCTGTGAAATTTTAAAGACCCGATTTTATTATTGCTGTGAGTGGCAGCCTGACTCCTATAATAATAATAATAATCCTTGCATTTGATATAGCGCTTTTCACATCTTATCGACGTCCCAAAGCGCTTCACAGAATATACTGTTAAGTGAATTGACTGTATATTTGTGGGCGAATCGTGGCGGCCAATTGCGCACAGCAGCGTCCCCTACACAAACAGTCGTGGATTGAAATGACCAATGTTTATTATTGTGTTTTTTTTGGAGGGATTATTAATAGGCGTGTGTGTGTGTGTGGAGTAAGGAAACTTGCCCAAGGTTTTGGCCTGACCTGGATTCGAACACAGGTCTCCCCAGCTTGGTCTCCCCAGTTTGCAAGACAAGAGCTCTAACCACTGAGCCACAGGAGCTCTCCTAATGCGAATAGCGCAAGTTATTTTATAACTTTATGGCTGGTAGGTGTTGGAATGTAGCAGTTTTGTGTGTGACCCTGTAACAACACGTTTGTGTTTATGTGGCAGTCTAGACTGATTTAGACCAGATCAGAAGCTTGTGACCAGATAATTGTGTATTGTAGAAATATAGCAATTGTGTGTGACCATTGGATAACGCTCCTAATATGGGCATGTTGATTGGGCATGACACTGTGCTGTCTTAACTGATTGGGTCCTGTAGGACAAAGAAAGCGAACTGAGTATATAAGTTGGCTGTTTCGTTTGTAAACTCTCTCTCGGGTCGACCTACCAAGCATTGTGCCTGTATTATAAAACAAAAATAAAAATAAAATAAAAATAAAAAATAAAAAAATAAATAAAAAAATAAAAAAATTGTGCCTGTATTATAACTGGGATGTAGTACTGAATAAAAATCATAAATCTCCATGGTGACTGAAGAGCGTTTCATTGAGAAAACACCACAAGCAACACCCATTTCTTCTGAATCCAACAGTAGGCAATCAGCTTCTCTCTGTGGTTACTTTCTCTCTGAGCTGCAAAGTCATATTTTAATTTCAAACAGCCACTCTGACACTGTACCAATCACATGACAGTCAATGAGGTCAGGTCAACAGGAGCTGAGGTTCCTTATGGACGTAAGAGATGCCACAGCTGAAAACCTCAGGCCCCAATGAGGTTTGCTCTTTGCTCTTTTTTTAGGTCACCAACTACAAACGTGTCAAAAAAAACCTGAAAAACATGTGAGGCAATAAATGTGCGATGCAGTTCTTCAGCTCCCTCTCCTTTTACCACTGGAGTACAGGCCCATAGCCAGCAGGGACGTGAGGTCAGGGTAGGCAGGGTAGGCAGTGCCCTTATCTAAATAAAAACTTTAAATTGCAGATGATTATTGAATAGTTTATATTTTTACAATGCTCATTTTACATAATGCAAACGATTTTTAAGTAGAAACTACCAAGATTATTTAACTGCCATTTGATATGCCGACCTTAAAAGCAACAGAAAAGCAGCGAGACGCTGTGCCTTTTTTACCCATTGAGTTCAATGTAGTTCCGATGCTCATGCGCGTTCCTTTCTCAGTGTCTCAGTAACGGATGGTGAAATAGGCACAGGCTGCCGCTGCCTTTCCTCTTTCTATCCATTACAATCAGGTCACGTCGAAATGCCATCTCCGCGCATCCATATTTGCGGAAAAAATGACTGAGAAAAAGGCAGAGACCGCTGCTGCCTTTGGTGGCGTGGCTTTATGACGATGTGATAAGTTTGTGTGGACGGGGGGAAGTGCCTACCCTGTCGTTTTACCCACCGCACGTCACTGATAGCCAGCCGCACCGATCAATCTCCTTTCCTCATTGTAGTGCAATCCAGCTTCAAAAGGCTGGCACACTTTACGTGTGGTGGAGTAGAAGATACAACAGCAACAACAACAAAAATCACACTTACAAAGCGCCTTTCACGTCGGGAGGACGTCCCAAGGCGCTGAACAGTCAGGACGGGACCCGAGTAAAGGAGAGGGGCGGGGTAGGAGGGTGGAACGGGTGAGGACACGAGCTGCAGAGTTCCAGATGATCTGCAGCTTGCGAAGGAAAGAACCAGGAAGGCCGATGAGGAGGGAGTGTCCGTAGTCGACGAGGAGGGAGTGTCATTATTCAAGCCTTGAAGTGACGAATGCGTGGGCCAGTCAAGATAATCTTGAGATTAGGAATTAATTACTGTACACTGTTAGGACTCTGTGCCATACCTGACAATGAAACGCTTGTCACTAGTTTGTCCTCAGAGTGGAAAAAGGTTCACTAGATCACACTGTTCACTTCATCTGATCTCATCGTCACAGAGCCCTGGCATCTCTTCAATCATGAGCCCCCCACCAATTTTTTTTTTACTAAAAACATAACATTGCCCAATTTAGTACAAATTCTCACCAAATAAAGGACTATTTTGTAATATTTGAGTTGGCCCTAACTGGATAATGGGTTAATTAATTCTTGCTAGGAGCAGGTTTTGGGGAAGAATGCATTTCTCCTGGCGTTCTCTGACCAGAGAGTCACTGGCGATGAAATCTTTATTGTCCTATTGGCATTTCTCCCCCAAATGGATTAGTTAACATCTTACTTCCAGAGATTATTGTTGCTGTTTTGAAACGCTCTGTCAAGCGACTTTGCTTTCCACAGCATTTTTCACAATACTGTAATACCTTTCCGACACTGCCAAGCAATTCCATCACAAAATCTCTAGCTCGTTAACAAAAAAATCCATCGTTTTTTTGATTTTCCAACCTGAACCAGCAGCCGTTCAAATCAGACTGAAATTCATCGGAACTGCAAACTTGGAAACTTTTGTATCTCTCCAACCAATGCGATGTTTTTAATGGAATATTTCAAAATAAACAGAATCGGGCTTCCCTTTCATCTTAAAAAATAACCTCTTCAAGAAATGCAAGCTCTGCCAGTTCCTTGACGCCCGATAAGAAGTCTTTCCACCTTTGAAGCACGGTTAAACGATCAGAGAGATGTCTGGTAAACGTCACTAGACTTGAAAGATGAATGGGGTGGAAAGTGAGTAAATTTACCAGACTTGCTGGGCGGAATTTACTGTTGCTCAGGAAATTGCCACCATACATCTTATTTTTATCCTCTAAATGCTGATCGTGGGTAAGATAGACCTTTACTGGTAAGTATTTATTTTCAGCTTATCAATAGCACACGACAAAGCCTGCTATTGCTTCCAACAAGGCTTTACAATTGCAAGTTCCAGTTCCTAACAAGCATTTGGGAAACCTTGTCTTGGCCAGCCCTTAACTGGGTCAATGGATTTGCTAACATTTTAATGCAGTTACTAAATATATATGATTCAAATCGTCACCTTCTCCATTGTTGTAACGGATCCAAGGGTCACTGAACACATCACTCGGCTACGCACACAGACCAGTGTAGGTTTGAACCCCAGTCTGTGTTGAGGTAGCTGAGGTAGCTGATCTCATTCTATCTCCACAGGTTAGAGGTGACGCCTGGAATGACTCAGTCTTGAAGTTAATACTGTAAAGTGCACTGCTCTAAAGTGATGATCCTCAATTTGTTACATACCTATCAGGGTTAAGTAGAGTTTGAATCATTTTTCCCAGTTTTGCCAATTCCCTCCCCCCAAAGCAGATTCATTCAGAAAGATAGACCTGCTTTATTTGTAAAGTAAAGTTTATTACAGTTTATTACAGAATAAAGAGTTTTGTGGATTACAGGTGCCAGATGATTGGACTCTCAGCAGAATTAAATGATGAATTTAGTGCCATTGCAAAAAGTAAAATAGACTTTTTTTTCCCGAATTTCACCTGTTAAATTAAGTGCTTTCTGCCTTGACTCCATTCTCTGGCCTCCAGGTTAACTCTCTCTTCTCATCCAATTTTCTTTACTCCACACGCCTAATAATAATCCCTCCAAAAAAAACAATAATAAAATTGATTCATTTTCAACCCACGATTGTTTGTGTGTGGGGGGGGAACGCTGCTGTGCGTGATTGGCTGCCGAGTTGCGCCCACAAATATATATATACAGTCAATTCACTTTCGCAGTATATTCTGTGAAGCGCTTTGATAAGACATCAATAATACGTGAAAAGCCACTTTATCGAATGCAAGGATTATTATTATTACAGGCATAAATTTCCATCCATCCAGTTTGATCTAGTGCGAAGATATTGCAGCCGTGCCAGTACCAATAAACAAATGTAGATGGCAATGCAGAGCTGAAATCATTGTGCATGTAATTCAATGACATCTCATTCAACCACATTCCACAAACTCAGTCTGTAATTACTGTATAGTTGTATTATCTTACACTTAGTTGGTCGAATACAACAATAGATTTGCTAATGTTGACTGAACTATTATGAAGTAAAGAAACAACAGCATAGGAACATAGGAATTAGGAGCAGGAGTAGGCCATTCAGCCCCTCCAGCTTGCCCCGCCATTCAATAAGATCATGGCTGATCTTCTAACCTAACTCCTTCAATCTAACTAACCTAACCCATTTGACCTTGGTCGGTCACAAAATTTGAATGTGTCAGGACATAATAAGAATCATCTTTTTAATAATAATATAATCCTTGCATTTGATATAGCGCTTTTCAAGTCTTCTGGGCATCTCAAAGCGCTTCACAGAATCTACTGAAATGTATACTGAAACTGTAATGAAATGACTGTATATTTGTGGGCAAAACGTGGGAGCCAATTGTGCACAACAGGGGATAAAATGACCAATTTGTTATTGTGTTTTTTTCAAGGGATTATTATCAGGCGCGTGGAGTAGAAAAAACTTGCCCACGGTTTCACCCTGCCTGGAATTGAACACAGGTCTCTCACTTGTAAGGCGAGTGCTCTAACCACTGAGCTACAGGACTGCATTGGCAAGATTGGAGTTTATTCTTTTTAAGATTTTTAATTTTTACCACTGTGCGTTTCGCCCACAAAATACAGTCAATCCATGACATGATAAGGTGCTGGGTCAAATGCAAGGATTATTATCATTATTCTTATTAAGTCGTTATCACAGGAAATCCCAATATTAAAAATCTTAATTTAAAAATGGTTGTTCTTAGCATTCGCTGTACATTAGGCTCCTGTAACACTGAGGGTTCCTGTTACTGTGGCATTAGTTCACTTACACTATACGTTCCACAGCAACGACAAACACAATTATATTTGCAAAGCGCCTTTCACGTTGGGAGGAACTTCCAAGATGCTGAACAATCAGGGATCATGATTGTTCATGATCTTCTGAACAAGATCATCTTCAGAATGAACATGGGGAGGGGTGGTGGGGGGGAAGGTTGGGGGGGAAGGTTGGGGTGAGGGAGAGGAGACAGGTAGGAGGGCGGCTGAAGGCACAGTCAAAAAGGAGGGTCTTGAATCTTGGCTTCAAGGTGGTAAGAGAGGGAGCAAGGCAAAGGGATTGTGGGTTGGAGTTCCAAAGAGTGGGAGCAGAGAGGCTGAAAGCCCAGCTTTCGATGGTCGGGTGGGTCCAGGGGGAGCTGCTGAATGGAGGGAGCGGACAGGTTGACTGGAGGTTAGCAGGTCAGGGAGGTAGGAGGGGGCAAGACCACAGAAGTCCTTGGAAGTGAGGGACAGGATTGTGAATTCTATCACTTGAGGGAGCCAGTGAAGCCGGGTGAGGGTGATGGGGTCACGGAGTCTGGTGCGGGAGAGCGCATGAGCTGCGGAGTCCTGGATAATCTGACTTTTGGAGGGAAGAATCGGGGAGGCCCAACGAGGAGGAAGTTTCCAACAGTCGAGCCTTGAGGTAACGAATGCTCATGCACGTGAAGGTTTCGACGTCAGTTATAATTGAGAGCCCACAAACTACAACGTCTCACCACGAACCTTTCTCAATCTCTGGTGGGGGGTGGGGGGGAGGAGTTGGGGGGGGGGGATCCTCACAGGCAGCACCAATCACTGGCCATTAGTGCTTCGCACTGACATATGACGTAGAACTGCTAAATATCAAACCTAATTAAACCAGGGGGAGTATGGTATGCATACCACGCTTCCCAATGTAATCTGACATCAAAGTATTGCTCTACGCAGTCATAATTCAACAGTGATTGTGGTGTCCTGTAGCTCAATGGATAGAACAGTCCCCTTGTGAGGTTGAGACTTTGGTTTGATTCCTGTCAGGGTGAAACCTTGGGCAGGTTTCCTTACTGCATGCGCCTGATAATCATCCCTCAAGAAACAAAAAAGCGATAATAAATTGGTCACTTCGATCCACGACTGTGTGTCAGGGACGCTGCTGTGCACAATTGGCTGCTGCGTTTTGCCCACAAATATACAGTGAACTCACTTTACAGTGTATCCTGTGAAGCGCTTTGAGACGTCCAAAAGACGTGAAAAAGCTCTATATGAAATGCAAGAATTAATATTATTATTACTCCCCAGATGTTCTATTGTTACAGGTTGGACACTCAGCCAGAGCAGAACAAAATCAGGGATCAATTTTGTTTGGTCAGCAGGATGTCCAACACATGCGAAAACCCATCACCAGCTTAAAAGTTTCCAAACCAAACTGAAAGTCACATGCATCCCAACCACACATGGAAACTCCAGAGATGTCAATTAGAATGGAATGCACTCTCCCTTCCTGGAGGGGCACACATCCTGCTTACCCAATATCTGGAAAATATTGGGCATAGGGTTGACTAAGATGTAAAGGCTTGGGGTACACCAGAGTGTGCGTTGAGATACTGGTAGTGGTTGAGATACCAACTAAAACTGGTTAAAACTGAGAGCAGCTTTCCCTCTGCTTCTCCAACAAGGATAATTCTAGCCATTAAGGCTTTCGCTCGCAAAGTTAATGGGACTAATTGGGACAAGTCCCAGCCTCACCAGAACCCCTTAGTACCAATAAATATCAACCCCTTGCCATTTTTCTCCCCTGATCCCACTTCCATGACTGTTTGTAGGACGTTGTTGTGCGCAATTTGGCTGCCGTGTTTCGCCCACAAATATACAGTCAATTTTCCTACTCTCCTTCATCCTGCCCTGACCCCTCCCCCCACCTGCTTTTGTCCCTACCTTGGACAAGCGCCTTGGGGCGTCCTCTCGTCATGAAAGGCGCTATATAAATGTAAGTTTTGATTGAGTGAGTGAGCGAGCGAGCGATTGATGCCCGCATATCTTCCAATCAATATCTTTGATGTCTTCTGCCAAGCCATGCACCCAAGAACCATAATTGCCCACCAAGTAGCCCAGGATTCAAGATGGTGAGTGCAGCACAAAAGGCACCCCCAAGTGAATCTCTATTAGGAACACAACACAAAATTACATTTATAGAGCGCCTTTCATGTTGGGAGGACATCCCAAAGCACAGAATCGCCCACAAACAGAAGACCTGGGAGAAGCCTCCCTCCCATCGAGGGGGGGAGTAACAGTGTGTTTTTTTTGGCCTGCCATCCGGTAATGGAAGGATGGTGGAGCCTAGATTAAGCCTTTTTGTAACTGCTCTCTGGAAGCAGCGTAGAGAAGCGAGGAGGCCCTAGTCATATAAGGGGAATGTGGAGTATAGGCATTTGATGGTTGTGTTGAGAACAACAGGTTTTGTTTGAGTTTTCCCACAAAGACTGTGGATGCTGTTTTTTTAGGGGGGGGTTTGTCTCGTGTGGGTAGCCAGACAGAGCCGCTGCGTAATTGCCACGGGGGAAAATGTTTTTGATTTGTTTCTGCGTGTGGTGTTATGGGAAAAAGTTTGAACAAACAAATTATACATGGTTTTATCCAAATAAATATATTTGTTCAAAAAAAAACACAAACAGAAGACCTGGAACATTTGTCAGAGGCCAATATTGGAACTTGGACTTGAACAGGTATTTTTTTGTCCAGTCTTTTGTGTACTTGATGTGCAAGAACGGAAATGCAGCACGTACAGTACTGTAGATGGAGGAAATTAAACATGAAATGTCCTTGCCACCTCAACTCAGCAACCCAAATAAAACGCTTCGGCTAAAACATCATCCAGTAACTCGTGGCCCTCGAGATGTGAATTGATGTTAACTAACAGTTGAAACAATCCACATGTTAACAAGAATTTTGAGGTTACACGCATTTGTGTAACACTGAATAACAGCTGAAATCTCACCTTTGAGTTTCACCCTCTCACATTTTAGATGTCTTTTTGCATGTCAGGAAATGCGCAGAGCTTTAGCAAAACTGAGAAACCCATATTGATACTAATATCGTACTTTGTTTTTGCACCCTTTACAGACACCTCTCCCCCCTCTCCACCCACCACACAGACACACACACGCACACACTCTTTTCACCTGGTGAAAACTCAGCGAATTTGAGAATAATTCCTCTTTCCTCAGCTCCATTTCCCTCAGCTTCAGTGCATTCCTTGGGTGGATATTGTCGCAAATGCCATCCTTTGGATGAACCATTAGCCGACATCCCATCTATATGCGCACGTCAACGTAAAAGATTCATAAGAACATAAGAATTAGGAGCAGGGGTAGGCCTTTCGGCCCTTCGAGCCTGCTCCGCGTTTCAATAAGATCAGCTGATCTTCTCACCTAACTCTGATTACCTGCCCTATCCCCATATCCCCTAATCCCTCTATTTTTCAAAAATCTATCAGTCTCAGCCTTGAAAATGTTCAAGGACTGAGCATCTACAGCCTTCTGGGGGAGTGAATTCCATACATTCACTACCCTCTGAATGAAGAAATGTTTCCTCAACTCTGTTCTAAAAGGCTGACCCTTAATTTTAAGACTATGACCCCTGGTTATAGATTCTCCTACCAGGGGAAACAGTCCCTCAGTCTGTTAAAAGGCTTAAAGGGCTAGACTTTATATGTTTCAATAAGATCCCCCCTAATTCTTCTGTACTCTAGAGAATACAGCCCTAGTTTATTCAAGCTATCCTCATAGGTCAGTCCCCTCATCCCAGGAACTAACCTAGTGAATCTACGCTGCACCCCCTCTAAGGCAAGTATGTCCTTTTTTTAAATAAGGAGACCAAAACTGCACACAATACTCTAGGTGCGGTCTCACCAGAGCCCTATACAGCTGCAGCAAGACTTCCCTACTCTTATATTCTAAACCTTTTGAAATGAACGCTAGCATGCCGTTCGCCTTCTTAGTTGCTTGCTGCACCTGCAAACTAACTTTTTGGGACTGGTGTACAAGGACACCCAAATCCCTTTGAATACTAACACTATCTAACTTCTCCCCATCTGGAAAATAATCTATTCTTTTATTCTTGCTACCAAGGTGAATAATTTCACACTTGCTAACATTGAATTCCATCTGCCACCTACTTGCCCACTCCCCTAACCTATCTATATCTTGTTGCAATCTTTTTGCATCATCCTCAGAGCTCACTCTGCTACCTAGTTTAGTGTCATCCGCGAATCTAGACACATTACATTCAATGTCCTCGTCCAGATCATTGATATAAATAGTAAATAGCTGAGGCCCAAGCACTGATCCTTGTGGCACTCCACTAGTTACATCCTGCCAATTCGAGAATGATCCATTTATCGCTACTCTCTGCTTTCTACCCGATAGCCACTCTACTATCCATGTTAATATGTTCCCATTGATCCCGTGGGCCTTAATCTTGAGTAACAGCCTTTTGTGTGGCACCTTGTCAAATGCCTTCCTAAAATCCAAATATACCACATCTACTGGTTCCCCCTTATCCAACCTGCTGGATACATCCTCAAAAAATTCTAAAAGATTAGTCAATCATGACTTCCCTTTTGTAAAGCCATGTTGACTCTGCCTAATCTTTTTATGGTCTTCAAGGTATCCCATAACTAAGTATTTTATTAAGGACTCAATAATTTTCGCTCGCCTTTTCCTCTTTATATATTTATAAAAACTCTTGCAGTCTGTTTTTATGTTCTTTGCTAGTTTGCCCTCATAATCTATTTTCTCCCTCTTGATCAATTTTATGGTCCTCCTCTGTTGTTCCCTAAAGTTCTCCCAATCCTCGGGTTTACTACTCATCTTCGCTGTTTTATAGGCTTTTTCTTTTGATTCGATACTTTCCCTAACTGCTCTAGTTAGCCATGGCTGAACCACCTTTCCCATGGCGTTCTTATTCCTCAGAGGAATATGTGCTCGTTGGGAATTTTGCACTATCTCCTTGAATGTCTGCCATTGCTGGTCTACTGTCATGCCGACTCAAAAAGACGGCCAACTCAAAAAGAGATGGGGATTAGAAGGTCACAGAGATAGGGAGAGCGAGGCCGTAGAGGGTTTTGAAGGTGAGGACCAGGATGTTGAACTCTGTATGATGTCAAGCCAGTGGAGTTGGGTGAAGTTGGGGTCATTGGAGCCTGTGCGGGAAAGGTCACAGGCTGCAGAGTTCTGGATGATCTGCAGCTTATGGAGGGAGGAGTTTGGGAGGCCGACAAGCAGGAAGTTTTGCATAGTTGAGCCTGGATGTTATGAATGCGTTCATGAAGATCTCAGCGACCTGCGGCATGAGACAGTGGTAGAGCCAGGCAATTTTGCGGAGGTGGAGGAAAGCAGAGTGGGGTGGGGGGAGATTGGAGAATGACATGGATATGGGTTAGAAAGGAAAGTCGAGGGTCAAACAAGACGCCAAGACTCTGGACTGGCTTAGTACAGCGGAGTGCACATCCTTGGATGGTGATGCTGTAAGCAAGGTCACGTGAACACAGTCCCGGCAAAAAGCGGCTCGCTGGTGATCAGGAGCCTTGAGAACTTACAATTCACGGTCGTGCAGAATTTGGGACAATCGCGAAACTCAGCCCGGATTAGGAGGCTGGGATTTCCGCAGTCCTGAAAGTATGAAGTTAAGAGGATAAGAGGTGAAGATCAGCAGATGGTTTGAAGCCCGTTGAGGCTTTCTCCTGATGCGAACGGTGCCTTATGAAATTGGAAAGATTGTTATTAGAAGATGGGATTCAGAGTTCTGACACAACATTAGAATTTGAAGGCGAGAGATCCACACAGAATTATCAGCCTCAGTAAGTGGGGACTGACTGATTTTTCCCCCCACCCCTCCTCTCCCTTTTTCTCACAGTAATTAACCCCCACACCCGATATCAGCAAAATCAGACCAGTCATACAAGTTTGACAGCAAGGTAGGCAGAGCCTTGGGATGTCCTCCCGACGTGAAAAGCGCTCTTACAGTGTAATTGTGTTGTTGTTGTTGTTGTTGTTGTTGTTGTAGTGACTAGTTAAGCCAGCATCTTGGCATCGGGTGTTTTCTGTGTATTTTACAGCATGACTGCGTAACACAGATTATACACAGGTTCTCATAGCGATGCAGTGGGTAAATGTGAGTTGTGATGTGGCATGGCAAGCCATGGACAGTGTTACTCAGGGACGTCAGGAACCACACACGCAGTTACATACAGTAAAGTGGACCACTGTGAGGCACTAACCACTGTTTTCTACACGTATTTGGTAAAACTGCCACATTTCCCCCGTCACAAAACCGACAAATGCAGAACTGCCTGATTTGTGCTATTATTGTGTGTTAAGATCGGGTTTTTCTGATTTGTTTTTATTTAAAAAACCATTGTCTGTTGTTTAGTTGCCATCCATCCCTATCAGTCCTTTCCCACACTGGCCATTATCCCTTCTCCTCTCTGTCTCTGGTGCCAGCCATGAGTGTCATCCTCCCCACTCTATGTTACCTCCTCCAGTTCCTCCCTCTCTCCCCAAGGTGCGTGGGCTGACCATACCATACTCCCTCTCAGTCTCGGAGTGCGCACCTGGCATGTCCCCTCTCCTGTCCCCTCTCCTTCACTGCTCATGCTCCCTCCGCCTACTCAACAACAACAACTTGTATTCATATAGCACCCTCCACGCTGAGGAGCATCTTGGAATGGTTTAACGATGGCGGAGTCTGAGGCCAAGCCAGGGTGTGACCTGCAGATGGAGAAGGAGGGGCTGAGGGGGAAGGGTTGAGAGAGGGATGTCTGTAGTTTTTGGGGTGTAGTGGTTGAAAGCACGGCCGAGGATGGTGGAGTAGAGGATTCATGGGAACAAGGAAGAGGCTGGATCCAGTAGAACAGAGACAGCGGGTACTGCTGTAAAGAGAAAGGAAGTTAGAGAAGAGGGTACCATGGAGTGGAAGGATTTAAACACTAGAGTTGTGAATCTTGATCGGCTTTGTGACAGGGAGCCAATGAAGTTTGGCAAGGACTGGGGTAGTCGGGATATGACGTTTGATGCGGGTGAGAATGCGGGCGGCAGAGTTTTGGATAAACTGAATTTGGTGAATGGTGGAGGAGGGGAGACCAGCGAGGAAGGGGATGGAGTAGACCAGCCGAGAGATGATAAAGGCACGGACCTTTGGAAATAAGAGTTCTGATCAATGAGTTCTGTGAGATCTGAGGCGAGGATTATCTAAAAATACAAACTCAGCGGGTATGGAATGGAAAATTATCTCTTGTAATAAATATAAGAAGAATAAGAATAATTCTTGCCTTATCTGGTTTGGCGAATATCTCAAATTGCTTCACAGAACATGCTGCAAAGTGAATTGGTTATATTTTGTGGGCAAAACACGGCAGCCGATTGCACACAGCAGTCACCCCACAAAACAGCCGTGTCTAGACATTGCTTTGTGTAAATTGAATTCCCCACTATTCCACTAGAGTGTGATTCCTAGGATCGTGACTCTCTATAATCTCCTGTCGAAGCAGGAAATATCACTACTCTCCCCACCATCAACAACAAACAGAGTTTCGAATCATTGTGGATCTGTATTCGCCAGGCACATTTCCTCTGAGTCGCTTACCCACAGTGTAAAATTCCCTTTTAAAAGGGAATCTAATTCCCTTTTTAGATTCCCTTTTAAAAGGGAATTAGATCTTTATTTAGGGAGAACAGGTCTATTAGGCTATGGGGAGCGGGCAGGGCAGTGGGATTGAATCGCTCTTTTCAAAGAGCCGGCACAGACTAGATGGGCCGAATGGCCTCCTTTTGTGCCGTAAAATTCTATGAATCTATGAATCTATGAATAACCCTGCATGCCTTATCTTCTTTCAGCAGAGTTCTATTTAGTTATTCTACAGTGTAGAAGGTCAACATATAAATGTAACAGAAATGGAAATAACATTATGTTTCCACCACCAAAATGGAAATAATTTCTGCTGCATTCTAAACAGTTAAAGGTCACATATTTGGGTAACATATGAAGTTTCGTTGCCAGAGTTGAATATTGTTGTGTTTCAGGTCTCCGAAGCTCTTACACATGCATTTGTCACCTCAAGGCTCGATTCTGGAAACTCCCTCCTAGTTGGCCTCGCCAATGCTTCCCTCCACAAGCCGCAGATCATCCAACACTCTGCAACTTGTCTCCTCTCCCACACCAGATCCCTGTCCCCATCACTTCCACCCTCGCCCGGCTCCACAAGCTCCCCATTCCTCAGAGAATTGAAGTCAAGATCCTCGTCCTCACTTTCAAAGCTCTCCCTATCCAGAACTTTATATTGTCAAGTATAGTCACTATGTAGTGTCTTTAGATAGGCCATGAAAGAGGCAAGGAAGGCATCGAGGCAAAGGGACAGTGGGATGGTGTTCCAAAGGGCGGGGACAGAGAGGCTGAAGGCCCCATTGCCGACGGTTGGCCAGATGTGGAATGGACCAGAGGCTGCTGAGACGAGGGAGAGATGAAGGTCTCGATGAAGTCAGTAGGTCAGTTAGTTTTACCAATCATCTTCAATCCAGAAAGTGAGAGTGTAACCAACTAAGCCAGGCTGACACACACCAAATGTTGTGTCAGGGACTCAGGCTCTCCTATTTAGTTCTCACCCAATTTTGTCTGTGATCTACTTACCGTGAAGGAAACAGTGAACAAGCCTTCACTCCACACCCACCCCAACCCACCCCACACCCCCAACACACACACACGCACACACCACCAACACTACTCCAGGGGTTCTGCGGGGTGCAGGTGGCTGATTTGCTCTGGGTGTAACTGCCGAAGCCACATGCCTGAGTGAGATTGGAGCCAGACTGATACAAGCAGCAGCAAGTGGAGTCGCCGATTGAGATGCACGGCGGGTTTCCTGTTGTGGTTTTACTGAGAGAAACCCTCAGACACCTTCAGCTCTTTGTGTCTGAAGTGAGGCGCCTACAAGGGGGGGGAAAATACAGCAAATAACATTTGCACCCTATGATAGTGAGAACGATAAGATTTGCAACTCAGAGTTCACACGTGTACTTTGGGGCAATCGTCAGTAACTGGTTATATTTCAAGCTCTGGTTGAGTTACGGAGAGAGGTAACAGGGTGTGTGTGCGTGTGTAGAACAACCGAGGTGTTTTCAAACCGAGGTGTTTCAGCCGCCTGACCCTGCCGAGTGTTTTCAGTGACTTTTCATTTGGATACTGTAAAGTAAATTGACTGTATATTTTTTGGGGGGGAGATGGGGCAAAATGATAAATAGGAAATGCCAAAAAGCAGATAGCATTGAAAATCCCTAACATTCAAAGCCACAAATGAAATTTAGACAATACAAGAGATTCTGTGCATTTTCTGTGAATACAAGAAAACTAATTATTTTTCCATCTGAACTTCTGCCTTATAGTTTATTGTATAGCTAATTTATTAGGAATGTACTTGCACAAAATACTGTGGGATAAACAGTGGATTAATTTTGTGACATGAAAAAGAGAAGCGTCTATTTTTTTATGAAAAGCAAAACAATATTTTAATATAGTTAGAGAAGAACTATGTGTTTTGTTTTTGGAATGATGCAGACTTATCACTATTCATTACGAACATTAAAATGTGCCTTAATGGAGACCGGGAGAAATTCCGAAAGGAATATTACATATATTTAGTGTGTGATTTCATATCCACCTTTTAAAAATTGAGCAAAAATACTCAACTTTGCAAACAACAGCGTTACTCGACAGGAATAACAGTTGAAGATTGAAGCGATGTCCAAACCACCAAGTCTCTTTGTTTAGCCGCACAGTCAACAGTCAACAGTGTCTTGGACGTTGAGTGACATTCTTCAGAATCCTGTTCAGCAAGTTCAGATCTGGTACATTTCATCAACCTCAATCAGATTTCAGACTCAAAAGTTAAGTGTTAAAAACCGACTTGAGGGGCCAAACGTACGCTTTTTTGCAAACAAAGGAAGGAAATGATTCCAAAAGATATGCATCTACCATCATTTATTTGCTTAATGGTTCAGTGGCTGCCTACGCTTCTGTTTCCTGGCATCATTATATTTTTCAGGCGACTTTCAAGTGCCTCATTCCCGTGTCACATAATAATTTGAGCATTATTCTTATAAGACAGCAATATCAACGATAGCCACAAAATTTCAGGTACCTAGCGCCCTTTTTACATCAAATATAAGTCTCTGAGCTTTGTTTTTAATTCGGAGATCACAAACCAAATATCCAATTTCAAAAAATTCTTATCACACGAGATTTATTTGAAACTAACTCCCATCAGACAAAAAATTGCAGCAATGCCAAAATGACTCATTTTACTGTATATTGTGCCCTTTTCATGAAAGTAACAATCTTTGCAGTGCTTTATAATGGGGGGTGGATGCTGAGCGGTGGGGGGATGGGGATAGAAGGTTGGCCTGGTTGAACAGGTAGGTTTTAAGATGGAGCTTGAAGACGAAAGAGAGGGAGAGGGGGGGCAAAAGCTGGAGGCGTGCAATGTACCTTATTCCTTTTTGTGTGTTTTTTTTGGGGGGGGAGGGGTGGGGAGGGGGTGGGGGGGGGAATTGTATTAATATCCCCTATTAGGTATCCTTGAAAAACAATTATTCAAGAAACCTCTAAGTGTGTAATAATAAGCGCTCTGAGATGCTGTCCAGCGTGGAAGGCATTATCTAAATCAACGTTGTTGTTGTTGTAACATATCTCTGGATGCCTGTCCACTTGGCAGTCGTTTCTTTGTAAGCGTTTGCTCACTGTTATGTTCACACTCAACCAGCAGTCGCTCGCGATCCACAGTGTCGATGTACAGCTGACTCATTCATTCTCATCCTGTGAACCCGCTAAGTTGTTCAGCTACACAATACGTGGCCAGTAACTTGACACTGAGTCGTGTGGGACAAGCTGAGAGAGACACGCTCGCAATGTGGAAAGCGCTAAATCAAACGCTAAGGATTATTATTTACTGTACAGTATTTATACTATAAGTTGTTGGGTTAGAGTTAACTCCACGATGCTCAGGTTGCAGCCGCTGATTCAACCCACGAGTGCGAGATAACAACTTCTCATCAATAACAAAGCCTTTCATGACCAATGTTTGTGTTGTCTGATATATACATATATAAATATATATTTTTCTTCAGAAGCGAAGTTCTACGTGATTCAGTAAGGAGGTCGCTGGCCTCTCAGCTCTCTCTTCTCCGTCCTTTCCGTTCTCTGCCCTCTCTGCGCTCTCGGTCCCCCACCTCTGCCCTCTGCAATCTCTCCTCTCTCCACCCTAGGTTTTCTGGGTGGTGGTCGAGGTTGTGGCTGTGGTCGGTTGGGATCTTCGTATTGTTGTCGTGGGGGAGGAGGTCCATGTCTCCTCTGCTGCCTGGGCACCGAAGGTGGTTTCACTGTCGTCAACATCTCGTTTGCCACGACTTTTTTAAAAAAAAGGGGGGGGGGAAGAAACTATCATTAATGCCAGCATTTGTTTTTAAAAAAAGCCTTGAAACGAACAACTTTGCAACCTGTTTATTGTCAAAGGTTACGCAGCAAATATTGGCTATACTGAAGAGACATACAAGGGGGTCTCAAAACAACATTGGACAGTTGGCTCGGCGTACGAGCTGCAGAGGTGGAAGATAAAAAGAGTGTGGGGAGAGATATGGAACCAAATCGCCATCAAATAGATGTCCGTGATACAGGCTTTAAACGTGGGGAGGGACGGGATCAATCAATCAATCGTTCAATCGATCGATTAATCAATCAATCAATCAATCAATCGAAATGACATTTTTATATCGCCTTTCACGTCGGGAGGACTTCCCAAGGCGCTGAACAGTCAGCTAGGGACCAGAGCAGGGGTGGGGGGAGGGTCGGAGTAGGGGGAAAGGAGAGAAGGAGAATTGACTGTGTATTTGTGGGCGAAATGCAGCAGCCAAATTGCGCACAGGAGCATCCCCAAAAACAGTGGCAGAAGTGGGGTTAGGGGAGAAAGGGGGGAAGAGGGTAAGAGGGGGAGAGGGAGGGAAAGGTGGGCTGGGGTAAAATCAGGATGAATCAGAGGGGAGTTTCATGGTGGAGTGGGAGGGAGGGAGGGTGGGGTTGAGTGGGAGGGGGGGGTGGATGGCAAAAGATAAGAGGTTGATTAAGTGTGGGTCGTTAAAAGTAAAAAACCAAATGTTGTTACAGTGGACAAGACAAGTGCCACTCTGCAAGGGATGATACAACACACTGAACCTCTGTGATTCCAGTTAAACACCAGATTACTATAGCTAGTTATTAAGTGGACACTGTACATTCCCCCAGTCCCCCCTCCCACCACACACAGGAAGATGGCAAGTTGAGCTCTGAACAACAATAAGCTTGTGATTTTCAGTCTTGAAAAAGTGACGTTTCAAAAGGGATCTTCACAGAGGTAAATAAGATCTGTTCTCCCTCAAAAATACACGGTAACTACCCTACCATGTGCTTTGCCACACCCTCCTCCTGGTGCGAAGAGCACTATTGCAAAGGCAAACGTTATTGTTATATGATTCTAAATGGGATTGAAAAAGTAAACCCAGAGCAACAATGTCAGATACAACAAGGCGGTAGAACAAGGGGAGGGGGTGGGGAGGAGGCTGATCGAAGATACCATCAAAGAGGAGGATCTTGAGACAGATCTTATAGATTCATAGATTCATAGAGTAGATTCATAGAATTTTACGGCACAAAAGGAGGCCATTCGGCCCATCTAGTCTGTGCCGGCTCTTTGAAAAGAGCGATTCAATCCCACTGCCCTGCCCGCTCCCCATAGCCTAATAGACCTGTTCTCCCTAAATAAAGATCTAATTCCCTTTTCAAAGTTGTTATCGAATCAGCCTCCACCACCTTTTCAGGCAATGCATTCCAGATTCGAACAACTCGCTGAGTGAAAAACATTCTCCTCAGCTCCCCTCTACTTCGCCTTGAAACTATCTTGAAGGAGGTAAGGGAAGGGGGTGCGAGGTAGAAGGATGGAGTTCCAGAGGATTGGGCAGAGTGACTGAAGGCCCGCCCAGCTAATGTTGGGGTGGGCGAGGCAGGGGAATGTGACCCAGTCTGGAGCTCGCTGAGAGCGTAGAGGTTAATGGGGGGGGAGCGAGGCCATGGAGAGCTTTGGAGGTGAGGACCAGGATCTTGAACTGTAATCCTTTGTGCAATGGGAAGCCAGTGGAGTCAGAGCGAGAATGGGGAGGATAGGGTCGCGGAGCCTAGTGTGGGAGACACACCAGGCTGTGTCTGGTTTGACACACGTTGACTTTCTCCTGTTATCCTGGCCAACATTAAATTAATTGCTCGTTCACTTATGGCTTTTTTGCGGCCATCACATTCATCAACAAAATCTACAAAATCTATCAAACGCAAGGATTAGTACAGTATTATGAAACCCTATGTTCTCGATGACTGAAGGCATCATGATTAAGTGGATCAAATACAGTACACGGAGAAAACTAAAAAACAAAAGTCTTGAAGGAAATAGCAAAATCCCCTTAATAAAGTTTCTTCCATCCTGGACATTTTTAAAAACATGTTTACTAGAATTCACTATTGTTTCACAATTGTTCATCGGCTTTGGAAACTGCTGCTGTTTCTTTGCTCTGAAGTCAAACGTTTGTCTTCCGTTTTTTTTCTATTTTTAACGTAGTTAGAATTGACATTGTGGATGGTTTTCAGATGTGGCTTTCAGCGCTTCAAACCCACTGCTCTGGTTTTGTTTATACGTATTTAGGTGCATGCGAAAGCAGATATGGGGAGAGAGAGAGAGAGAAAGAGAAAGAGGAATGGGGAGGTCAAGGAGGCCTAAGAATAGTAATCCTCACATTCAATATAATACCTTTCATGTCAGGAGGGTCATCTCAAATAGCTTGACAGTAATTTACGTTGCACAAAGCAACGTGCGACATACAACCATTCACTTTGCGGCGGCCATAAGTCTGAAATCTTAGTTTTCCACTGGATGGTTTGCAAGCCAGTTCAAAGATGGGTTTTTAGAGATAGTTTGAAAACCTTGATGACTTATCTGAACGAGAGGGAGTGCTTTGCACTAAAATTATACCCACACACATCAACGTGACCTTTAAGTGGTTCCAGTGCCATTTCGACCAGGAGAAGACTCTAACCTACGATAGACCTTAATCAGCCTTACTTTCACGCCGTGTTCGCGATGGGCGCCGTCGGCGTATGCAGTAAGTCACCAAGACCACAGTAATGAGTAGGAGAAGTACACCGCCGGCAACACCAGCAATCAGAATATAGTCAACGGGTTCACTCTCTTGACTTGCTAAAAACAGGAGGAACAGATTCAATATATTAAAAGAAGCAATCTCAGGAGCAATTTTTATATTTAGATATATATTGCCTTTCCCGCACGGTAGGACATCCACGACGGGGACACTAAACTGGGGTGAGGCAGGGATCGCAGAGTGAGCTGTGGTACACAAGAGGTCATCGTTAAAAAGCATGGTCAAAGAGATCGAGTTGAGGAAGGTAGGAAGGGAAAGGAGGGACTTTCCGAGGGTGAGGGCAGAATGACTGGATGCTCGCCCACCTCATTTGTTAGCTTAGTAACTGCCTACAGTGGGAGCAAAGCAGTTCACTCAACAGCTGAGTCCTGGATAAACCACATCCACAAATGCGCACGGCGTAAACAGATTGCAGTATATCATACAGTGCCTCTTTCATGAAAGAAACTTCTCCGAATGCTTACATTACAAATGAAAAGCCAATGTTGTTATAGGGGAAATATAGCAGCTCTGCAAGCGCCATTGAGACAATCGGCCAATTAATTAGAATTTGGGTGAGGAGTGAAGATACAGATCAACTGTGTCCACCTGGCAGATGGAACCTAAATGATTCAGTCCCAAGAAATGGGCTAATCTATAAGCAAATAAACCAACTGCAGTATTGTCTAATATACAATACAGATTTAATATACAAATGATGTGTTTGTCAAGATATTATCCAAGTTTAACAATAAAACTACCAGAATACAATGAACAATGTGACGCCAAAATTAAAATATGAAATTGTGCCATCTGTTCATAATGAAAAATTCAAAGGTTTTTAATTTCAATATAATCAGCATTAAGAATTGGTCAAATAGAGCATGACATGAGGTCATCAGATGATTTATAGGCCGGTTAATGTTGATGTTACTATACATCGAGATACAGTAACATCCAGTAACAAACGAGATTTTGTTCCTATGATTTCCCATTTTATTCTTAAACAATCTCCCGACACTCCCAAACAAACAATTTTGGCGGATTTATAAAACTCTCGTCTCTGAGTCAGAATGTTGTGGGTTTAAATGCCTCATGTAGGGAATTTGAACTTTGAATTTCCAATGCCATCTTTTGGTTGAGACATTAAATTAAGTGATTACCTCCCCTACCCGCTTCCTCTTGTTTAGCTGGACATTAAAGTTCCCCATGGTGGTATTTCTAAAACAGAAGGGAGTTTTTTCCCTAGGGTCCCGATCAACAATGAACCCAAATAAAAATCAGTCATTCGCTTCACGGCTGGGTTTGCCTACAAATACTCTACACTTTGAAAATCCCACCGCACACTTTGAGATGTCCCGACAAGGTGAGAAGGCGCTCGATCAAGTGAAAGGATTATTATCATTAATTCTGAACTTCACTTACAACTGCAAGCAATATTTGTTGCCTGTATAATTACGTTCACGCTGCTGATCTTATTTGAAGCGGTACAGTTGTATTTCTTGGAGTCACTTGTCTTGAAGTTCACAGTTATACTCCTGTTTCCGCTTTGCTGCTGTTCAGAGGAAGTCTTGCTAGCAAAGGTTAAGCTGACTCCAGCAACATTATTCACCTTGCAGGTGATATTGACTTCATTTTTGGACGTACAAGAATGCTCGATGGTTGGCCTTGAAACCTTTTCTGGAAGTAAGTAAGAGGCAAGAAATAAACATTTTTCTTAAAAAAAACTTTGTACGTAAAAAGGCAATTCGGCGCAAAACAATAAGATTCAAGGAAAGCAAAATTGTGACTGCAAATGCATCGATTCTCGACTATCCCATTTCAAGAAAATTACCGTACTTAATAAGGGAAAATAGTTGGTTAGCCTATATTGTATATTAATTATTCCAATTGTATTGATTTTGGGGGAAAATCCTAACTTTTTATTGACTTCACATAACTGAGTATAACATGAACTTTTTTTTTCTGTGTAAACTTGGAAAGTCCTCCCAACGTGAAATACAAGTGTAATTTTGTTGTTTCTGTTGTAATACGCTTCAAGCAAACTACTTAAAATAACCCTCATTTACTAACCATAGCTAACCCGAGCACCAATCACTAAAAATATCCAGTGTAAACCTCATTCATTTGCCGATCAGGTCTCTAAATTAGAGTGTATCGAACCCTTTAACATTGAATTTACTAAAAATCAGAAAATACACTTGAATTCCCTTGAGCAATGAACAGGCAGGATAGCCTTATGGGATATCCTTATGGGAGCTCCTGTAGCTTAGTGGTTAGAGCACTTGGCTTGCAAGCTGGGGAGACTTGTGTTCAAATCCAGGCAGGTCAGGGCGAAACCTTGGGCAAGGTTCCTTACTCCACACACACACCTAATAATAATCCCTCCAAAAAAAACACAATAATCAAATTGGTCATTTGAATCCACGACTGTTTGCGGGGGATGCTACTGTGCACAATTGGCTGATGCGATTCCCCCACAAATATATACAGTCAATTCACTTTACAGTATATTGTGTGAAGCGCTTTGGGACGTCGATAAGATATGAAAAGCTCTATATCAAATGCAAGGATTATTGTTATTATCCTTACAAGCTAAGCCTTTCATTTCATTTTAATCTATAGTATAATATAATGTTTTAAATTCAGTCCATTAACCTGTAAAGGTGTCACACAAAACTGTATATGTTTTCTAATGACACCAGAACATGTCTATATGAGGGTAAAGGGATGCAGTATAGGAAAAACAATTTAAAAT
Organism: Hydrolagus colliei; assembly: GCA_035084275.1. Classification (NCBI taxonomy): domain Eukaryota; kingdom Metazoa; phylum Chordata; class Chondrichthyes; order Chimaeriformes; family Chimaeridae; genus Hydrolagus; species Hydrolagus colliei. Next base: position 82,399,876 of record CM068745.1, on the reverse strand, counting down.
GATAATTAATTGCCCGAGGTTGTTCTAGGAAAATTTCACGCAGTGTTTGACTTCACCTGATCTCATGAGTGATTAAAAGTGACCTTTTCCAAACCCGCCATTGTTTGAAGTTATAAATTTTGTTGAGTTTTTGTTTGACTACAAAATGCAAACACTTCATTAATGGCAAACCTTTGAAGGCTTTGAGACATCCTTCCAATGTCAAAGTCTTGAGGGATAATATTTTCCAACATAGCTAAGTCAAGCAAAATATGAAGTGCATTTTAAAAAACACATTATGTGCAACAAATATAGTTTAATAATCCTTGCATTTGATTTAGGACCTGATCACATCTTCCTGACGTCTTAAATCTTAAACTTAGATCGCTTCACAGAGTATACCACAAAACAAATTGACTGCATATTATGTGGACAAAATATTCAGAAAACAAACACTTCACAACAATTAATATTAAAATATTTTTCACAAATATCTTTTGATGTTTTTGTCAAAGAATCTTGAGATTAAAGACTGATTGTGAAAATGCATAATGTGAATAAATGAGGACTTTGTATTAAACCTTAGGCATCGATGTTAAACTCGCTGAACCAAAGACATTTACAATTCTGGATTTCAGAGCCCTATCTAATGTTCATCTGCCAATGATAGATAATAATAATAATAATAATCCTTGCATTTGATATAGCACCTTATTAAGTTTATGAGACATCTCAAAGGGCTTCACAAAATGCATTGTGAAGTAGACTGACTTACCTGTGTTTTGTGGACCATTTCATATGTGTGAAAATGTTCTATTTCTACTGCTGTATTTGGCCAGTGGTTTTAAATTTTATCTGTCAAAAAATCTCTTGTTCATGTAAGAAAGTCTCAGTGTGTGTGTACAAAAAAAAAAAAAATGTTTACAATGAAGACAAGCAAGGAATCCCAAACAAGTGCGTCAGTTACACAAAAGCCAACTTAATGTTGAAACTGTAGCTCAGTTGTCCGAGCACTCGTCTTGCAAGTGAGAGACCTGGATTTGATTCCCGGCAGGGCAAAACCTGGGGGATCATTGTTAAACTCCCTGAATATTATTATTCTATTTGCAACACATAGGTAAATTTCCTTATTCCACAGGCCTGAAAATAATCCCTCAAACAAAAAATATGAATTGGTCACTTCAATCCGTGACTGTTTGTGGGACACTGCTGTACGTAATTGGCTGCTGCGTTTCGCCTACAAATACACAGTCAATTCACTTTAGAGTACATTCATTGTGTAAAGTGCTTTGAGACGTCTAGAAGAAGTAAAAAGACGCTACATAAAATGAAAGCATTATTATTATTATATTTTATACATAAACTGGTTTTAAGAGTTCTTGACGCCAGCCCAGTAAAGAATAACAAAGTACCCGCAAGTCTGTAGGCTTTGATACTCGTTGTGGAGTTCTATAGCTCAGTGGTTAGACCACTTGCCTTACAAGCAAGATATCTGGGTTCAATTCCAGGCAGGGTGAAACCTTGGGCAAGTTTCCTTATTCCACATGCCTAATAATAATCCATCAAAAAAACCAACAATAAATTAGTCATTTTCAATCCACGACTGTTTGTGGGGGACGCTGCTGTGTGTAATTGGCTGCTACGCTCGCACACATATATCCAGTTAATTCACTTTAAAGTCAATTCACTCTGTGAAGCGCTTTGAGACGTCTGGAATATGTGAAAAGCGCTATATCAAATGCAAGGATTATTATTGTTATTGCTGGTTTCTCATATTAATAATAATAAATAATACAATGATCCCTGTCCTCCCCCCTTTGAAGAACATCTCAAAGTGCTTCACAGAATTTACTGTAAAATATAATAACTGCATTTTGTAGGTGATCAAAATCCTGGCTATGGAGCTATTCAGGCAAAACCTATTTTTTCAGAGTTTCCAGATGTCCTGCTATTTATACAGTAACAATATAGTGTCCTTCACACAGGGCAGTGGCTCAGAATGCTTATATAATCTTGAACACAGAGAGACAGAATCCTTGTGAAAGATTATATGTAAACTGGGGCGTTAGAAACCCAAACACAACTTCCTAAACATCTGGAAATAACCAATGTTACTCCCAAAAAACTTATCAGAATGTGCATCATTACCCAGAAGAGTTTATTGGTTTAAACTGGCTTTATTCTCATAGAGAAAGGTTTAAATTAGAAGTACTCACCCTGTAAATGCAATTGTATTATATTTTTCAATACGTTTTTTCCCTCATCGTTAAATATTTCAAACCTGTATTCTCCAGCATCTGCTGTATTTGTGTGGTTTAATCTCAGAGCGCCATTCTGAAGGACTTCTGCCCGGCCTTCAAAATCTCCATATGGGGTAGACTTGGTTTTGTATAGCTTTGCAACCATGTTCGTCCCCTTAAACCATCTGACCTCAGTATAGGATTTTGAGCCTTGATCCCAAACATCTAAACAAACTGGCTTCCTCAGTTGACCGTAAACCTCCTTGCTGCTGTCACTGCCGTCTGTAAATCCTGCAACTGGAACAGTAAAGTATTAACAGAGACTAAAGTCACATTACACTCGATATGTAACAAAGTAAGTAAACAAGATACCATAAAAGGGCAATATTAAAAAACCCGCTCGATTATATACCTAACATTAGTGAAATACAATAGATACACAATATAGAAACAGATTCATACAATACCCTATATGCTTTACAATCGCAGAAAATTCCTCATAAAACCATCTATACAAGTTCGTCAAGATTTTGAATAAAATGCAGAATCTTTTATTTGTTTTAGGAATATTATACATACACTCACACATACACAAAGGAAAGTGGATCCTACCTGCTTTGGAGAGGCTGAGTGAATGTGTACACAAAGCAATATGTCATACAAAATTCGACAGACTTGCACCCAAGTAATAATGGATACACTAAATACTTGTAGCAATTGCCGATGGTAGCCTTTCAGTACAATGCTCTAAACACAATTCTCTGCACCTACACCAGCCTCAGTCAGTTATTGCTGATCCCAGAGTGACTTCGTAACTCCATTCCGCAAATAAATATATCACAAAATTCACTCCTTCTTTGAATACGAATGTGTATCTCTATTTAAAATCGATCTTTCTTACCAAAGAGAGCCAGCAGGACAATCAAGCTGAGTCGTGTCGGCCAGAGTTCCGAGGAAGACATTCTGCCTGATTATTTACTGCCAGTGACAGCAAGTGACAAAGGAGTTTGAGAAACACCTGTCTCAGTATTTTTACCCTCCCCTTCAGAGGGAGGGAGGGACTCACACGCAAGCGTGGAGAACAAGCCCTAAATCCACCACGGTTTGTGAGACAGTCAATATTGTGTGCAATTGACTGCTGTGTTTCGCACACAAAACACACAGTCAATTCGCGTGGCGATAAATTCTGTGAAGCGCTTTGAGACGTCTCCACAACGCGATGAGCTGCTTACCTGAAACGCGAGGATTCTTATTGATGTTATTATTGTAATATCCACCGGGATCCGTTATATAAATCTATAGAAATCCAAGTTGTTGTTGTATTAGATGAATGATTCAGCTGTACTGTCGCAAGGTTACATGGTCTCTCTCTCTGCGACTGGGGCTGCCTCTGCCTCCACATTCTCCTATATGACACTCAAATCTTCTCCTTCTCCTCCAGCTACCTCCCTCTGGTCCGCTGGTGCCTGCCCAGTCCTGTCAGTTTGTTTGGTGGACGTCAAGGATTCCTGCAGTTGAAAGTAGGCAAGGCTTGAAGCCGTACTCTTTGGCTGCCGTCAATGTCTTCTCTCCCCTTCGGGTCTGAAATCCTCCGCCTCCTCGGGCTCTCCCGCAACTTACGGATCAGGTTTGATTCACAGCTTTCCTTTCTCTCCCGTACGTACATCTGTTCACTGACCACTTCCACCACATGGCCCGCCTCCGTCCATACCTCACACCAAACACAGCCAAACCCTTCTTCAGGCCTTCGCCCCTTCTCAGCTGAATTACTATGCCCCCAAACTCTGGAACTCTCTCCCTCTCAACCCCTCCTCCCTCCCTCCCTCCCCACTTTCAAATTCCGCCTTAATACCTTCTCAAATAAATAAAATAGTTTGGTCGCTTCAGGGTTATTTGTAGGACATTGCTTCATGTTTGTCTGGCTAGATAGGCTAGGGTTATTCTCTCTGGAGCAGAGAACATTGAGGGGAGACCTAATAGAGGTTTATAAGATCATGAGGGGTTTCGACAGGGCAAATAGAGAAAAACTATTTCCACTCGTGGGCGAATCTGTGACTCGTGGTCACAGATTTAAAATAGTTTCAAGGCGAAGTAGAGGGGAGCTGAGGAGAAATTGTTTCACTCAGCGAGTTGTTCGAATCTGGAATGCATTGCCTGAAAAGGTGGTGGAGGCTGATTCGATAACAACTTTTAAAAGGGAATTAGATCTTTATTTAGGGAGAACAGGTCTATTAGGCTATGGGGAGCGGGCAGGGCAGTGGGATTAAATCGCTCTTTTCAAAGAGCCGGCACAGACTAGATGGGCCGAATGGCCTCCTTTTGTGCCGTAAAATTCTATGAATCTATGAATCTATGAATCTAAATACAGTCACTACATTTCACGCCAATTCCTGTGAAGTGCTTTGAGACACATCCTTCCACCATGATAAGGTGTGGCACCAAATGCAAGGATTATTATATTATTACTGCAGTACTTTGGGTGGTAGCTGGGTATTTGACCCACATGGAAACCCAACACTAAACGTTGTGGACACGTATGTATTTTGCGTGATGGATGGGTAGAGTGCACTCTCTGCCTAATCCTGTTTACCTCATCCCTGAGTGTTTAGCACAAATTGGCAAATAAATAAACAAAATAAATAAACTTTGAATTTGATCTCGAGCTTTTCACGTCTTCTAGAGCAGCGGTTCTCAACTATGGGGTACAAAATGACTTCCAGGGGATACAGGTGGCGATACATTGATATATTTAGCTCTCTCATTTAGTGTTTGATAGCCTTTCCAAATTGTATATTTAATTGTTATTCCCCTGGTTGTGTATGTCGCTAGTTATTTTGTTATATAAGAAAAGCTTGGTCATAAAATGCAAATGGAATGAGGCATGTGTGTGTGTGTGTATGTGGTTGGGTGGGGGGTACACGATAATGTTGACAATTAACAAGGGGTACATTACTGAAAAAGTTGAGAACCACTGGTCTAGACTGTGTCTCAAAGCGCTTCACAGAATATACTGTAAAGTGAATTGACTATGTATATTTGTGGGTAAAACGTGGCAGCCAATTGCGCACAGCAGCGTCGCCCCCCACACACAGTCGTGGATTGAAATTAAATTGAATTGTATTATTGTAGTTTTATCAATGTTACAGGACTCCACAACGGCTAAATGGCCTCTTCATGCTCTGCGATGCTCCTGTGTTTCCCTAATCAATTCTGTCCACAGTCACCAAATTTTAGCAGCCGTGAGAAGCTGAGCGCAGGCAATAGTGAGCAGGCGGAGTAGCGAGCTTTGCCTTCCTTACTCTACTGTCATGGACTTGGGATTGACGAGCTGCTAACATAAAGACTCTGTTGGCATCGCCATCAACAAGTTTCACTCAGGGTTTCCTCCGTTAGCTTTTTTGGGAGCTTTCTGCACTAGCTTCAAGTCTTCGTGCATAACAACAACAACTTTGATTTATTTCGCCTCCCTCACTCCACACCGGATGGCGTCTCAGAGCGCTTCACCATAGCGGATCCCGGGACCGAGCCAGGGGCAGGGGGAGAAAGGTGACCAAAGGCCCGGTCGAAGAGAAAGGTCTTTAGCTGGGACCTGAAACTGGGAAGAGAGGGAGGGGGCGAGGCGGAGGGAGTGAGGAAGGGAGTTGCAGAGCCTTGGGGCCTAGTGGCTGAAGGCACGACCGCTGAGGGTAGAGCAGACGATTCGGGGGGACATGGAGGAGGCCAGACCCAGAGGAGCGAAGGCAACAGGAGCTGGTTTGGGGAGAGAGGAGGTCGGAGAGGTAAGGAGGTGCAGAGGAGCTGAGGGACTTGAAGACAAGGGTGAGGATCTTGAAATCGATCCTCTCTGGGATCCTCTCATAAGAAATACTCAAGAATTAGTTTCAATTAGTTTCGACATCTACATTACAAATACACGTGACAGAAATACAGCAAAGCTTCCAGTCCATGTGCGTGTATGTGTGTGTGTGTGTTGGTGGTACACAGCTTAATTGTGAATTACACGCACAAAGCTGACCATTGCAAAACACAAGCAACCTTCTCTCTGCTGGGTCCTCAGCCAGATCCTACCACAGGGTGATTGGAATTAACAGAAACGTCATGAAACCTCTAACACTTTAGGTTCTGTCCACCGGCAAATCTGGCTGGACCACATTATTGTATAATAATTATTATTATTATACAATATTATATAATGATAATTGTATTAATACCAATCCTTGCATTTTGATCCAAACATTTGATATATCTATCAGTAAGGAAACAAGGGCCTCTTGCATTGTGATAAAATAAAATAAATAAGTGAAGTTTGGTTGCCTCAGCAGAAAGAAAAATGCTTCTAAAGGACTTCAAGTTTAACGTTTCCAATTACTTTGTTGTAAATGTCTCCTTCTAGTGGATTTTAATAGAAACAGGTGCCAGTAAATCGGCAAAGGAATTACTGTACTTTTCCGTCACTCAGCAAAAATGGAATGATAATAATAATAATAATCCTTGCATTTGATATAGCGGCTTAGTTTTCACGTCTTCTAGACTGTGTCTCAAAGCGCTTCACAGAATATACTGTAAAGTGAATTGACTGTATATATTTGTGGGCAAAACGCAGCAGACAATTGCGCACAGCAGAGTCCCCCACAAACAGTCGTGGTATTGAAATGACCAATTTATTACTTTGTGTGTGTGTGTGTGTGTGGAGGGGGAGGGATTATTATTAGGCATGTGGAGAAAGGAAACTTCAACCCAAGTCTCTTGCTCGTAAGGCGAGTGCTCTGACCACTGAGCTCCCGGACGCTCCAGAGTGTCAGGTTCAGTTGATAACATTCTTGCTTCTGAGTCGGCAGATTTGCAAGTTGGAGGCCGCTGTTTAGATACAGCTTTTAGAGGAAATGGACGACTAACAGAGGGCCAATGAGAACAAGTGGCAGGAAGTACTGTATAAAAACGAGTGGGACAAGACGTGTGGGTGAGAGTACCATAGTTAACCACTGAGTGCTTGGCAAGCCAGATAGAGAAGCTACAAAGGCAGTTTTGATTTGGATGAAGTAGCTTATTACACCTTTCCATTGCTCGCGCGGAATCCTAACATCTACATGTACTGTCACTGCATTGCTTTACAGTAAATCAAAAGAAGTGCTTTCGAAATGTTTTGACGGCATGAAATGAACTCTACGTAATAACACTGCATGCAAGTATTATTATTATTATAACTGTTTTCAACCCAAGTCAATCTGGATTTTTAAGTGGCATCTTGTTTTTTTGTTTCCAGAATAGCTACCAAAGGTAACAAGATCGCAATAAAAACTTCCTCGCATCTGTCCTGAAACTACTGTATAATTCTACAACTATATTGTCTTGCTGCGTTGAAAAATGTAGTTTGGGATTTATAATTTGAATCGAATATAACATTTATATTTCCTTACTCCACAAGCCTCTGTTTACCTAGGCATCCAGTTCTTAATCAATTGGCGTAACGCTTTAAATAATTACGTTTAAAAAATGAATAAATTAGTCACTTAATTCCACGACTGTTTGAGGAACACTGCCGTTCAAAATTTGCAGCCGTGTGTTGCCCCCATCATATACTGTGCAGTCAATTTACAATATATTCTATGCAGCACTTTGAGACATCTCGAAGACATGATAAGACGCTGTATCAAAATGCAAGAATTAGTATTATTATTATTGCTATCCTTGTAGATCTCTCTAAATATTCTCTGGGACCTACTGACAGTTAAGATGTCCCTTTCAACCCCCCAAAACAGTCGGCTTTACACAGAAATACAGGGCCAGCTATCAACATAATAATAATCCTTGCATTTGATATTGCGCTTTTCAGCATCTTCTGGTGCTTCACAAAATATACGGTAAAGTGAATTGACTGTAGCAGCGTCCCCCACAAACAGTCGTGGATTGAAATGACCAATTTCATTATTGTGGTTTTTTTTTGAGGGATTATTATTAGGTGTGTGTGTGTGTGGAGTAAGGAAACTTGCCCAAGGTTTCGCCCTGACCTGCCTGGATTCGAACACAGGTCTCACGCTTATAAGGCGAGTGCTGTAACCACTGAGCTACAGAAGATCCACGCTCATCAAATAATGTTTGCGTTGCCTAAACTAATTCAACCATTCTTCACCCTCTCTCTCTGGATCAACTCACGGTCCCTTCGCCTGGCTCCCTCCCTCGCCTCCTGCAAGGCCCGTCTATAACTGCCAACTGCGATTGGCTAATTCAGGACACGCTGAGAATGGAAACTGAGATCTTCTAGGCTGTACGGCTGAGCTGCGCTCTAGGCAGGGGCTTTACTGAGATGAACCAACCACCAAAACAACCTCACGACCTGTGCAATGAATGAAGATTCATTGAGGTTTTAAGCAGACTCGTACGACACTCAAATTGTTGCTCCCAAGAACCTGCCTCGGCTTATTCTTTCTCAGCGAATAAACATGGAACGTCTCTTCTTTCTCCGGCAAACATTCAAACAGCCCAAGTTTGCCATGACCTAAGCACAAGCTCCGCGGAATGTTTGTTACGATCAGCTTGGAATCGGACACACAGGTGGCTTGATTTAGAGTCTCTCGTTCCAGCTGTTGAAAAAAACCTCACCTTGAAGCCAGTTCAGCTCCACGGAGAGTCCTAACGCCAGCGTTTATCCTCGTGGAATAGTGGAGGGATTATTATTAGGTGCGTGTGTGTGTGTGGGGGGGGGGGGGGGGGGGGAGGGGGGGGAAGTAAGGAAAGTTGCCCAAGGTTTCGCCCTGATCTGCCTGGCTTTGAAACACAGGTTTCACTCTTGTAAGGCGAGTGAAGTGCTTTAACCACTGAGCTACTGGAGCTCCACAATAGAGTATTGTGAAGTTAAAGTGCAGCAAACCTCCAGGAATTAAAGATTAACCCATTGCTGTGAGCGCCCGAGTAGGGAGTAAAATCACGTGGAATTCTCAAAATCAACCGGTGCGGATCAGACTGATCAGCTTCTCGTTAGTTTCAGACATTCCTGACATCCCTGACATGGTTTCAGACTCGATAGTCCAGCCGGGGAGTGAAAGGGCATCGTCCCCTCTCTCCACCATCTTGATGGTCTACTGCTGCTGAGATTTACTTAAAGTAAATGCTGTATTAGAGGCCCTCCTGATTGGTTCCTCTCACAGCCTCCACACCTCAGGCGCTGACAGCTTCACTATCCAAGGATGCACATTCCACCTCACTCAGCCCGTCCCGAACCCTGACACCTTGGTTTGACCCTCTTTCTACCCCACGTCCATGACCTGACCTGACCTGCTCTGCCTTTCCTCCCCCACCTCCACAACATTGCCTGGCTCCGAATCACACCAACAGCCGCCAGAACTCTCATAACATCATTCACAACATCCAGGCTTGTCTATGAACACTCCTTGCTTGTCGCCCTCCCTAGCTCCTCCTTACACAGGTCTCAGCCCTTGTCCCCTCCCACACCAGCCACCTGACCCTATCTCCCCCTACCCTCATCCACTGGCATCACACAGAGGATCGAATTCCTGGTCCTCACCTTCAAAGCCCTCCGAGGCCCCATCCCGTGCCTCCTTCAAGACCCACCACAAGGCCCTACTCTTCGATTAACCTCCTTCCCCTCCACCATCCCCTCCCCAATCCCGACCCACAGCTCAGGTCCACAATACTGCCTGGCCAGCGCCTTGAGACATCCTTTTGACATGAAAGACGCTGCACAAATGTCATTTTGTTGCTCTTGTGCTATTCATAAATACACTCTCCACCTCATCGAGGTGGAGAGTGTATCAACTTGGTGTCTTGTTTTAAAAGACCATCAATTGACTTTTAAGATCTCATGTCAGTGTCTTTCTGCCTTCCCCCATCTCCGCAACCTTGCCTTGCCTCTGGTTCCCTTAGGTTGCCGAGACCCCCATCCATGCTTTCACCGTGTCCAGGCTTGACTTCCCAAATGCCCTCGCTCGACAACTTGCATTTGTGTGGCATCCCAGAGTGGAGAGGTAGCCGAGTGGTTAGAGCACTCGCCTTGCAAGCGAGAGACCCGGGTTCGATTCCAGGCAGGACGAAACCTTGGGCAAGTTTCCTTAGTCCACACACACGCCTGATAATAATCCCTCCACAAAAAAACATTAACAAATTGGTCATTTTCAACCCACGACTGTTTGTGTGTGTTGGGGGGGGGGGGGGGGGAGGACCGACAGACGGACGGACGGACGGACGGACGCTGCTGTGCGCGATTGGCTGCCGCGTTGCACCCGCAAATATATATATCTACAGTCAATGAATTCACTTGACACACATTCGCATGTTGACGTATATTTCTGTGAGGCGCTGTGAGACGTCTAGAAGCCGTGACGAGCACTTCACCAAACGCATTATCGTTATTATTATTATTAGTATTATTAATTCATTATTGTCATCAACACAAAATCGCTGAATGATTTGCCAGGACCTCATTCCCGTCCCATCAAAAGCCGTCTGAATCACAGGATTCCACCGCAAGGTCCAACCCTTTGCCAACACAAAGCGGCCAGTGCCACAGTCCAATGTAGGATTCAGGGATTCTCTTTTTTTGTTGAAATCATGTGTAAAATTTGATCATAAAAAGAAAATCGATGATCTTCAGGCGGGAATTCCGGCGCCGGGGCGAGGGACAGGAGGGAGGGACAGACAGGAGGGACAGACAGGGGGAGAGACAGGAGGGACAGACAGGGGGAGAGACAGGACAGGGGGACAGACAGGAGGGAGGGACAGGGGGACAGACAGGAGGGAGGGACATGGGGAGAGACAGGAGGGAAGGACAGACAGGAGGGAGGGTCAGACAGGAGGGAGGGACATGGGGAGACACAGGACGGAGGGACAGACAGGAGAGAGGGACAGACAGGAGGGAGACACAGACAGGGGGAGAGACAGGAGGGAAGGACGGACAGGGGGAGAGACAGGGGGAGAGACAGGAGGGAGGGACAGGGGGAGAGACAGGAGGGAGGGACAGGGGGAGAGACAGGAGGGAAGGACAGACAGGGGGAGAGACAGGAGGAGAGACAGGAGGGAGGGACAGACAGGGGGAGAGACAGGAGGGAAGGACAGACAGGGGGAGAGACAGACAGGGAGACAGACACGGGGAGAGACAGGAGGGAGGGACAGGGGGAGAGACAGGAGGGAAGGACGGACAGGGGGAGAGACAGGAGGGAAGGACAGACAGGGGGAGAGACAGGAGGGAAGGACAGACAGGGGGAGGGACAGGGGGAGAGACAGACAGGGAGACAGACAGGGGGAGAGACATGAGGGAGGGACAGGGGGAGAGACAGGAGGGAAGGACAGACAGGGGGAGAGACAGGAGGGAAGGACAGACAGGGGGAGGGACAGGGGGAGAGACAGACAGGGAGACAGACAGGGGGAGAGACAGGAGGGAAGGACGGACAGGAGGGAGGGACAGGGGGAGAGACAGGAGGGAGGGACAGGGGGAGAGACAGGAGGGAAGGACAGACAGGAGGGAAGGACAGACAGGAGGGAGGGACAGACAGGGAGACAGACAGGGGGAGGGACAGACAGACAGAGGGAGGGACAGGGGGAGGGAGGGAGGGAGGGACAGGGGGAGGGAGGGAGGGAGGGACAGGGGGAGGGAGGGAGGGAGGGACAGGGGGAGGGAGGGACAGACAGACAGACAGGGGAAGGGACAGAGGGAGGGAGGGTGTGTTGAGAAACTGAAGAGCCACAGGAAGAGGAAGGAGAGAGGGAGGGAGGGAGGGAGGAAGAGGAAGGAGAGAGGGAGGGAGGGAGAGCGGGAGAGAGAGGAGCCAGTTGTGTGTCAGTCCCGGGGGAGGGGAGATGGCGGCGAGGGTCACCGGGGCCGCGTCTCCTTGGCAACACTGACGGGAAGGTTCGGAGCTGAGAGAGAGAGAGAGAGAGAGGAGGGGAGAGCGGCGGCCATTCCCGCCCAGCTCAGCGGCCGACACTGCCAGGCCCTGTCTCCCTGTCTGTCCCCCCCCCCCCCCCCCCCAGCAGAGGGAGGGAGAGGCCCTGTGTCCCGTCCCCCCCCCCCCCCCCCCAGCAGAGGGAGGGAGAGGCCCTGTGTCCCGTCCCCCCCCCCCCCCCCAGCAGAGGGAGGGAGAGGCCCTGTGTCCCGTCCCCCCCCCCCCCCCCCAGCAGAGGGAGGGAGAGGCCCTGTGTCCCGTCCCCCCCCCCCCCCCAGCAGAGGGAGGGAGAGGCCCTGTGTCCCGTCCCCCCCCCCCCCCCCAGCAGAGGGAGGGAGAGGCCATGGGGACACAAGGCCAGGCCGCTGCTGTTTTCCTGATCACAAGTAAGTTTGCTGTAAATACTTTATCGTTATTGGGAAGAGTGGGGGGGAAGGGGGGGGGAGTGAGGTGTGGGGAGTGAGGTGTGGGGAGGGGGGAAGTGAGGTGTGGGGGGGGGTGGGGGAGTGGTGAGGGATGGGGAGTGGGGAGGGTGAGGAGTGTGCGAGGTGGGGGGGGGGAGGATGGGGGGGTGAGGTGTGGAGAGTGAGGTGTGGGGAGGATGGGGGGTGGGGGGGGGTGTGGGGAGGATGGGGGGTGGGGAGTGGGGGGGTGAGGGATGGGGAGTGGGGAGGGTGAGGAGTGTGCGAGGTGGGGTGGTGAGGGATGGGGGTTTGTATCTCTGTGCTGTGGGTGGGGGGGGGGGGGGGTGTTATATACAGTAGTGTATATGCTGCTGTAGCTCGGTGAGACTTGTGTTCAAACCCAGGCAGGTCAGGGCCGAACCTACTCCACACACGCGCCTGATAATAATCCCTCCCCGAGAAAATATGTGTTCATTCTCAATCCATGGCTGTTTTGTGGGGGTGGACGCTGCTGTGCGCAATTGGCTGCCGCGTACAGTCACTACGCTTTACAGTATATTCCGTGAAGCGCTTTGAGACACAGTCGATAAGATGTGAAAAGCAGCCGCGGGATCAAACGCCAGGATTAGTATTTTTTTTTTTTTAATGTGGCTCGAGCCCAATCGAAAATGAAGGCCAAAAGGAGAGAGGCCTTTTTTGGGGGGGCGTTACCTGAAAAAAAGATTAAAAATGTACATTAGAAAGAGTGTGTCTGAGGGCCCGCATTAATACGGAACTAAAAGCCTTTTGGTCACACACTGATCACCACAATTGAAATGCGACACCACAGAAGCGACACGGCATGACAATTCAGAGAAACTTTCGCCATGGTTTTACATGCTGTGGATTAGTCTTAAGGTCGAACTGATTCACAAAACTTTGGTAAGGTCGGGTGGATACCCCCCGTTATCATATCAAAATTACAAAAATGGGATCAAAAGAACGTTGGTAACAGAATGAATCAGAAAATTGGTTGTAATGTTTCTCTCAACTTTCCAAAGAATTTCTATTGAATCAAATTTTCATGGAAACCAATGAAGTTGTTGAAAAACGGTTTTCTGTTCCTTGTTCAGTAGACGTTTGTTCACACAAGACATTTCATAGAGATTTGATAACTTTTAAATTTGCCGTTTTTGTCCTCTCCCATGCGGAATTGCCCATATAATGTCCCTCCACCTCGGCCGTGGACAAATGAACATTGGCTTACCGCTGTACCCAAACCGGCTGCTGCGTTTCCCCCCCCCCCCCCCCCCCCAAAAATAGATATACACGCTCACATCTCAAAGCACTTCACAGAATATACAGTGAAGTGAATTGACTGTGTATTTGTGTGGGAGATCGAAATGCGGCAGCCAATTGCGCACAGCAGCGTCCCCCACAAATAGTCGTGAAAAAATTGGCAATTTTTTTTTGAGGGATTATTATCAACGCGCGTGCAGTAAGGAAACTTGCCGAAGGCTTCACCCTGCCTGGAATCAAACCCAGGTCTCTCGCTTGTAAGGCGAATGCACTAACCACTGAGCTATAGGACTCCAGGATATGTATGTTTGGACCTTTATTCGAGCATCAGGCGCTGGCAACATCGACCTCCATGGTTGCACACTTGACCTCACCAAGCCAGTCAGGAACCTAGGTGTCCCTCAACTGTCTTTCTCCCCCTCACCCAAGCAATGACTCGTTTTGTCTTTCCCCACCTCCAGAACATTGCCCGACTCTGCTATTACCTCACCCCAAAGCCGCTGAAACCCTCGTCCACACCTTCATTACATCCCGGCTTGACTAGGCAAATACCCAGCTTGTCAGCCTTCCCAATTCCTCCCTCCACAGGCTGCAGATAATCCAGAACTCTGCTGCCCATGTCCTCTACCGTTCCAATATCTGTGACCCCCATCCTCACCCGAATCCATTGGCTCCCCATCATCCAGAGTGCCTTTCACATTGGGAACATGTCCCCACATGCTTCACAAGGTTTAATTTCAAGTGTAGTGACTAGTCCTAATTGCAGTCATTGCCCCGCAAGTAACAACAAGTGACATGATCAAGAAGGAAGGTCTTTAGGCAGGATTTGACAGTCCCGGGGTGGGGCGGGGGGCAAGGTAAGGGGGAGATAGTTCCAGAGTTTTGGGGCATAGTGGCTGAAGGCACGGTCACCAATGGTGGAGCAGAGGGGGGCGAGGAACGAACAGGAGGCCGGAGCCTGCCGAGTAGAGGCAGTGGGTGGTGGATTGGGGTAAGCAGGTCAGATACATAGGTAGATGGGAGGGCGTCTTCACGCCTTCCCATCTACAAACATAGATGAAACAATCTTGAATTGAATCCGTTTGGAAATTGGAAACCGTTGGAACCTGGCAACGACTGGTGTTGTGGGAGTAAGTAGCTTTGTGCAGGTGTGTACTGTATTTGGGTGGCAGAGTTTTTAATTTGTTGTACTTTGTGAATCGTGGAGCTGGGGAGGCCAGTGAGGAGGACATTTGAATAGTCCAGCCAGGAAGTGACAAACGTGTGGACAAGGGTTTGATCTGTGCTCGGTGTGAGGTACGGCCGGAGGAGGACAATGTGACGGAGGCGGAACAAATTGGTTCTGTTTAGGGAAGGGATTTGGGGTAGAAAGGAAAGCTGGGGATTGGACCTGACCCCTCAGTTATGTACAGGTTTGTTGAGTCTGAGGAAGAGCAAGGGAAGGTTGAGGAGTTCAGAACCACATGAGAGAAGATGTTGATGGGAGCCAAAGTGCATGGTCTCCATCTTGCTGAGGCCTTGACAGGACTCAGCAGACTGGGAATCACAGCTGGAGGAGAAGTAGATTTTGATGTCATCTGCATGCATGTGGAAGTTGACCCCATGTCTGCGGATGAGATCGCTGAGAGGTAGCGTGTAGATAAGACAAGAAGGGGGCCAAGGATGGAGCCATGGTGTATATGACTGGGTGGAGGGAAAAAACATTTTCAGAGAAGTATTGTTGCCGGTTTGTTAAAGTAGGAACTTAACCATGAGAGTGTGGTCCCACCGAGGTGAACGAGGAAGGAGAGGGGGATGGAGGAGGATGGCTTGAACGGCTGTGTTGAACGCGGCGGAGAGGTCCAGGAGAACGAGTAGGTCGAGGCAGCAGTTGGTGGGCTTCACCATGGAAATTGCGGGGGACAGGGAAGAGGGAGACTTGGGGCAAAGTGGGGTGGGTGCCATGGTATGAGCTGCAGTTGGAACCATGGTAGGAGGAAAGGGTGATGAAGACATGGGAGGGGTGCGGGTGTTGGTAGGCAATGTGGGGTGGTGGAGTGCGGGTGTTATGAGTAGGAGGAGGCAGCCAGGCAGATAGTTAATTGATTGTAGAGATAAACAAGTCCAGGACCTCTTTGCACTTGGCACTGAGGATCGTGGTGGCTTGAGAGGGGATGCAGAGAGGGCGGTGGGTCATGGAGAACAGGATATTGTGGTTTGTTTTTGGTCTCGAGAATGACCTGTGAGTAGAAAGCGATTTGGGTTCGAGAGAGAGCGAGAGAGGGAACAGGACGATGCTCGAGGCACGGTTGGCGGCAACCCTGAGGCCGGTTTTGCACCATCTGTGCTTGAGATGACTATTGTACGACAGGGAGCGGGTAGACTTGGAGGTGGACCCGGACGAGGGAATTGAAGTTGAGGGGACGTGATTGTTTTGCTGCTTGGTTGGTCTAGATCACTGTGGGTGGGAGGCCAGCGGGAGAGAGAAAACCTGAGGAAGAGAGGGCATTTGTGAGCGACTCGAGGCAAAGATATTTTTTTAACCATGGGCGAGAAAGGATGGTGGAAGCCTTGCAGGATTGGGGGGTAATACAACAACAAAATACAACAAAATTACACTTGTATAGCGCCTTTCACAAGAGGAGAGGGAGATGAGGAAGTGGTCTGAGCAAGGCAGAGATCTGTTGAAGGGCATCAAAATGGGTTCCAGGTGTTGACTAACCTCTTTTTTTGTTAACAATAAAAACCTTATTAACCCTGCCCTCCCAGTTTTAACAACTTACGTATGTATGTAGTCCTTACATCTCTTATTTCTCTCACCCTTTAAAAGTTTTACTCCAGTACTTAATATTTTTTACCACCCAAATTTTATCACGTCTCACATTATTTGGTATTAATTTTCAGTTATCGGTTATCAGTTTCTGCCCAAACCAAGAAGCCTAGTTGTGCTGATTATATTATGCATTTTCACTCTTATCACAAGAGACCACGAGGTTGTTTTTATTCCTGTGCGAGACAAAACTCTGTGAATACCAAGATAACATTCTCCAAAATGTAATGTGGATGTTTCTTGAATTTAGTCAGGAATTCAGTTCCCGCAGCTCAGTGTTTAGAGCATTCACCTCGCAAGTGGGAGACCTGGGTTCTATTCCCGACAGGGCGATACCTTGGGCAAGTTTCCTTACTCCAGACATCTGATAATAATCCCTCCAGAACAAAAAAGTGTCATAATTTGGTCACTCAATCCATGACTGTTTGTAGGACACTGATGTATGCAATTGAACTGTAAATGGTCTGTGTGTTTTCTATGTAGGATCCCACTAGAGGTATCACTGATAGACAGCTTGTTGTGTTTTGCATTATAATATATTCAGCGGATATCTGACTATACGGAGTAAGCAGTATATCTTGTCTTTTACAATAGTCATAGTTATTCAACGTTTCCACAGTAGATATAGAAACTCTGAAATGGTTTACCTTTGGGGTTTATTCAGTGTTGCCAGCCAGAATCTTAGATCACTGGGAGTGGCTGTGAACACACAATTAGAGTAAACAAAATCCTACAGATACTGGGAATCTGAAACAAAAACCGAAGTTGCTGGGAAAACTCAGGCAGGTCAGGCAGTTGTGACGAAGGGTCGTGGAACCCGAAACGTTGACTCACTTTTCCTCTCTCCATGTATGCTGCCTGACCCACTGAGCGTTCCCAGCCACTTCTGTTTTTGTGACATAATTAGAGTAATCCAGTTTGAGTGGTTATTAATTCACCTGCATCAAATTAAATCCTCCACAAATTCAGACGAGCATCCGCAATCCCAAATTGCTAAATCCCAAAAGCTGGTGATGCAAAACCCAGCAACAGTAACTGCTCTGCTGTGTCATAGCTTTCTCCACGCCCACAAAGTGGCTTGGTTTGCAGCAGCTGTTAAGCCCTGAAGCCATTTTAAGCAAAAATAGTTTTGAGGAAGTCTTTCATTTTGTAATGGTGCCACACTGGCTCTATCTTCATTATTAATTTTGAGTAGGGGCTGGTCAGCTGAGTGCCTTGACACATGCGGAAACTCAACAACAACAACGATTTATATAGCGCCCTCCCTCACTCCACGCCGGACGACGTCTCAGAGCGTTTCACAATAACGGATCCCAGGGGGGGGGCGAGCCAGGGAGTGCAGGGGGGAGAAAGGTGACCAAAGGCGCAGTCGAAAGAGAAAGGACTTTAGCCTGGACTTGAAACTGGGAAGAGAAGGGAGGCAAAGGGAATGAGGAAAGGAATTCCATAGTGGCTGAAGGCACCACTGCTTAGAAGTATCCAAGTCAAGCTGAGACTGCCATGTATCCCGCTAACACATGGAAATCTCAAGAGATAGATTGTTGGAATGGTGTGCGCACTCTCTCCCTGGATGGACCCCTCCCACTTACCCAATTCGGGAAGGTATTAGACGCAGGATGGCAAGGCCAAAGCTTAAGGGACCGCGGAGTGTGTGTATTGAGGTGTTGCTGGAGTCTAACCAGTTAAAAGCGCACAGCTTGCCATTGATATTGTTGTCTGGCAAGCTTCCCCGCTGCTTGATCTCCTGGGACCAACGCTACTCGTTAGGAAAGGCTCAAGACAGACTTTTAAAGAGGTGAGGGAGGGTGTGAGACTGAGTGCCTACAGGATAGAGTTCCAGGAGAGTTGAGGTCAGGAGATCATGACAAAGTACTGATTAGCACCTCCCTCCCTACCTCTCCGACCTTCTCACTCCCCAAACCACCACCCGGAGCCTCTCCCCGAATCTCACCGCCTCCTGCTCGTCCCTCACAACTTCCACCCCACTATGCCCTGAAACTATGGAACACTCCACTTCAGTCCCTTCTCCTTGCGCCCCACTCTCCCACTTTTCCAAGTCCTACTTGAAAACCCTCCTCTTTGACCGTGCTTATGGCCACTTCCCCACAGCCCACCCGGCTCGGAGTCCTGAGTCCTTATCTGGTGCCCTGAGAAGCTGCCTGGCATGCAGGGCACCAGATGAGTGCAAGTTGCTTTTTCTTGTTGTTCAAAAAGCACCAGTGGCCTAATCCATGTTTGACAGCTTCTGCGGCTATGTTGGATGTCATTTATTAGGTTATTTCCAATGCCAGTGATCTTCCGTTTCCCTCTGGTGTTGCTTTGATCAGTCACCAACAAGGTGTCAGCCGAGCTTGATCAGTAACGCTCTCGTCTCTGAGTCAGAAGGTGGTGGTTCCAAGCCCCTGCCTTTCAGCTCCCAAGTTTCAGATGATGCCGGGAAAGTAATGGTGTGTCAGAGGTGCTGTTCTCCAGATGAGATGTTAAACCAAGGTTCCATCCACTTGTTCACCTGCATTCCCTTGCCATCTTTCCCCCCTTTCTACCCTAATCCCACTTCCATGACTGTTTGTGGGACACTGCTGTGCGCAATTTGGCTGCCGCGTTTCGCCCACAAATATACAGTCAATTCTCCTACTCTCCTTCATCCTGCCCCGACCCCTCCCTCCCCCCCCCCCACCGCTCTTGTCCCTACCTGACTGTACAGTGCCTTGGGATGTCCTCTCGATGAGAAAGGCGCTGTATAAATGTAAGTTTTCATTGATTGATTGAGTTCTAGCTACAAATCATCTGAATACATTTGGTCAATCAGTTCATGGCTGTTTGTGGGTCATTGCCTTGTGGAAACAGATTGCCATGTGGCCTACAAATACAGAACTTTCACTGAAATCCTTTCAAGCTCATTGAGGCGTTTCAGTGAAGTATAGTAATAGCCTCTATATCAAATGCAAAGAATATTAATTATTAAATAAAACACATGGAAATCTAGATTTTCTATGCTTGATAAGACCTGTTGAGAAAGGAGGCAAAGTCTTCAAAGGGAAACTACCAGAGAGGATAGACGCCCTTCCTGTTTTCACTGAGCCTCTCCCTTTCCTACCTTTGACCTTCAGGCCCAAAAGAGACTCACTCCCTCATACTCTTTGAGCAAATAAAAGTCCTCAGTTATTTCAGCCTGCAGCGGCTGTGTTTTGTTATGAATGGCAAATCAGTTCTGAGTGTAAGTCGGCGATAGGTGGTTCATTGTAGGTGATTCATTGTAGGAATCCCCACCCACGTTGGAAGGTCCCCTTTCCAATCCCCGCCTTGTGTTCAGGTGGATGATCTCAACTGAAACAGCAAAGGGAAAGTCCTATTGACGACAGTTTTGCCGGGGGTACGGGAGGGGTTAAACAACAGTGATGGTTTTGCGTTTCTAAACCTCTAGAAAGTCTATTAGAAAGTACAAGTAAATACAGCGGTTCGCTGCACACTCAGGGGGTTTAAGGCCGTGATAAGCCTACGCTGATACTCCAATGCGGTGTGGGAGGAGACTATTTTTTTGGGAGATTACATCGTTTGTTTGAGATGCTTTTTTTAAACAATGTTTTGGCCAACATTCCCCCAGATAACATTGATCATTCTCATCATGTTCATCTACAAACAAAACATTCATCACGCTTCGCGGTTAAGGGTAGGAATCTGAGACTTCATTCCCAATATGAAATATGTGAGTATCAAACGTAAGAATTACTATGACTTATTGCTATTCCATTTCTGTTGTTCTCCAGTTTTTGCGTCGATCCAGGAGATAAATGCACAATATGCCACCGTGAACCAGAATGTATCTTTCTCCTTCAAGAGTCCCCAAAATACAATTGAAATAGTCTGCAAGTTTGGTGATGACAAGATCCTGGACTGGTCAGATCTGACCATAGAGCCTGAGTATTATCGGCTGTATAAAGGAAGAACTGTGATTAACAAAACTACTTTATCAATCAGTGAATTAAGGAAAGAAGATGGAGGCACTTACACGCTGGTATATACACTTCGAGATGGCAGTACTGAACAAGAAAAATTCAACCTATTGGTACTTGGTAAGTTACTATTTTCTAGATAACCTGCCTCTAATAATTCTAATAACTCGCTGTGATTTTATGATAACTTGCTCTGTTGGAAACTAACCGGCAGTGGTTGTGAAAATTACCGGTCAGGAAAATGACAGTATAAATGACTCCTTGGCATACAGAAGTAGATTGGATGTAAAATAAATTGCTGGGGTGCGCTGCGTTGTCGGGAGGTGCCGTCCTTCGGGTAAGAGGTTGATGTTGCTGTCCATTTGTGCAGATGGATTTTAAAGATCTCATGGCACTATTCAAAAAGAGATGGGAGTTTGTCCTAGTGTATGTTGGCATATCTCATGGAAGCTAAACATCTTAACTTTTAACTCTCTCCTACAGTCCTTAATTTCAATTGCCTTATAACGGTGTCAAAATGCAGTGATTATCATATTGTTGTTTCTAATATGTGCACGGTTAAAACATTTATCCCTGGAATTTGTTTTGTTTTTTTTACAGACCCACTTCCAGAACCAAAGATTACATGCAGCGGTAATGTTTCTGTCGCCCTTTTTACCTGCAACATAAATGTGTCTTCGAATCAAGACTTAGTTCAAATTGAGTGGAAACATGATGACGTGCTTCTGATAGACTTTCCTGAGCCTCTACTGGAAGTAAACGATCCCCTCAATAACCAGGGAATCTATCTGTGTCGTTTAAAACAAGGAGAAAATAGTAAAACAAGTGAGCCTTTTCAAATGAGGGATTGTGAGGGTAAGTTTATCCTCGTAACAATTGATTGTTTACCTGTATGAGGTCGAACCCTAGGCTGATGGGAATGCTGTGGGTATTTTGCGTGGGAATACAGTGGGTATTCATCCATACAAAACTCCGTACCCCCATCACACCAGTCCTTGCCAGGGTCCACTGGCTCCCAATTACCAACCAGATCAATTTCAAGATCCTCTCACTCGTTTTCAAATCACTTCATTCCCTCGCAGGTCCTGCTATCGCTTTTCTGTGGGGTGATAATCCCTTCAAAAAAAAATTATGATAATGTCACTCGATCCCCGACGGTCTGTGGGACGCTGCTGTTTGCAATTGGCTGCTGTATTCCGCCCGTAAAACACAGTCAATTCACTTTATAGTATATTCTGTGATGTACTTGGAAGACGTGATATGGCACTATATCAAAGGCCCCACTCTACCATAAGCTGCCTCCACATGGCTGGCTTCAGCCTCCGGCTTGTCCCTCGTGCCCTCCGCTCTATCAGTAGTCGTGCCTTCAGCTACTACCCCCCCAGAACTCTGGAACTCTCTCCCGCGATCCCTTGCTTTTCCCCCTCCCTCACCATTTTCAAATCCCACCCTAAAGACCTTTTTGATTGTGTTTACGGTGACCCCCATCTTCTCCGAGTTTGTTGTCTTACTCCGGGATGTTACCCTGCGAGAAAGGTGCTGTATGCAAATTGTTGTTTGCAATTTGTAGTAGATTTGTCTTAAGGTTTAGAGTACAGAGAGAGGTTTATGCAAATACAGTAGCTAAATAGTTTAGTAAATCTTGAGTTGCTTTGTAAGGCACCATATCGAATGAGGGATTAAAATAAATCAAGTGTTTAAATTATGGCAATTGTGCCTATACTGTTCAATAGTATGAGACAAGAGTCTGAAGGATCATATTGATGAATATTTTATTCTGTTTTCCTTAGGGTTTCGAGGGTTTATGAATCCACGTCACCACGATTTCCTCAATATTTCTGTTATCTTTGTGTTAGCAGTTGTTCTGGGAATCATTTGCTTGGTAAGTTGGTGTGGATCAATTTCAAATCTGATACAAGCGAGAGACTCAGTTGGTAATAGTGTAAATTAATGACGGGGCCGGGAACGTCAATTGGTTTACTGAAGTTTAGATCTGGATAACAGATTGGTGAGATATCAATTGTGAACAGTGAGCCAGACGGAACAGCTCCTGGGGTATCAGGTACTCTTAAGGAAAAACTGAACCTGTATAAACAGAACAACAGGGAGAGCCACAAAGTGAGAAGGATTAAAGTAAATCTCAAGCAAATTGAGAAATTCAGTGGTTTACTAGGTAAATCAACTGAGTCGTTTTTGATAACTACAGAATTACATTTGTATAGCGCATTTCACATCAGTAGGACATCCCAAGGCGCTGGATAGTCAGTGTTTCTGACCCAAGCTGGAGTTAGGATCTGGGTGGAGTGAAGGGAGGGAAAGGGGGGGGGTAACCGATGGCATGGTTGAGAGGAGGGTCTTCAGACGGGACATGAAAGGGGCTAGGGAGAGGCGAGGCAGAGAGATTGTAGGATGGAATTCCAAAGGTTGGGGGCAGAGTGACTGAAGGCTCGTCGGCGAACCGTGTGGAGTGGAGGCTTGTGTGGAATATAATCCCTAATCATAGACTAGTTGGGCCAAATGAACTGATTCTGTGCTATAATTTTCTACAACGGCTAATATAGATTCTGTCTCATCCACCACTCCCAATAGGGAATTCCATATCCTAACTACTCTATGTGTTGGGGGGAAAAAGGAAACTCCCATTTGCTTGTTTATGGCTTTCTTAAATAGTCTCCAGTCACTGACCTCAAGTTAATTAAACATCAAAAGGTTTGACCACATAGACCATCACCTGTCACATTTGCACCCCAAAGGTGATGGAAAGTAACAATTGTAATTAGTGGGGAGGGTGATTGAGGCCTGGACACTGAACCCATGGGGTTGATATAGTTAATCAGAAACTCTTGTGGTGTATATTTTTTTAAATTGCAAATGTGTATAAAATGCTTCTTAAGGTTAAGTCAACTATTCAATATATTTTGTTAAATGGAGCTCCTGTGGCTCAGTGATTAGAGCACTTGTCTTGCAAGCTGGGGGGGAGACCAAGCTGGGGAGACCAGTGTTTGAATCCAGGCAGGTCAGGGCGAAACCTCGGGCAAGTTTCCTTACTCCACACACACGCTTAATAATAATCCCTCCAAAAAACCCACAATAATAAAATTGGTCATTTTAATCCACGACTGTTTGTGGGGGGACACTGCTATGCGCGATTCGCCCACAAATATATACAATCAATTCACGTTACAGCATATTCAGTGAAGCGCTTTGGGGCGTCGATAAGATGTGGAAAGCGCTATAACAAATGCAAGGATTATTATTATTATAAATGCTGTTCATTTGTTTCTTCATTTGTTCAGCATTTCATAAAGAAATTATCAAGATAAGTTTGAAGAAGGTCCTTTGACATAATTGATCGGCTGCTGGGGAGAAGGTTTCTGGGCCTGAAGAACAGAAGGTGTGGAATTCCAGTTTGTATTTGCCGGGCACAACCAGAGACACCCAACAATTCACACGACGGTTGGCGGACATCGCTGAATTACTAAAAGGTTCCGTCACTTCTTCCCCCATGAAACCAATTTCAAGACAGCCCCTCGACGTTTATTCCGTCCCTTTCTCCAGAATGCTCAGGAATGGCAAGGCTTTCCAGCCTCGAACAGATCATCTGAACACCACACTGCCTGTCAATGATGAGAACACTGACGGCAATGCTTCATATCCGAATATTCTTTTTGTATTTGATATAGAATAGTCGCAGCATTACAGCTACAATAACACTTAATACTCTGTGAGTGCATTACCTTAGCTCTGGCCACTGAGAAGTCTCTGCGTTTAAGGCCCATGTCAGGATTGGGAACTCAGTCAAGGCCAGTGGTTCCCAGCCTCGGATCCTGACATCAAATCAGGGTCGCGGGGGTCCTCAGTAGGGTCGCAAAGGGTACATCAGAAGTTTTTTTCTGCTTTTTTTTTAATGCTGAAAATGTTTTATTAATGCCCGAGGCGACACTGCCGAGACAATTTGTATGAACGACCGTATTGTACTGGCGAGTTGCGTTGAGTCCACAAAAAGGACAGGAAATCGTCTTGGCTGAGCTTGGCTTCAGTCGCCCCCTAACGGTCGGGAGGACCTGTTGTTGGGCAATTTAGGGTCGCAGCAAAAAAAAAGATTGGGAACCACTGGTCTAGGCTAACACTTTAGCCTTGTACTGGCAAGCTTTGCAATGTTGGAAAGTGGCAACTCTTGTTTAAGGCTCCTGCATGGACATTAAAGATTCCATAACACTATCTAAAACAAGTGAACTCCCATATATCCTGGGAAAATAATTCATTTCACGGCTGTTTGGAAAATGTCTTGTCATATTTGCTTACAAATGCATAGTAACTGCACATTATCTGTGAAGCACTTTGAGTCCAATGCCAAAAACAAAGATAATTTATGGTTGTGTGTGTCATGGAGCCCGTCGCTCCTCACCGGGAGAGGGGACGAGAGGTTATACAACGGAGGACGTTTTTTTTGAACCATGGCTAACTTAGTGCTTCCAGCTGTGGCGGGTGGAGGAGGGGAGTGATTGTGAGGTCCTATGCAATGTTCAGAAACTCTATGTGTTCTTCAGCACAGTCTGTTTGGCTGTTTTGCTCAATTATTGGAAAGCCACACCTATGTATTTAGTGACTATTTGTGCCTTGTTTGCCTATAACGAGTCCCAGCTTTCACTTTGTTTTTTTTTGGTATATGTAACACAAGCAGAATCTCATCACTTTGCTAAACAGTATTTAAAACCCAACAGTTCCATGTACGAATGCAACCTATGTGTCGAAAACTTCCTCGTGTCTGGAATTAAATGTTTTTTTTAGGGGGTATTGCTGGAGTTTGGCCAACTGAAACCCACATCAGGATCGTGAGGGGATTCGATAGGGTAATAAACATGGAAAAACTGTTTCCACTGGTGGGTATATCAGTGACTCGTGAGCACAGATTTAAAATAGTTTCTAAAAGCAGAGGGGAGCTGAGGAGAAATGTTTTCACTCTCTAGCGAGTTGTTGGAATTGAATGTATTGCCTGAAAAGGTGGTGGAGGCCAATTCGATAACAGCTTTTAAAAGAGAGGTAGACATTTATTTGGGGAAGACGGGTTTGCGAGGTTATGAGCAGTGGGATTAAATTGTTCTTTTCAAAGAGCCGGCAAAGACTCGATGAGCTGAATGGCCTCCTTTTGTGCCATAAGATTCTCTGATGCTAAGAAATTGCTGATTGAAAGCACCACCATGCTTGTCCAGCTCAGACCTCCCTATCTCGGTTTGGGATTACAGGGTTAACAGACTCTGCCCCCTCCACATCCAGTCGACAAGCCAGGTGCTGATCTGTCATTGCTAAGTCTTTGGAGGTCTATGCACTGACACTGGACTGTTGTCAGTGTTCCGCCCACAAAATATACAGTCATTTCACTTTACAGTGTATTCTGTGAAGCGCTTTGAAATGTCTCAAAGGCGTGATCAGGTGCTATATCAAATGGAAATATTATCATCACCGAGTCCACCACAGGGGCAGCGATTAAATTACAACATTCCAGCCAGCTCAGCTCCCAGGAGATCACACTTCCCTTTCCACCAGGGGGGGATAAGACACTGGATAATTGCCACAGAAACTTTCAACCAAAAGCATATTTCTAGTTATGAAATAGTTTTCAAAATTAAAGCTGTGTGCGAAACATTTCTGTGTAAATTGCGAGCGATTGAACACTGGGTATTTTGTATTTAATTAAAAAAAACACAATGTTCAGCTTGCTGTGTTTACGAATGATTAAATGGTTTTGAAAAACCTCTCACACTCTGCCAATGGAATTTCAGCGACATCGTAACTATAAAGGAGGTGCCTGGTTGGCGTTCGACTTGGTTAATCCAGGCCACCTCACAACTTGTGGGCCCATTGTTCACACGCTCTATCCTAAAAGAGAGGCTGTGTCGCTTCAGTAAACTGGAAACTTCACTGCTCAGGACAACAGTCGTTGATTGTGTTTGCTGCAGCGCCTTCCTCCAGTACAAACATTCCCGCCTGCACTATTGTACGCTATGTCTCTGGGCCTTCTCAACTTGTTTCCGCCACACTGTGGTTACTGTGGGGAGCGAGGGGGGGGGGGGGGGGGGAAGGCAGAGGGAGAGAGTTCCAGAGTTTTGGAGCATAGTTGGATGATGGAACACAGGGACGAATGGGAGGCCGGAACTGGGTGAGTGCATTCGGTGACGTCAAATGTAATTTTGTTCTCAACAATGTGCTGCCAAGATGTGTGCGATTGCTCAACATTTATGGCTGAGATCCAAAGTTTCTGGGTGTAGTGGCTGAAACCAATGAGAGGAGTGGAGGATTCAGGAGACGAGGTGGAGGCTGGACCCAGTAGAATGGAGGCAGCGGGTACTGCTATGAGGAGAGCTTTGTGGGAGGGTGTGGAGGGGTTAACACGAGAGTGAGGATGTTGAAGTCGATCCACTGTGCGACGGAGCCAGTGCAGTTTCGCGAGGACGGGTGATTGGGGTCTTAAGTTTGGTGCAGGTGAGAACGTGGACGGCAAGAGTTTCAGATGAGCTGAATTTTGTGGCAAGATCTTGAATAGCCCCCGGGATTAAAACAAAACATTAGGAGGGTAACGTGACAACCATTTGTTAAAATAAATGACTAAATAAATGCACCCCAAAAACATTATCAAAACTTTTTTTTTAAAGTAAATAGAAGGTTTCAATAAACTGTCACTTTGGGGTCTCACTCATTACAGGCTAATGTGATGTGTGTCCTGTGTGTTATTATTTGACTAATTGCTAATTCAGCTGTTCAGCTCTGAAAACAGATGAAAATGAAAAAGGTAGGAAGAATAATATAATCAATTTTGTGTTTAGAGAGCAGAAGTGTGAAGACATCAGAGGCCCCAGATTGTATAATAATAAGAATAATCCTTGCATTTGATATAGCACTTTTCACATCTTATCGACGTCTCAAAACAGAATATACTGTAAGGTGAATTGACTGTATATTTGTGGATGAAACACAGCAGCCAATTGCACACAGCAAATAATAATTGTCCTTGTATTTGATATAGACCTTTCCATGTCTTCTAGACGTCTCTAAAGCACTTCACAGAATATACTGTAAAGTGAATTGACTGTATATTTGTTCGAGAAACGTGGCAGCCAATTGCGCAGAGTAGCGTCCCATAAACAGTCGTGGATTGCAATGACCAATTTATTATTTTTTTCCCCAAGGGATTATTGTCAGATGTAGGGAGTATGGAAACTTGCCCAAGGTTTCGCTCTGGCAGGAATCAAATCCAGGTCTCTCGCATGCGAGGCAAGTGCTCTAACCACTGAGCCACAGGACTCCCCAACTGAAATGTTTTTTGAGAAGATGCTTGTGTGACTATTTTGCCGGTATGTAATGTGACCCACTGGTCACAAGTTGGACATTTCTGTCTTGGATTACAAATCCCTAACCCCCGACATGTGGCTTTAAACCCACCAGTTTATGACTCAGACGTGAGAGAGAGAGAGACAACAACTGTGCCAGGGTTATGGAGGTCTAAAATAGCCTATCAGATGAGACACAGATTCTGCATGAACTGCCAGGCCTGGTCACTGGTAGAGTTTATCCTTTGTGTCTCCAAAATACAGAGACACTTTAGACGCAGCGCCGCAGTAATCACGGCGAGGTTCTGCCTCTGGAGCTCGTTACTACCAGCTGCCCATATGGGGTCTTCATATCCCAACAGCCAGAAACAAGAGTGAGATGGTAGTCGGGACACTGGCTATCACTGGTGCTGTGCAGCCAGCTACAGTTTGATGTTAAACCGCCGTGAATACACGCCTTCAATGTGCGACAACGTACGTACCACAGCGGTTGTGTGATTTGACAGTTTTCATGCATGTGTGAACCTTCCATCCCCTCGCCCAAAATAGTGAAGAAAACATCAATAGGCAGCTTGTGTTTTAGTAGCTTGGCTGAGAGGTCGCTCTCAGCTCCAGGTCAGAATGTTGTGCGTTTGAGGTCCCACGATTCACTTAAGATACACAGTCATTCCCTTTCATAGTGAACGCTGCGGAGTGCGTTGGGACCTCCCTCCGATGTCTAAGGTGAGACACCGTGATAGAGGCCTGGGGTTTTGCTGCATTTTTGGAGGTGTTATTCTTCACCTCGGATGAAACTTTCACGCTATTCGAGAAAAGATGGGAGTTTCTCCTGGTCTCCCGGCCAACAGTTCCCCAAATAACATGAATCATTAATTTCATGTCTGTTTGGGGGGTGGGGGGAATATAACTGCTCAATTGTGATGCTGCGTTTGTCTATAAATACAGACATCCCATTTCGCTGTACATCCTGTGAAGTATTCTGACGCGTTGTTCCAATACGATAAGGAACTATCAAATGGAAGTATTATTATTATCACATTATTAGTAGTATATAAGAGAAAAACATTCCCAGGACTGTCTGTGGGATACTTCTGTGCGCAATCATCACCCGCCTTTCGCCCACTAAATACACAAATAGTCAATTCACTGTGCACTAAACTCTGAAGTGTTTTGAGACGTCTCAAGGACTGATGAGGCAATATATCAAATGCAGGGTTTCTTATCATTGTAATATTTTGAAGTTTCGCACGGTAAATTTTTTTTCAGTATTTATTGTGACTAGAGCACTAGTCTTGCAAATGAGAGACCCGGGTTCAATTTCAGCCATGATGAAACCAGGGGCAAGTTTCCTTACTCCAAATGCCTGCTAACAATCCCTCAAAAAAATAGACCAATAATAAATTGGTGGTTTAAATCCAAGACCGTTTGTGAGATTGACTGCCGCGTTTCAGTCAATTCACTTTGACTATAGTCTGTGAAGCGCTTTGAGACACAGTCTAGAAGACGTGAAAAGCCTCTTATCAAATGCAAGAATTATTATCATTACAGTATTGTGAAAGGTAGTTTGAGTTTTAAAGTATAAGTAGCAGTCAACAGGGTGCCACAAATAGTGTGAAGGAGTGTAAAGAAACATTAATAAGAGTAAAATAAGCTGATTGGATGGTAGGAATCTAAGAGGAACAAAGGGATCTAGAGATAATAATAATGATCCTTGCATTTGATGTAGCGGCTTTTCACATGTTATCGACGTCTCAAAGCGCTTCGCAGAATGTACTGTAAAGTGAATTAGATTCAGATTCACTTGGTAAAAATCACTCAGTCACTTCACTTTACTGTAAATCCCGTGAAGCGCTTTGAGAAGTATCTGCAGCATGATAAGGCTCTCTATCAAACACAAACATCAAGATTATTATTTATATGTAACCCTCCGTGCAGAAATGTCTTCCGGTTTAACATCTCACTGGCCTAGCTCTAATTTTAATTTGAATCCTTCAAAGAAATGAAAATGACATCCTTTATTTCGCTTGTAAAAACCCTGGATTAATGTAAAAACCTAGATCAGACCAGCATTTTACATCCTCAGATCTAAAAAATATAATGCAAGTTTCCCAGTCTCTCATCATAGCTTCTTCCAAGTTATTGAATTGCTCTGGTTAATTAATCATGGATCCTCTCAAACACTGTGTTGTATGCTCTTTGATAAAAGTTAGACCTTTGGCTTTAACTTCTATAGCCAACTATTGCTCTCGCCATCAACTTGTTGCATCAAACCACAAACACATATTTTTATGGTTAGGTATAAGAAACACATCCACCAAGAACAGTCTCACTTCCTGATAAACCATAGAGTGGTAATAATAATAATAATAATCCTTGCATTTGATATAGCGCTTTTCACATCTTATCAACGTCTCAAAGCCCTTCACAGAATATACTGTAAAGTGAATTGACTGTATATTTCTGGGTGAAACAGGGCAGCCAATTCCGTACAGCAGCGTCCCCCACAAACAGTAGTGGATTGAAATGACCGATTTTATTATTGTGTTTTTTTGGGAGGGATTATTATTAGGCATCTGTGTGTGTGTGTGCGCGTGTGTGGAGTAAGGAAACTTGCCCAAGGTTTTGCCCTGACCTGCTTGGATTCGAACACATGTCTCACGCTTGTAAGGCGAGCGCTCTAACCCACTGAGCTGCAGGAGCTCATGCTAACCCTGCTGCAATACCCATGTCTTCATGCTCCTACAATCAATCCATACTCTTACTTGGATACAACTCAAAGCCCTTCACAGAGTTTTCATGAAGTGTAGTGTCTGCATTTGTTATTGAAAGCACACAGCCAATTTGTACAGCCAATTCTCCCAGACACCGGGAGAAACTCCCTTCTCTTTTCCAATATTACCAAGTGTATTGTTAACATCCAGATGGGACCTGGGTTTGGCTATTCTGAAGGACAGCGTCTCACTCCCCAGCACTGCCCTGGAAAGTCAGGCTCAATATGAGATCATAGTCTCCTAACATGAAGCTTGAACCCTGTACTGTACTAACTGAGCTTGGATATATTTTGGCACAACAAATATTTGCATGAATTAATAGTGCAATTCATGAGAGTTACATTTAATATGTTTCTTTCACAAAATATGCAGTCGATTAACTTGACGGTAGTATTTTTTGTGAAGCGCTTTGGGACGTCTCGAAGATGTCACCAGGTGTTACGTGAAATGCATTCAGTATTATTATGCTTGTTGTTATTTATCTGTTTGATTAAAGGTTTGTCCAAAGATTCCTCATGTTAATTGGGGAAGAATACTACTTTCAGATACACCAAGACCACAAGACAATTCTCGGTAACCATAATTCTAATACACAAGAATTAGTTTTTATATTTAGCACATCCTTTTCCTATCGCTGAAAATATTTGGTGTCCAAAAATGTTCCATCACTGGTATACCGGTAATTAAACTATAGTTCACAGTATTGCCACATAAAATTCAGTACAGCACAATGCTTCCTCTTTCAAAGTAAGTCAAACAACACAAACAGGCTGGAAAATTCAACAAACTTTATTGAATCACTGAACAAACGTACACCATCATTTCAAGTCATTTTAACAACTCAGTTCAGTTTTTTTTCTATAACAACAACGACAACTTGCATTTATAGAATGCCCTCCACACTGCGAGGTGTCTCAGAACGCTTCACAATAGTGGAGCCCGAGGCTGAGCTGGGGGAAACGGAAAGTGACGGTAAGTGTGGTCGAACAGAAAGCTCTTTAGGTGCAACCTGAAGATGGCAAAGTAGACGGTGTTCAGGGGAGGTTTCCAAAGTTTTGGGGCACAGTGGCTGAAAGCACGGTCGGAGATGGTGGAGTAGAGGATTTGGGGGACGTGTAGGAGGGTGGACGGAGTTGAGTGGAGGCGGTGGGTACTGCTGTGGGGAGAGAGGATGTTAGAGAGTTAGAGTGGAAGGATTTCAACATGAGTGAGGATCTGGAAGTCGATCTGCTCTGTGACCGGGAGCCAGTGCAGTTGGCAAGGACTGAGGTAATCGGGGAGCGAAGTTTGGTGCAGCTGAGAATGTAAGTGGTGAAGTTTTGAATGAGCTGAATGTTGTGAATGGTGGAGGAGGGGAGACTGGTAAGCGGGGCGATGGATTTGTCCAGCCAAGAGGTGCCAAAGGCATGGATCGAGGTTTTGGCAGCTTTTGGGGTGAGGTATTGACGGAGACGGGGGATGTGGCAGAGATGAAGCAAAGCAGGGCTGGTCAGGGACCGGATGTGGGGGAGGAAGGATAACTGGGAGATTGAACCTGATGTGAAGTTGGACTAAGGTTCAGAGAGTTTTGAGGACAGGTCGGAAAGGTTGAGGAGGTCGAGCCGTGGGAGAGAAGATGTCGACTGTATCAAAGAGTAAGGCTTTCGTGTTGTTGACTTTTTACTGCAGGAAATGTGTTCTCAAACCCTTATAGTTTGGTTCTTTTTAGGTACTTATCTAGTTCCTTCATGAAAGCTGGTAATGAATTCTGCCTCCACCACCATTCTTGATTGGACATTCCATGCCCTAACTCTGTATTCTGCATGAAAATATTATTCTCGCCGTCTTCCCATTTTCTCACTCACTAACTATCTTAATCCCAGGGAGAACAGAAATCCAGCCTTTCTGTAGACCAACTCTGATAAACATATATTCCCTGAGAACTGATGGCAGATCAAACTCATCGGATTGGAATACAGTACCTCAATACCTATCCCAATAGAGCATTCATGCAAAGCTTTTGCCAGCAGCACAATCGTTCCCATAAAAGCCGCTAAATGATCAGAACTGTTTACTGAGGAGCTCCTGTGGCTCAGTGGTTAGAGCACTTGTCTTGCAAGCTGGGGAGACCAAGCTGGGGAGACCTGTGTTCGAATCCAGGCAGGTCAGGGCGAAACCTTGGTCAAGTTCCCTTACTCCACACACACGCCTAATAATAATCCCTCCAAACAAACCCACAATAATAAAATTGGTAATTTCAACCCATGACTGTTTGTGGGGGACGCTGCTGTGCGCAATTGGCTGCTGTGATTCGCCCACAAATATACAGTCAATTCACTTCACAGTATATTCTGTGAAGCGCTTTGGGACGTTGATAAGTTGTGGAAAGCGCTACATCAAATGAAAAGATTAATTTTTTTAATTACACTAGTGTTACAGTAAGACACACCCTTGCCTCAAGTGAGAATGAAGAAGTGTGTGACCTTTCTCTGACACCTCCTGCCTATCTACAGCATTGCGCAAAGTAACACAACCTGAGAATCAAACATTGCGAAATTCACCTCCTGATAAAACAGCAAACCATATGTGTTTGCATGGCATTAATCAGTTTGTGTTCCGTGTGTTGTGGGCTGTACGTTGACTGTGGCATAATGAACTGAGTCTTCATCTAATTGTTTGTTTGTATCTTTGACCTTTAAGGCAGCGTATTCTGCTGCAATCGGCATTTCATTACTGTTTCTTTTCGAAGGATCTTTGAAGATAACAGAGGCATAATTCAGCGCATCCTCACCGCGAGATGCATTCTCCTGTAAAATAATGATGCATTGAATAAGTACTGTACGTGGAGTTTTACACTTATGTCAGAGACCTTAGTAAAAATCTCCCTTATTTCCATTGAGTTGACCTACCATCAGGGGAGAAGAATTGTACAACAGGAGCAGTGATCAAGGACTGCTGGAATTCAATCAGATAATACTGTTTAACCTGCCATTCACTGAAAGAGTTAAAAAAAAAAGAGCAGCCTTTGAAAGCAGACTTCTGTGGATCTAAAACCTTGTTGTGCGGTATTTGGGAACTGTGTGTGCAATACTGCCTCTGCCTCACACCTCAGGCTGCTCAAACCCTCGTCCACACATTCGTCACGTCGAGGCTCGACCATGGAAACTTCCTCCTCGTCGGCTTTCCTGGCTCTTCCCTTCACAAGCTGCAGATCATCTGGATCTCTGCAGCTCGTG
The DNA here is from genome assembly GCA_035084275.1 of Hydrolagus colliei. Taxonomy (NCBI): domain Eukaryota; kingdom Metazoa; phylum Chordata; class Chondrichthyes; order Chimaeriformes; family Chimaeridae; genus Hydrolagus; species Hydrolagus colliei. The sequence goes on along the minus strand of CM068745.1, from coordinate 82,366,003 downwards.
TCCTCACCCGCACCAAGCTCCGCGACCACATCACTCCCACCCTCGCCCAGTTCCATTGGCTCCCCATGCCCCAGAGGATCCAATTCGAGATCCTCATCCTCACTTTCACTACTGCGCACAATTGAGAACAAACCTGAGATGGAATGAGATCAGCAGAGCTGTGACAAGAGATATGACAATAACTTTCCCAGGTGTAACAGGTCAACAAATCATTCTTGCAGTTAAGAGAGAAGCTTGAGGTATACACGAGCGAGAATGAAATCGACTATGAAGAGGGGAATAGAGGAGAGATGGAGGCTTAGATGGTGTATAAACACCAACATGGACTTGTTGGGCCTAATGGATCAGTCATTGTATGTAACTCCATTCAATGTTGGTGCAAGTGTGAAGGTGCTGGAGTTATGTGTTATTAACCAGGAAGTTTTATTGTACTTTTCCAGCTAGGAGCATCCTATCAATAATGAGTTTTGGACTCAGAGTTTTCAACGTGTTGATATGGAGGAACCAAATAGACTTCTTACCCTGATTTGTTTATTCGTGTATTCAACAGAATATATACAGAAATGTTAAGCTTTCTAAGACAGCATCCTTGCGAAGGATGCAATATCAATATAAATTGTTGCTGTAACAGCAAGTGCAGAGATTTGGGTTATGGATAAATCATAGATTCAAGTACATCGTGTCTGAAAATCCACAACTCCATACACGGTATTATTCATTCTCAAATCAATGGTTTATTTAGAAACAAACCTTCATTCCCCTAAATCTTTACCCTCACCTTCTACTTCAGGTGCCAACACAAGTTAGTTGGACTGTTTAAGGACTTTTCGCCCAACCTATCAGCTATGATTTGTTTGCATTTATTTTGCTAGAACATTGCCTCGACTTCAGTTTAAATAGATTGGACTTTTCTAATTCCATCCATGAATAGATGTCTCTAGAACGATAGAATTGGTTAGAAACTAAACTCAAAGCAGATAGAAAGTACATTTCTTCATTGGGTTTGTGTGTTGTGGGTTGATGTACAACACTGTCCAATGCAAATCCTGCCCTCTAGTGGTGACTAAGACGCAGTCATGTTTTGGTTCATGCAAAGTCCCAGCAAATGACATCAAGATGAATAAATCTGAATATATTTAGGATTAATTAGGAAAATTGAGAGAAAACTCATCACTATTCTTAAACGAGGAACCCAATTAGTAATTAGTAATCCCATGTTTTGGAGCCTAACATCTGTTTTCATCGCTTAAAAGAAAGTACGGTCAAGAAATCGTGACGTATTTCTAAGGAAATGGCAAATATCAACTGACGACACACAGCAAAATAATTATTCGCAAGGTAAGTGTACTTGCTTCCCTTCCAGCGCCTTGGGAACGTCCCCCTGATGTGAAAGGCGCTCTACAAATGTAATTTTGTTGTTCTCAACAATGTGCTGCCAAGTTGTGTGTGATTGCTCAACATTTATGGCTGAGATCGCCAAACATGGAATCAGTTTCCATAAAGTTGCCATTTGAGTGGTTTTGAATATTTATTTTGGAGCGCGGTTTAGTCATTTGTTTGATGACTCTTTGCCCGCCTAAGCTTTTTGTTCTACCGGGAGCTGTTCAAGATGTTTTTCACTGAATTGAAATACATTAATTCAATCAATCAATCAATCAATCAATCAAAACTTACATTTATATAACGCCTTTCACGTCAAGAGGACATCCCAAGGCGCTACTTTACTCAATAGACCATGGAATTGTGATGCAATTCAACAACAACAGCTCCACGCCGGGTGTTGCCTCACAACTTAATGATGGAGAAGCCAAAGCCGAGCCAGGGGGAGGGGGGTGGTGACCGTAGACACATTCCAAGAGAAAAGTCTTCAGTCGAGTCTTGAATGTGGGGGAGGAGAGGGTGAGACAAAGTGGTTAGAATCATAGAATTTTACGGCACAAAAGGAGGCCATTCAGCCCACCTAGTCTGTGCCGGCTTTTTGAACAGAGCAACTCAATCCCACCGCCCCGCTCTCTCCCCATAACCTAACAGACCTGTTCTCCCTAAATAGAGATCTAATTCTCTTTTAAAAGCTGTTATCGAATCAGCCTCCACCACCTCTTCAGGCAATGCATTCCAGATTCGAACAACCCGCAGAGTGAAAACATTTCTCCTCAGCTCTCGTCTGCATCGTTTTGAAACTATTTTAAATCTGTGACCACAAGCCACTGATTCGCCCTCCAGTGGAAAGTTTTTGCTTATTCACCCTATCGAATCCCCTCATGATTTTATAAACCTCTATTAGATCTCCTCTTTTCTGTTCCAAAGAGAATAAACCTAGACTATCTGGCCTTTCCTCATAACTGAAGTCCCTCAATCCTGGTACCATCCTAGTAAACCTTCTTTGCATCCTTTCCAGTGCCTTAGCATCCTTTCTATAGGTTGAGGAAGGGAGTTCCAAAGTTTCAGGGCAATGTGGCCGAAAGCACAGCCACCAATCGTGGATCGGAAAATAATGGACCCTGTGACAGACTGGCTCCTAGAAAGGCCTCAGGATTGTAAGGTAAAATAGGGATAAAGATTAATACAGCCTGTTTATCCGGCACCCTCGGGACCAGCTGGCCAATGCTGGTTAAAGCGTGTTTAGGATATTTGGCCGAAAATGCCCCAAAAAACAGTTATGCATTTTTCCAGATAAATTCTGGTTAATCGAATGCGGGCTTTTTTTTTGTGCTGCTGGTTATACGGAAGTTACGGTTGATCGGGTGCCGGAAAAACGGCTTTTATTGTAGTAGTAATACTGTAGTAATAATCCTTGCATTTGATGTAGTGCTTTTCACGTCTTCTAGACGTCTCAAAGCGCTTCACAGTGAATTGACAGCATATTTGTGGGCGAAACGCGGCAGCCAATTGCGCACAGCAGCGTCCTCCCCACAAACAGTCATGGGTTGAAAATGACCAATTCATTATTATCAGGCCTATGGAGTAAGAACACGTACCTAAGGTTTCACTCTGCCTGGAATAGAATACAAGGGTCTTTTGCTTGCAAGGCAAGTGCTCCAGCCACTGAGCTACTGGTTTCCACAAGTGAAGTGTTTAAGCTCAGGCCCGTGTGACGATTTTGCACGTACGCAATGTGGACCACTGGCCGTAAGGTTCCCATCGCTGTCTTAGATTATTGCCTCAAACTCCCAACATGGGGCTTGAAACCCACAAACTTCTAACGCAGAGACGAGAGAGGCGTTAACTGCGCCAGGCTAAAATAGCCGGACAGCGAGCAAGCTTCCACCTCTGCTCTCAGCTGAGCCACATCCTGCATAAACTCTCCTGGCTGCTCACAGTTACAGGGATTGCCTTACTGTCTCCAAAATAAACAGACCAGAGCAGCTCTGCTTTTCGTGTCGTGCTGAAATAATCTCCACAACTTCCTGTCCTCTCGACAAAACGTACAATACTGAAGCTGCTGGAAATCTGAAACAAAAGACGGAGTTCACTGGGAACACTCAGCAGGTCAGGAGGTATCTGTAGAGAAAGGAAAAGTGAGTCAACGTTCAGTTCTGATCCAAAACGTTGACTCACTTTCCTCTCTCCATAGATGCTGCCTGACCGGCTGAGTGTTCCCAGTGATTTCAGTTTTTGTTCCTGCATCTAGAGGGGCCCACACCAACAGCCAGAGGAGCAGATAGATCAAAAGGAAGCATTATTACCATCGAAATATTTCAAAGCTTGTCACAGTAATTACTGTAAAGTGAAACGACAGTTTTAAGGTTTAATGGGCAGTTAACAGGGTCCCACAAACAACGTGAAGGAGGGTAAAGAAACATTAGTAAGAATAAAAGGAGCTGACTGGGAATGGTATAGGAATCAGAGGAATGAAGGGATCAAGTGCTTCAGAACTCAGAACTGTGTGACACCAAGAGAAACAGGGAGATGCACTGAGTATTATTGTATTATTATTATTCAAACTGTATCCTGGCTCTGACCATCAGACCATGACATAAAGGGTAGGTAACCGAGACCCTGGAGGCAGTAGAACAACTTGCCTGACCTTAGAGAATACAGTAGTTTCAGAGAATAGTAATACAGGTATTTGAGGTGTTAATTGAGGTAGAGAACCTTACTTTTAGATACACCGAGACCCCAGGACCATTCGCGACGACCATCATTCTGAAACATAGAGCGTGCTGTCAATTTTAGTTTTCATATTTAGCACAAACCTTTTCCTGTCGCTGAAAGTATTTGATGTCCAAAAATTGTCCGAGCGCTGATATAATTCACCTACACAGCAATGCCCCACAAAATACAGTGTTTTCTCTTTCAAAGTAAGTCAAACGACACAAACAGGCAGGAAAAAATTGTTAACAAACTTTATTGCATCCCTGAATCAGCGTACACCATCACTTCAACCCAATTTAAAAGCTCAGTTCAGCTAATTTTGATAACAACAACAGGGTGGTGCTGGTGGGAGCGCGGGAGATGGGAGTTTTGGGTGAGCTGGATTTTGTGAATGGCGGAGGAGGGTTTGGGCTGCTTTCGGGGTGAGATATTGACAGAGACGGGCGATGTGAACCTGGATCTTGACATGGAGATGGATTGTTAGCAAGGTACCACCAGAACTGACAATTCCAACCAATGTGGCCACACTAGTTTTCATTTGTTCTAGCGAGCGAGTTCAGGCTCTACGCACCCCTATTAGCCAATCAAATCAAACAGCCCCAATCCCACCCAAACTCTTCCAAGCTCCAAATTGTCGAAGGACAAATCGGATCCCAAGCCGATGCAAAGCTTTGGCCAGCAGCTCAATCGTTCCCATAACAGCTGCTAAATTATCAGAACCTGTTCACGCGGCTGTTACATTAATACACACTCTTGCCTCAAAGGGGAATGAACAAATGTGTGACCCGTCTCAGGAAAAAAAGCTGCCTATTCACAGCATTGCACAAAGTAACACAGCTCGAGATTTCTGTGAAGCGTTTTGAGACACAGGCTAGAAAACGTGAAAACCTCAATATCAAAAGCCAGAATTATTATTATTATTATTACAAAACTCACCTCAGGGTGAAACAGTATATTAAGCATGTTTTACTGAAGCAAACCATACGTGTTTGCATGGCAATAATCAATTTGTGTTCTGTGTGTTGTGGGCTGCATGTAGACTGTGGCATAATGAACTGAATCTTCATACAATTGTTTATTTTTATCTTTGACCTTTACGTTAGCGTATTCTGTTGCGTGGTCAGGGCCTGCGGTTGGTATTTCATTACTGTTTCTTTTCTCAGGGTCTTCGAAGATAACAGAGGCATAATTCAGCGCATCCTCACTGCGAGACACATTCCCCTGAAACATAATGATGCATTGAATAAGTACTGTACGTGGAGTTTTACACTAATGTCAGAGATCTTATCAGAGACCTTGTCAGAGACCTCCACTACTTCCTTTGATGTTTTCTGCCATCAGTGCAGGAGAATTGTACTCCACAAATATGTAATCGAGTCCGGTATTGCTGGAATTTAACCAGCTAAAACCTATCATTCATTGAAGGTGTTAAAATAATATTATCAGCCTCTAAAGGCAATCATCTTTTTTTTAGCTGAACAGGCAATATTTCGTATTCCGAGATTGGGGTCAGGATTGGGGAGGGTGGAGGCCAGGGGGAACGGAGGTTCAAAAAAAGGAATTTGTCCCCATTAACAGAAGTACACCGTAAACCCAAATGCCATTTTTTTCTAGAACATCTTGTACATACAGCAGTCCCACAGTGAAATACTGTTAGAGAAAAAGGGAATTAAGGTTATAATATTTAGGAAATGTACAGCACAAAAGGCGTTAAAACAGAAAGCTTAATGGTGGACGTGGAGAAAAGCATGTGAGACTAACAAAACTCGGAAAACAAGATAAAATCACACCCACAATTAACACCTGCTTAGTCCATCTGTGTCAGCAGTCTCCAACCCAGAGCATTGACTAACAAAGGGGGTCAATGTACAGATAAGAGATGTGTGAAGTGAATGTGATTGAAAGGAGGTAAATCCTCCCACATGAAATGTAAAGGATAAATACAGATGTAACCTAAGTGACGGGGTCGTTAGCTTGGTGAAGCTTCGACCCTTATCCCTGTACCAGACTGAGCGACTGGTTCAGAGATAGATAATAAATGTACTTGGAGTAACTAAACGTTTTGAGGTATATTTATTGTATATGTGTATGAATGAGTTTTAGGAGAAGGACCAATAAACAAAATATACCTAACAAATACCCAACTCATTTCCAACCTAAAGAGGAACTTTACAATGGTGCTGATGTGAGGGCTCAGCCTCCTGACTCAGAGGGTGAGTGTGAGACCAACTGAGGCAGGCTGAAACTTGAGCTCCCAGTCACGCACACACAGAGTAAATCAGTTGTGTTTTTCTCTGAATTGGTATGAGTTGTTCTAACCTTGTAAAGCTGCATCACTGATCAGCCCACATTTGGAATATTGTGTAGCGTTTAATCTATATCTGGTAATTATTAAATACAGAAAGGTTCTAAGGGTCATGGAGTAAATGAGGGTAAATGAAGTTGAGGTACAAATTGGCCATGATCTAATAGAATAGCAGAACAGGTTCAAGGGGGCTGAATGGCCTCATACTGAGTTAGTGGTTAGAGCACTTGTCTTGCAAGCTGGGGAGACCTGTGTTTGAATCCAGGCAGGTCAGGGCGAAACCTTGGGCAAGTTTCCTTACTCCACACACACGCCTAATAATAATCCCTCCAAAAAAAACACAATCATAAAATTGGTCATTTCAATCCAGAACTGTTTGTGGGGGACGCTGCTGTGCGCAATTGGCTGCCGCGATTCGCCCACAAATATAAACAGTCAATTCACTTTACAGTATATTCTGTGAAACGCTTTAGAACTTTGATAAGATGTGAAAAGCGCTATATCAAATGCAAGGATTATTACTATATTATATTATTACTACTGTTCCTATATTCACATAGAACCAAGCTCTCGCAGAAACATGTCAGAAATGTCAAAACAATATACTTACTTCTAAAACTGATTTGTTTCCTGATTGGCATATATTTCGACCATATATACACTCTTCACAGATTGATATATCTGTATGAATGTTTTAGATATTACAAATATTTTAGACAACAGTTTAGAATTGGTTTATTCAACACGAGGCAGTAACAGTAGGGTTTCCAAATATTCAGCACTGGTGGAAATTATATATCTATGATCTCTTTATATTTGCAAGCAGTGTGTTATCATAGTTACATAATAAAATTATATTTTCTGTTAAGACATTTTGTTAAGGTAGTAACTAGGTTATACATTAAGCTTTTTGTATTTGAGCTACATTGAAACATTTGCATATCAAGAAACTTTCATTTTGCAGCTATTGTATGTTAGATTACTTGCATGTTACTGTTGTTACATTAATATATTATATATTTATGAAAAATTATGTTCAAATTATTCCGTTTGTAAAATAACAATATTTTTCCAGTAAAAATGCTTTCTCCATAATTTCTTCTGAGATACTAAGGTAATTTGGGTGCAACAGAACTTCTGAGATGTTCTGCTAAATATTAAATCACATCAGATTTTAATTTAACAACTTGGTATTCATCACCTTCATTCTTCCGTTTTTCCCACCGATTCTTTATGATCCAGACGCAAAATGGCATGATGATGATGAGACTCAACAGGCTGAAGTAGTATTTAGATGGACCTGGACCTTGATGTTGATATGGATGGATTGTTAGCAAGGTTAGCAAGAACTGACAATTTAAATGAACTTGCATGCAATTCTTTTCAATAGGTACTTTCCCACAATATAATTCACTTAACACAGGTCACATGCCACGCCATCTATATTCTGTGGAATACTTTGAGATATCTAGAAAACGTGAGAAGTGCTATATCAAAGGCAAAGATGATTATCGTCAAAACAGTCTTGTTTTAATAAAATAGTTTTAGTAAATTGCTTTAGTAAATAAGGAATCCTATACTAAACAGATTATAAATTTACAAATTTGGTACTGTATTTAGAAATTTGGTACTGCGAAAAAAAACCTTCTATAATTGCTTATATAATCTTGAACACAAAGAGACAGAATCCGTGTGAAAGATCATATGCAAACTGGGGCATTAGAAACCCAAACACAATATATACACAACGATTTTGCAGGTTCCTAAACATCTGGAAATAACCAACGTTACTCCCAAAACACTTGTCACAATGTGCTTCATTACCCAGAGAAGTTCACCGGTTTAATCTGGCTTTATTCTCGTAGAGAAAGGTTTAAATTAGCTGTACTCACCCTGTAAACGCAATTGTATTTTATTTTTCAACATGCTTTTTCCCTCATCGTTAAATATTTCAAAATTGTATTCTCCAGCATCTGTTTTAATTGTGGGGTTTAATCTCAGAGCGCCATTCTGAAGGACTTCTGCCCGGCCTTCAAAATCTCCATATGGGGTAGACTTGTTTTTGTATAGCTTTGCAACCATGTTCATCCCCTTAAACCATTTGACCTCAGTATAGGATTTTGAGCCTTGATCCCAAACATCTAAACAAACTGAACTCCCCAGTTGACCGTAAACCTCTTTGCTGCTGTTACTGCCGTCTGTAAATCCTGCAACTGGAACAGTAAAGTATTAACAGAGACTAAAATCACATTAAACAAAAAATTCAATTGAAAAAAATACTATGAATATATATACACACATATATATACAGTCACTTGAAATCAATGTTTCTTACCAAAGATAGCCAGAAATACAATAAAACTGAATTGTGGTGGACAGAATTCCGAGGAAGCCATTCTGTCTGATTATTAACTGCCCGACAGTAAGTGACAAAGGAGTTTGAGAAACATCTATCTTATCATCCTCCTCCCCTTCAGTGGGAGGAAGTTGACTTCAGTATTGAGAGGAAACCCCAGACACACAACTGCTTGTGGCAGACTCACTACTGCGCACAATTGAGAACAAACCTGAGATGGAATGAGATCAGCAGAGCTGTGACAAGAGATATGACAAGTAACTTTCCCAGCTGTAACAGGTCAACAATGCTTCCTTGTAGTTCAGAGAGAAGCTTGAGGTATACACGAGCGAGAATAAAGTACACTGGACTCTATATAGAAAGGTGATATGAGAGTTGGAGGCTTATGTGGTGTTTAATGGATCTGTCATTGTATGTAACTCAATTTAATGTTGGTACAAGTGTGTAGGTACTGGAGTTATGTATTATTAACCAGTTTTATGGTATACTTTTCCAGCTAGGAGTGTCCTATCAAAGTTGACTTTTTGATTCAGAGTTTTCAACGTGTTGATATGGAGGAACCAAATATACTTCCAGCCCTTGTTTTAGTTATCGGGTGTTCAACACATACGTCAAGAGTTTCCACATCCTGAAGAGAACCATTCTTCACAAGAGTGTCCTGACTGTCGTGGCTCATGAAATGTCTGCAGTTCTTCGAGATTAATGGAGCAATTGTACGTGAGAGTGTTCAAATATTAATAATGATCCTCTCATTTGATATAGCGGCTTTTCACGTCTTCCAAGGCATCTCAAAGCACTTCACAGAATGTACTGTAAAGTGACTTGACTGTGTATTTGTGTGGGGGAGGATTATTACAGCAATGAGCTAGTGAACCTTTGCGGTTCACCCATCGGGACTCTGAAATCACATAGTCTAATCTTACATTCCATTACAACGCTGCGGTGTGCTGCGATCTCGGAGGTTGAACTCACATGTGTATTCCCCCAGGGTCAGCATACATTATACGCGCACTTTTATTTTTAGTGAGAACGCAGGTTGATTTCCTGCACAGTGGAAGGCCCACAGATGAACACACGACTGTCCTCTGCTGATGGGAGACTTGCAGCGTATGTCCAGGGCCAGCGAGGAGATTAATAATAATCTCGTTATTGGAGAAATTGCCTATAACTTCAACACATAGACTCAGGTGGAAGTTATCCCAAACATTAGAAGTAAATTGTAAATCAAAAGGACTTTTTTTTTTAGACCATGTCTCCACCTTCCTCACTCTCCATAGGCATCTCTTCTGGACGACCCCAAACCCTCACCGTTCCACTCTCTCCTTCCTCTCCCCACCACCAGCGCACCATTTCCATCACCTTACAAGCATGAGTCCTTCATTCGAATCCAGGCAGGTCAGGGCCAAACCTTGGGCAAGTTTCCTTACTCCACACACACGCCTAACAATAATCCCTCCGAAGAAAACCACAATAATAAAATTGGTCAATCAAAATAGACGCACTCCCTCAATATTCTGCCCAATCGCCCCACTTTCCCTCCTCCCCCCCTAACACCCCCCCACCCGACCACTACCACCGCCCGACCACTACCACCGCCTGACCACGCTCAGAATACCTGCAGCGAACCCTGTACCCGGAGTGTCACCTAGAACTCTGTTGCCATTACACTGAGCGCCGAGCCAAGTCACTCATTGAACGAGAAGAGGTTCACGCACAGTGTTGGGTTGTGTGAAGCTCTGCCCAAAGGCCCTTCGGTGGTTTTGCTGTTTTCTTCGAACATAGAAAGGTCAGAAAACCGAATGTTTGAACGGCTTTCTGAATTCCTACATTTTCGTTTTGTTCAATAGTAGCGAGTATTGTTAGAGTGTCGGGTTCTTGGGACGCCCTCCCGATGTGAAAGGCGCTCTATAGATGTAATCTTGTTGTATTCTATCGTTATTGTTGTGGCTCTGCCACCAGATGGTGGTAACGCACCGTGCGTTTCCTTTTTTTAAAAAAAACACAGCTGTTCTGAAAAGAGAGTAATAGGTGTTAACCCTTTAGTAAACATAAAGGCTGACTGCAATCACAAACCCACTAAGGAAGCTTTCAATTCGGCAAGAGTGAATTGTTGCATTGTCGACCCCCTGATGAGATGGTAGCGCAATGTCCGGTATCTCAGTTCAGGTGAAAGTAAAGTATTCCACGACACTATTGTTGTTGAGTTTCTCCTGCTGTCCTGGCCATTCACTTTGTGGCTAACAACAACGACAGCAACAACTTTGGTTTATATAGTGCCCTCCACGCCGGACGGTATCTCAGAGCGCTATCAAATCGCTGTGTGAGAATTAGCCGCTGCACTTTTGCCTACAAAGACACTACACTTTAGAGCAATTACCTGTGGAGGGCTCTTTAATATTCACGTTGTGTTTGAGACATTGTGTTTGAGACGCTTTGAGACGTCGATAAGATGTGAAAAGCGCTGTATCAGATGCAATGATTATTATTTTTATTATTATCCTCCCAACGTGAAAATCACTTTTCAAAGGTAATGTTGTTGATTGATTGATTGCTTGACTGACTGACTGACAGACTGACGGACCGATCGATCGATCGATTGAGATCTTTTCCCCTCCCATCCAATGTTGATAGACAGTTGTGTTGTGATCAATACCCTCGTTGCAGTGGACTAAAATAGAGCAACATTTCCAACTCCTAATCGCTAACCAGCGAGTCCACCCCCACCTCTTTCCGCACTGGACAATGCAGGCGCAGGAATAGTGGGCAAGGATGGGACTGTATCTTCCTCTTCGACCGCGCCTTCGGCTGCCCCGCTAACTCTTCCCCCTCTCCCATTCTCCTTCCCCTTCCCCCTACTTCGACCCTCCCCCCCGCTCGGGGTCCCGACCAGACTGTTCAGCTCTTTGGGACGTCCTCCTGATGTGACAAGCGCTATAATCATTGCAATTTTGTTGTCGTAGTATCAGGCTGCTGTTCTTTAATCAGCTCCCAAATTAAGACTGAATTAAAAAATTCTGTACAACCTCAAGTTATAAGACAAAGTGACTTTGCAGGTTTACACAAGTTATTTTGTGTCTCTGATCCCCAGCCTTCAGCACAGGTCAAGAAATCAACAGCTTTGAATGTTGAGTCTCTGATAACCAGAGACCTTGGTCAGCAATGTGCCCTGGGCTGCCTCCAGGCTGGAGATGATGTAAGTGTAGCCTCTCACACGTCCAAACTGTCAGGAAGGCTCAGTATTGAGGCCTGACAGACCGACGGATCGATGGACAGACATTGCACCACACTGCAAATAATACAGCAATAAAACAATGTCCAAGTTGATCGAGTACAATGAAACGGATCCCATGTCATGCCACACCTCACAGTAACGCAACTCAATCCAGGCTTCACCTTTGACTGACTATGACTTTGAGACTTAGTGTTGCTGTGTTAACTCTCCAGTGTGTTGCTCAGATATTGAGGTCACAATAAAGTGATGAGAGTCAATCTAACCCTGATCTTATGATAATTAATAATATTATAGATTCATAGATTCATAGAATTTTACGGCACAAAAGGAGGCCATTCGGCCCATCTAGTCTGTGCCGGCTCTTTGAAAAGAGCGATTCAATCCCACTGCCCTGCCCGCTCCCCATAGACTAATAGACCTGTTCTCCCTAAATAAAGATCTAATTCCCTTTTAAAAGTTGTTATCGAATCAGCCTCCACCACCTTTTCAGGCAATGCATTCCAGATTTGAACAACTCGCTGAGTGAAAAAATTTCTCCTCAGCTCCCCTCTACTTCGCCTTGAAACTATTTTAAATCTGTGTCACAGATTCGCCCACGAGTGGAAATAGTTTTTCTCTATTTGCCCTGTCGAAACCCCTCATGATCTTATAAACCTCTATCAGGTCTCCCCTCAATCTTCTCTGCTCCAGAGAGAATAACCCTAGCCTATCTAGCCTCTCCTCATAGCTGAAGTCCCTCAATCCTGGCACCATCCTAGTAAATCTTCTTTGTACCCTTTCCAATGTCTTCACATCCTTTCTGTAGTGTGGTGACCAGAATTGTACACAGTATTCCAGCTGAGGCATTAATCCTTGCATTTGATATAACAACAACAAAATTAAATTTTTAGAGCGCCTTTCGGGTCGGGAGGAAGTCCCAAGGCACTGAACAGTCAAAGGTCGGGAACCGAGCCTGGGGGAGACGAGGGGAGGGGAGGCTAGGGAGAGAGGTGGGAGGGCGACAGAAGGCACGATCAAACAAGCGATCTCGAGATCGACCTTGAAGAAGACAAGGGAGGAAGCGAGGTGAAGCGACTGTGGGATGGAGTTCCAGAGAGGCTGCCCCCACACTTGGGAACTCCATCCCACAATCCCTTTGCCTTACTCCCTCCCTCGCCTCCTTCAAGGTCATTCTCAAGACCTTCCTCTTCCACCGTGCCTTTATCCTACCTCTCTGCCCCCCCCCCCACCCCCAACCCACCCCAAACCCCACCACGCTCAGCTCCCTGATTGACCAGTGCCTTGGGACATCCTCCCGATGTGAAAAATGCTCTAGAAATGTTATTTTTTTGTTGTGGTAACGTCTGTCTCTCTCTCTCTCTCTGTTCAAGGATTTCTCTGGTGCTAACAGTTGTGAGAAAACAACAAGCAGCACAGAGAGCCCTGTGTGACAGCAGACTTTCTGTCAGAGACCAGCCTGACTGGTTTCATATCCTGAGGGACGGGCAAGCAGCCAATTAACCCCTGAGCTGCCCCCAGCCTTGCGTGTCTGTGGAAAATTCCAAACCGTTTTTTTTTGTACTTTTCCACGTATTTGGGCCGATGAAAAAAACACAAGTAACCAACAACAATAATTGCATTTGAGAATAGTGTCTTTCATGTCAGTGGGAGGTGGGGGAGGTGGCGGGGGGGGGGGGGGGAGGAATGTCTCAAAGCGCTTCACGAGACTCAATGTAATGTAATGTGCAGTTACTGTGCAGTTTGGAGGCAAGGGTATTGTAAGAATGCAGCTACTGAAACCAGAGGTGTGATAACATCACTGTAATGGGACCTCAACCAACTAGAATTAGTTAGTTCTGATATTTCTAATAAAATCAAACCTTTTAATGCCTTTCCCTCCACTCAGCTTCGTGTTCTTTTCCTATCCATTATATTTTCTTCCGTGAACTCTCTCTCTCTTTTTGTTTCGCTGCAGGACTTTCAATATTGTTTTAACTCTCTGAACTGTCTCTCTCTCTCTCTCTCCTCTCTGCACTGCGGCTTATTGTGCCTGTGTCCAGAGCTGTGTGCGGTGAGGCCTGGCCAGAGCCTGTGTGACATCTGGGACCTGAATTCCAACCGATTTGGCAATTGAACATAACATTCTGCGTGTTTCTGCCTCACACTATTTTGACATGTTGAGCGATGAATCAACTGTCGGCCCTACTGTCTCTCTCAGCTTACTCTTGGATTCCATCTAATTCATAAAGACTTTAACCCGTTTGCTTTAATTCCATAGTCTCCAGAATTTACTGTCATCGAGAAAAGCAACTCAATCTTCTAACAGGTGTGGGTGTCAGGGGGTGATTCATATACAGGGTGAAATCCACAAAACTTTTTGTTTTGCTGGGCTAATTTTCAGAATGGTTTCGGGTTTAAGGTTTCGTCAATTTTGATCGAATCTTGCAACGCAATATTTGTGATTCAGAATTCCCGCTGATGCAGCACATTCCAGTTGAACATCCAAACATACATCAAGTCGCCGAGATCTAGAAATCACACCCGATTTAAAACAACAACTTGCATTTATCAATGACTCTTGGCATGGGATAAAGTCCCAAGGCACTTCACACGCTCAATGGATTGGATATCGAGTGGAGGCAAGGAAATGAGAGGTATGGGTGTGGCTAACAAATAAATCATAGGCACAGTTGATACAGATGCTTTACTCTTGCCAGAGATACTGTCATTACACACTTTATTCCGCTTTTAAACACATAATGTAAAGGTCACTAGATTTAGCCAGAGGCACGTGATGTGTTGCAACGTCGACCCGTTTCCTCTTTTTAATGAATGACTGCAACCCCGCGCAAACTCGACTATAAAGGATAGTTTTAATTCTCAATGACAGAGCGTACTTCAGTGAAGTATAACAGTTGACTGGTAAACCATTTGCTGAAACAGTGTCACAGTATGAACTGCTCGCGTTACACGGGAAGAGCCGACAGACTGATGTGACAAATCAGTTACCGTTTCTGCTTTGTTTATAACAATAGCAATCCTTGTGTTGTTTCATATAACACTTTTCACGTCTTCTAGAGGTCTCAAAGCCTTCACAGAATACACTGTAAAGTGAATCGACTCTACATTTGCGTGCGAAGCGCGGCAGCCTATTTCCTCACAGCTTGGTGTCCCACAAACAGTCAAGGATTGAGTGACCAAATTATTATTATTATTTTTATTTTGGAGGATAATTAATCCCCAGAAAAGCAATCCACCAATTGACTAACGACCGGGTTCCTGCTTAATGCTGGGTAAGCAGAGATGTGTGGAATAAGAAAATTTGCCCAACTATTTTGCCCTGTCGGGAATCAAACCCAGGTGTCTGGCTTCAGAGGAAAGTGCTCTAACCACTAAGCTACAGAACCCCTGTATCATGAGGTATGAAATACGCAGTAGTCAGAGGCTGCCGGTGTTAAATTGGTGATTTGCCCGGTAGCTGTGATGTGACTCTGCTGGGTGAAAATTGCCGGCCACATTAGGTTATATTAAAAAAACCAGTCACTACGTACCTGAGAGTAAATATCTGTGAAGCGCTTTGAACAGTTCAGAAGGATCAAAGTAACTAGAAAACTGCCAAGATCTTTAAATGTACATTGACCACACTTGTTAACCTTCTGTGTTCACCTCTGATGGTGTGGAGAGAGAGAGAGAAAGAGAGAAAGAGAACGAGACCAGTGATCAGCTCAAGTATCTCAAGTAGTAAGTGTGGGATGTAGAAATGTCAGACTGGTACCCCGATCGATTGGCAGTTATGATGCATTGTTTGACTATTTGGCTTCTCTTCAAAACCCAATCCTGTCCTACACACTTGGCCAGCCAGCCAGGGCAGTTCCTCTGCGTCTAGATGATGTTGTCACTGGAGACAGCAGCACACAGGCAGAACAATCAGTGATATCCTACCACCATTACCAAACTCTACCTCTCCACACAACCAGACTCATTGGTCTCTCTATCTGTCCATGAGTAAACATCCCGGATTTTTGCCAAAACAAAGATGCAGCAATAGTCAAAGACACGGACAAGGTCAAAGATTAAAAAGCACAGTAAGTTAGAAGATTGTTGGGTGGGGGGATCACTTCTGAGACTCAAATCCATCTCAGTCTAAAGCTTGCTGTATTATTAGAAGTCATGGGTGTGTGTGTATGGCATGCTTATTCAGCCTAAATGCTGATCCCAGGAGTGATGAATTCATAGCACAAAATTGTTCATATTTTAGGATCAACATGAAATTGTCAGGATGACTCAGAAAGGATCATAAAAGTGGCACAAAATAAGGTGTCCACCTGTGGAGATGGTTTCTTTAGTCTGGGTATTTTTGTACCTTGGACAGATACGAGAAATGAAACAAAAATATTCTATTCTTCAACCAGTAAATCTGCAAGTTTAGCTAGTAGCCAGACCAGCCGACGTTTCATATGCAAAGTAAAGTCGGGTGAGTTTACCTGCGGCGTTTATTCATGCGGATTTAAATGAAAATGATCACTAAAATGAACCCGAAAAGCACACGCGAGTAGCTGCTTGTTCCATTCATTCCTGGCTATCTATCCAGAAGTCTTACAGCTCAGTGGTTTAGATCACTCGTCTCGCTTGGCAGAGATAGCGAAATACCTGGATTTGATTCACGGTAGGGCTGGCAGAACCTTAAACATGTTTCCTTACTCCACACGCCCGATAATAATTCCTCAAGAAAAAAAAACAGTTAATAAATTGATCACTTCAATCCGCGACTGTTTGTGGGGGACGCTGCTGTGCGCAATTGGCTGCCGTGTTTCACCCATAAGTTAATTCACTTTACAATATATTCTGTGAAGAGTTTTGAGATGCCTAGAAGACATGAAAAGCACCTTTTTAAATGCAAGGTTGATTATTATTTTCTTATTACTTTTACAGCTGTGTCAATTACTTTTACAGCCGATGGTGGGGCGGTTCGGGCGGGGGGCTTGGAGCAGGCCAAGACCTGCTGAACGGAGGGTCCGGGTGGGCTTATAGGGGGAAAGTAAAAGGCAATACAAGTGTCATTACAATACAAGTGTCATTTTGGTTGTTGTTTTCACATCTTCGAGACGTCTCAAAGTGCTTCACAAAATATACTGTAAAGTGAATTGACTCTATATTTGTGGGAGAAACAATTGTTGCAAACAATTATTAGGATTCTTGCAATAAAAGCTAAGTAAGGGACAAAGTTAGCAGTGATACAACATTTTAGACGCGCAAGAGACAATTATCAACAGATTGTACAATCTGATAATGTTCTGCTCCATGTCCCTCTGCCCTAACCGCCCAAACATCCGTGGCCGGGCTTTCAGCCTTTGCCCCCACACTCTGGAACTCCATCCCACAATCCCTTCGCTTCACTTCCTCCCTTTCCTCCTTCAAAGTCGATCTCAAGACTTTCCTCTTCGAACGTGCCTTCCCAACTCTCCCCCCTCTCCTCGTCTCCTCCCCCACTACCCCCGACCCTTCCCACCCCCTGCTCGGGTCCCGACCTGACTGCTCAGTGCCTCGGGACGCCCTCCCGACGTGAAAGGCTTCTCTACAAATGTAATTTTGTTGTTATCTTTGAAAGGTAAATGTTATGAGACAGATCTGATCCTCTGTGATCATTGCAGTGACCATTGTTCTGTCGATCCTCTACAGTGTGACTTTCTAAAACTATGATTCTACGATGGTTAACGTCACAAGTGCGGTAAATTTACCCTTTAGAAATCGCAGCCAGGGCGTTTCCATGGAGACAAGGCGAGATATCTAAAGCATTTTAGAAGCACTTTCAAAAACACCACTTCGCTCTCTGTCCGAAAGCTCTTGATTAAAAAGATCACCTCCTCTAAGCCCAGCGAAACAATTTCAACCAAGCGTAGCTTCGTTTCCGTCTCTCCTCTAGCGGAGACGGCAAAGTCAATGGTCACTCCCTCTCTACATCTCCGGGCAAAATTGCTGCCATATTTCTCAGGCTCAGAAGTAAGCCCAACCCTTCAACCAGTAATCCAGTCACACTTTCTGTCTTAAAAGCACACCTGCCCAGGGAAGGTCAGGGAAGGTGCCACAGACACAAAACACGAGTCACAACTTGAAAAGAACTGTGCAAGAGGGAGTGCACACTCGTGTTTGGCACTGGCGCTTTGGATTCTGTTGTGCAGAATAGTTGGGGTTGGATCCAAATTCCATGGGAATACTGTACTTAAAGATCTGTTTCTACATGAACAACCTCCCAAATATTTTCTGCAACATCAGCAAGTCAGTCCTGGTTTCACCCACCCCACAATCTGCGTTCAGTTGGTTTCACCCACCCCACAACCCGCGTTCAGTCGGCTGAACTAAGCCAAGAAAGCAATGGGACGGTGGGGGACGGTGGGGGGGGAAGGGGGGTGTGGAGGGGGGGGAATCGCAATTGAAGTCGGTGCCTTATAGCTGAAGGGAAAGGGAAACAACAATAACAACAGCAAAATGACACTTGTGTAGACAGAGCCTTTCACGTCAGGAGGACGTCCCAAGGCGCTGGACAGTCACTGATTGTTTTTTCCGCGCCCTTTTTTTCCCGCCATCTCAGGGATCGTCCGGGCGGGCGGCGAGGACAGGGAGTGGTTGCTGGACGATTGTTGGTTATTGTTTGTTGCTGTTTTTGTTGTTAATATTATTGCTTTTGTTGTTTATTATTGTTTATTATTGTTGTTTGATTCCCCCCACCCCTGCCCCCATCTTCTTCTTCCCTCACTCCCTTTCCCCACTTTCTCTCCTCCCTTTTCCCCTTCCCTCCCTCTTCCCTCTTCCTGATCTTGCCACCACCCATCTTTCCCTCCCTCTCTTCCTTACCCCCCTTTCTCCCCCCTCTTCCTCCCTAACCCTAACCCATCCCACCTTTCCCTCCCTCTCCCCCCTTACCCTCTTTTCCCCCTTTCTCCCCTGGCCCCATTTTCGCGATTGTTTGTGGGGACACTGCTGTGCGCAATTTGGCTGCCGCGTTTCGCCCACAAATATACAGTCGACTTTCCTGCTTTTCTTCCCCCTGCCTCGACCCCTCCCCTTTTGCTTCTTTACCCCCTTTTGCCCCTAGTCCCACTTCCGTGACTGATTGTGGGACACTGCTGTGCGCAATTTGGCTGCTGCGTTTCGCCCACTAATATACAGTTACTTTTCCTACTATGCTTTATCCTGCCCTGATCCTTCCCACCCTGCTCTTGTCCTACCTGACTGTACAGCGCCTTGGGATGTCCTCTCGACGTGAAAGACGCTATATAAATGTAAGTTTTGTTTGTTTGTTGATTCAGACTTGAGCTGAGGACGGGGGTTGGTGGGGGGTGGAGAGGGAGAAGAGTTATCGATGGGTCCATCGAAGGGGAGAGAGTCTTGAGGCGAGACTTGAAGGAGGCCGGGGAAGAGGGGCAAGGCGGAGGGACTTCGCGATGGAGTTCCTGAGGTTGGGGGCAGAGTGGTTGGGCGGGTGGGTCAGGGGATGTGGAGCAGGCCAGAGCAGAGAAATAAACAGATAGGTTTATCAGTCCTCAATTGCCTTCCAATCATGTGCTATGATAAGTGCAACGCATCAACGTCTGCAAGCCCAGGATCCGGGTTCCATACCCATGGCAGTTACTGTAACACCAACTAACTTTCTGATCACTTGAGGACCCAGTATGTGAACCCAACCCCAGAGGTGGAGTCATTGGAAAGGAGGGAAGAATACAATATGTAACTGACGAAAAAATGTATTTTTAAACTAAAATGACTCTGCTTCACTTTCAAAACAAAGTGATCAGACAGTCTGGTATTTCAGGTATCTTGTGGGATATAATGCCATAGAATCTGCTGAGTGAAGGGAAAGCTGTGAGAACCCAGCCAAACACAGTACTGTATCACTGGACACCCCAGAGTGATAGACAATTCGAAATAGATTCATTGTAAAGGCTTCCAATCACGCAGGGTGAGAATGCGTATTCCTTTCCAATAAACATCGCTTGAACTTACATGTGTGGGTGGGATAATAATAATAATAATATTAATCTTTGTATTTGATATAGCGCTTTTCACATCTTATCAACAATGTCTCAAAGCACTTCACAGAATATAAAGTGAATTGACTGTGTATTTGTGGGTGAAAGTAAAGTGAATTGACAGTATATTTGTGGGCGAAACATGGCAACCAATTGCGCACAGCAGCGTCCCCCACAAACAGCCGTGGACTGAAAATGACCAATTTTGTATTATTGTGTTTTTTTTGGAGGGATTATTATTACGTGTGGGATGTATGGAGTTCGCAGAGGGGAGTTTCTGTCTGACTGTTCAGACCCTCATCCTGACTTTCAAGGCCCTCTATCGCCCTATTGCCCCCTCCTCCCTCGCTGACCTGCCTCCTTCAAGGAACGACCCAAACCCTTCCTTTTCGATCATGCCTTCAGCCACCCTCCTATCTCTTTGCCCTCTCTTATCGTTCCCCCCCACACCCCCCACCACCCAACCACCACCACACTCATCCCCGACTGGTCAGCGCCTCGGGATGTCCTCCCGACGGGTGAAATGTACTTTGCCAATGTTATTTTGTTGTTGTTGTTGTTTAGCTAAATTAAGTTCAACTCGGAGACTGTTTGTGGGACTTTGCTGTGTATAAAATGAGAGTTGCGTTGTTCCAGAAACAGTTCAGTGTTCGGTGAGAACTATTTCCACCCCTCAGCGATGAGATCAGTGCACTCAACTGGATGAAAACAGTCATTTTTGTAATGATGCTAAGAGGACTTCTGGCCACAGTAAATGTATATTATTTTCGATACTCTTTCATTCAACCAGTACCAACATTATTACCCTGTGGCTGATCTCACTTTTTGAATGAGTGACTGTCAGCCAAAACATGCACTTAAGACAATATATCTTTTTTTAAACCAAAGTAATAATAATATGGCCGTAATAATACTTGCGTTTGGTTAGCATCTCGTCACTACAGAGCGAAACATTACACAAGCTTCCTTACTCCACATACCTCTGATAACTTAGCGATAAGTAGGGACCAGGTTTTTAGTTGAATCGTAGATTGCTTTCTGGGGATAATACAGTAACTCCTTTTTTAAAAAATTGTGGTCATTTCATTCCACGACTGTTTGTGGGGGGGGACGCTGCTGTGAGCAATTGCCTGCCACGTTTCACCCACAAATATGTATACAGTCAATTCACCTAACAGTGCAAGCTGTGAAGTGATACAAGACGTCTCAAAGATGTGTTAAGGAGCCATATCATATGCCAGGGTTATTACTATTATCATTATTATATCATGTGAAGAGCTTTGACATGTCCACACAAAGTGAAAGGCAGTACAAATATGAGGATGGCTAGGATCCAATGAACGAAACCAAGTAAGCAAACATTCCTTGGATTTTTTTATTATTATTTTAAAAAGCAGTATTCTGAGTTTATTCAAAGATCCCCCTGAATTCAGAAATGCTGACCCACTGCCTCCATGTTTGCATTTACTTTTTATTTTTAAATAAAAAAAAGTTTTTCCCCCAAAGTCTGATTAACCGCCTGTTTAACACGGAACAGTTACCGCTGGGACATTTTGTCCTGCGAGTTGCTATCCCACTGCTTGGACTTTCGTTGACCATTTTAATCCTGTCGATCCTGCTGGGAATTCTGAGCGCTCACAGCGTGTGCCGTTCAGCGAGAACTTGGAACAGAAATAAAACGCAAGAGAGTCTGGCTCGGAGCGAAAACTTCAAACAGGAATTGCCAGCAGTCAGTCAGTCAGCGCGCAATGGCGTCACCGGAGCTGTTCAATGAAAACACTGCACAGTCAGACTTGGTGTGGGGGGGGGGGGGGGGTAAACTGGACACAGACAGGGGTGGGGAGGGTTTAATGTAAATGGGAGGTGACAAGTCAGAGCCTCTCTCTGTCTCCTGTGATTCCAGTCTGAGGGATTTTCACTCTGGTCAAAGGGATACAGGAAAATAATCTCATTGGAGTCTTAATTGCATTGGTGGGGGGAGGGTTTATTTTCTCCCCCACCTCACCTCACCCCCCCACCCCACCCCACTGGGTGCTAATGCTCCTGACTCCTTTGCCAACAGATTAACTTGGCTTCCTTCCTTCCTTCCTTCCTTCCTTCCTTCCTTCCTTCCTTCCTTCACACTGCGCTTTGGAGCCAAGTTGTCTATTAATAATTCCTCCCCCAAAAATACTCAATAATAAAAAACGGTCATTTTTCAATCCACGACTGTTTGTTTGTGTGTGTGGGTGGGGGGGGAACGGGGAGGACGCTGCTGTGCGCAATTGGCTGCTGCGTTTCGCTCGCCCACAAACATATATATATCTATATATACAGTCAATTCACTTTACAGTATATTCTGTGAAGCGCTTTGAGACGTGGATAAGATGTGAAAAGCCTCTATATCGGATGCAAGGATTATTATTATTATATTATTATTGTCAGCCGTGTCCAACTATTGCCTTTACTGAGTGTGTTAGTTTGGAAGCAGGGTGTGGGAATTATGCCCTCCCCCCACACCCTCCATACTCTCTCAACTTTACCTTTATTTTATACAAATTGTAAACAGTTTTGTGGGCGATGTCAATACTCTCTTTGTGTTGATCTCACACCTAAACGAGGGGGAGAGGGATACAGTCAAGCAGTCAACAACAACAACAACAACAATTTACATTTATACATTTACATTTATAGAGCGCCTTTCACGTCGATCGGACAACCCCCCTACCTCCCCAGGTTTATAACGTAAACCTACAAAACTCTTCACCAGAAAACTCACCTCAAACATTAAAGCATCTACTGTGTATATATTTATACTTTGGCAACTGAAAAACACGCTCTCTCTCTCTCTGGGTGGGGGGGTGGTGGCATAATGGAATAACAATAAATATACCCCCCCCCCCAAAAAAAAAAAATAGTATTCGGATGGATTTTGCCACAGTAAATAGATACCCGGTTGTTAATCGATTGGGCGGATCATTTTATTTTTCCTAGAGGGGTGTTAAAATAATGGGTAAAAATGTACAGGCAATTTACTTCACAGTATATTCCTATTATTTTCTATTACAATGGCATATTACTGTTATTTTATAGCCTAAAAATATATAGTTTTTTAAAACTCAACAGCAATAAGTTTTTTTTAACAGTGCCCCCTCATGCAGAGATAGCTTGTATCTCACCCTAAAGAATAAATTAACCGCAGCTATTCGGTTACAATGCACCCAATCAGTTGCTTGGGTTTACATGTAAATACACCTAAAATGCTGTCTTATTCTCTAATGTATAATGTTAGCGACAACTGCTGCCAAACATTCCACACACTTCCCTGACAAGGTCATAAGGTCGGTCTGGATGAAGAAGGTCCTTTGGCTCATCCCAACACATCCCATCACATCATATCATATCCCATCATATCCCATCTCATTGAGAACATATTCAAGACTGAGATCAACAGATTTCCAAAGCTAAAAGGACTATGGGGATAGGACAGGTAAGTGGACATATAATGCTTTTCACATCTTATCGACTGTGTCTCAACGCGCTTCACAAAATACACTGTAAAGTGAATTGACTGTATATATATATACATATATAAATAATTGTGGGCGAAACGCGGCAGCCAATTGCGTACAGCAGCGTCCCCCCCACACACAGTCGTGGATTGAAAAATGACCAATTTTAGGTCATTTTTGGACGTATTATTATTATTTGTGCTTGTGTGTGTTTGGAGTAAGGAAACTTGCCCAAGGTTTCCCCCTGATCCGCCTGGATTCGAACGCAGGTCTCACACACGTGATCACACTAAGGATCGCAATTGTCACGGTTTGAATGTTGTAGTGAGTGATCTGTGCTGAGTTAGCTGATCTCAGCGCCACACACACTAGGTATAATAGGGCTACAATTATCTCTGAAGCCTGCTGGCTGGGGAGGAGGTAAATACTAACCATATCCTGCAGACACCTGATTATTATCCACAGATCCTGCAGAAAGATACACAGCAGATAATAATAATAATAATAATAATCCTTGCATTTGATGCGGCGCATTTCACTCACGTCTTCTAGACTTTGTCTCAAAGCGCTTCACAGAATATACAGTAAAGTGAATTGACTGTATATTTGTGAGTGAGATATATATGTCTGTGTTTGTTGTGTGTGTGTCTGTAGATATAAACAAACTACAATAATAAAATAATAATAATCCTTGCACTTAATACGGCGTGTTTCACTCAAGTCTTCTTGTCTGTGTCTCAAAGCAGCTACTGTAAAGTGAATTGACTGTCTGTATATTTGTAGGCGAGCGAAACGCGGCAGCCAATTGCGCACAGCAGCGTCCCCCCCACCCACAAACAGTCGTGGATTGAAAATGACCAATTTTTTGTTTGAAGGATTATTATTGTGAGGTAGACAGTTAGGCGCGCTTGTGGTTACAGTAAAACCACTAATAACTCGACCCTGATTTAACTTGTCACCAACACTTACGTTATCTTGCCGTCCACATTGTATTGATGTATTTAAACCAATGCCTAACTCACCACAGCGCCTTTATTTCCTCTTGATGACGAGTTAGCAGAGGCTTCAACTGTACTTTCCATTGTAAAATAACTCAATGATACACAAAGCTGTGTGTGCTTTTTCACAATGACTTGTCCTAAGGCACAACAGGCTGCTCCGGAGCAGATATCGCCAGTTTCAGCTGCTGTGACCTGCAGGAATCAGCAGGTTTTGAAAGGAATTACAATCTGTTTAAGCTTCTACAACAAATGTTACTCAAACCCATTGCAATACCCAGGCTCGTGACGGTGACATGGGTGGGGGTGGAGAGCAGGGGAAATCTTTAAATCGTGGGATGAGTTTTATGAATGGGCCAAGCTTGTGGCTTCTCTGAGAACTGTATCTCAGTATTGTTGCGCCATGGTTCCTGCTTCCGCTTCAAGTAAAATGTGTGTTAATTAATCACTCAATCTATCAATCAAAACTTACCTTTATATAGCGCCTTTCACGTCGAGAGGACGTCCCAAGGCGCTGTACAGTCAGGTAGGGACAAGAGCAGGCGGGGAGGGGTCGGGGCAGGATGAAGGAGAGAGTAGGAGAATTGACTGTATATTTGTGGGCAAAACGCGGCGGCCAAATTGTGCACAGCAGCGTCCCACAAACAGTCATGGAAGTGGGATCAGGGGAGAAAGGGAGGAAAGATGGCAAGGGGAGAGATAATGACAGAATGACTACGAGAAGCAGTAATAATGTAGCTGCAACCACAACAAGAAAGCTTTCGGAGGCCAAGTAAATGCCTCGGATAAATAACAAATGCTCTTAATGTTAAAACGGGATTAAGCAAAAACACAATGCTTTCTGGTCTTGGTTGTCGCTCACAACAATGATCTGAGAGTCAGATTATTGATGAATCGTTTACAATTGAGTCATCAGAAAACAATAAAAACAAACTTTTGTGCATTTCTACATTGCCCTGAGTCGACCTGGTTTTAGCAAACCACCTGGCGGGTGCAATCCTCCGTGCAGTAAAATTAGCACAGTTTACCTTTCCAGCTGGATATTTTTAAGGCCTTTTTTTTAAAAAAAAGTCGAGTTAGAAACTCAATCTGTGTCTGTCTCTGAGCGCTTCTCAATGGAAGGACTTTGAGACACAGCCTGTGTGTGTTGTGCTGGGCTGTGTGAACTTGTGGCAATAAACACTGAACTATTTTAGTGAGAATCTCGCTGTAAAGGGGCCAGCAAACATATTTTAATTGGAGTTATGAATGCAATTCCTTAGGTCAGACTCAGTATAAATAATAATAAAAATAATCCTTGCATTTGATGTTGCACTTTTACATTTTATCGACGTCTCAAAGCGCTTCACAGAATATACTGTAAAGTGAATTGACTGCATATATTTTGTGGGCGAAACGCGGCAGCCAATTGCGTACAGCAGCGTCCCCCACACAAACAGTCGTGGATTGAAATGACCAATTTTTATTATTCTGTTTTTTTTGGAGAGATTATTATTAGGCGTGTGTGTGTATGTGTGTATGTGTGTGTGTGTGTGTGTATGTGTGTGTGTGTGTGTGTGTGTGTGTGTGTGTGTGTGTGTGTGGAGTAAGGAAACTTGCCCAAGGTTTCGCCCTGACCGGCGTGGATTCGACCCGAGGTCTCACGACTTAATGTGCACAGAGGCCCAGGCCAAATAACGTTGGTCAAGCCTTCTGTACCTTTCCTAGATGTGCTAAAGGTGCGAAGTTTAAATTCCACAATTCCCTGATTTGTATCAGCTGAAACTGCAGCAAAGGAGGAACGGATCATACCAACAATACATGACAGTCCAGTCCCGAGACTAAAATATACCCAGAAACAAACAAAACTCTACCTTCAAGTCAACAGTTTACAATTATTGGACAAACAAGCAAACGAAAAAAAAATCACAGGGTAATTGTAAACTAGTCCAATGTCCCTGTCACGGGGAAGTTTTCTCCTCTCCAGGAATTGTGGGTTGATAGTGGGGCTGAGTTACTTGATATCAAACACAGCAGCTGTTGAGGGGCCACTGGAATTGACCTCATCACAGCCACGCAAGGGAAAATAACTCAAGGTTTCAGCTCCAACAGAACCAGAAAGTCGCTGGGAACACTCAGCAGGTCAGGCAGCATCTATGGAGAGAGGAAAAGTCAGCCAGCGTTTCAGGTGTGCAGCCCTTCGTCAGAACTGGGGCAAGTTGGGAGGCAGAGGTTTTGAAGGACTAATAGAGAAGCAAAGCAAGAAAGGAAGACAAAGGAGAAAATGGGCTAGAGGTCAGGGGATGATGGTTTGAAGAACTGTTAATGGTGCAAAACAAAACAACAACAACAAAATTACACTTGTATAGCGCCTTTCATATCTGGAGCCTCTCCAAGGCGCTGGATGTCACTATTTCAGACCCGAGCTGGGGACGGGGATGGATTAGGAGTTGCCGATGGGTCCAGAGAAGAGGAGTGTCTTGAGGCAAGACTTGAAGAAGGCCATGGAGGGGGTGACCGGAGGGACAGCGGGGTGGAGTTCCAGAGGTTGGGGGCAGAGTGGCTGAAGACTTGCCCGCCAATGGTGGGGCGGGGGACATGGAGCAGGCCAGAGCCTGCTGAGCGGAGGAAGGGGGCAGGCAGGTTGGTAGAGGGTTAATATCATTGATTGTATGGAGGAAGAACTGTTTCCAGCAGAGGGATAAGAATAACAGTCCTAAACTAAGAATCCTATTTATAGCACCATGACCAATGCCTTCCACCAACTTCACAATATTACCAGCTTCCGCCTCACCCCTCAGGCTGCCCAAACCCTTGTCCGCCCATTCGTCACGTCGAGGCTCGACTACAGAAACACTCCCTCCTCGTCGGCTTTCCCAGCTCTTCCCTTCACAAGCCACAGATCATCCAGAACTCTGCAGTTTGTGTCCTCACCAGCACCAAGCTCCGCGACCACATCACTCCCACCCTTGGCTCCATTGGCTCCACATCCCCCAGAGGATCCAATTCAAGTTCCTCGTCCTCACCTTCAAAGCCATTCATAACCTTGTTCCCCCCACCCCCCGCCTATCTCTCAGACCTGCTGTCTCGCTATGAACCTCCCCACCCCCTCCGTTCAGCAGACTCTGGCCTGCCCCATGACCCCCACCCAACCCACCCTGCCATCAGTCAATGGGCTTTCAGCCTCCCTGCCCCCAGACTCTGCAACTCCATCTCGCAAGCCCTTCACCTCGCTTCCTCCCTCGCCTCCTTCAAGGCCAATTTCAAGAGCCTCCTCTTCGACCGTGCCTTCTGCTGCCCTCCCAACTCTCTCCCTCCCCTCTCAACTCTCTCCCTCCCAACTCTCTCCCTCCCTTCTCCCCTACCCTGCCCCTCTCCCTTTCTCGGGTCCCGATCTGACTGTTCAGCGCCTTGGGACATCCTAAAAGGCACTTTGTAAATGTAATTTTGTTGTTGTTGTTGTATAGTGAGATTTTGTAAAGATTTTGCTGTGTGCAACAAACACGAAGAACCCTTCCCCACCTCCACCCTCCCCTTCAAACGCTTAGCGTAAAGTATACAAGTGGAGGAAGTAACTCCGAAAAATACCGACATTATGTTGGAAACAATTGGGAAGTGTAGACACTGAGGTAACCAGGACAGAAACCGCATTGCAATAAACAAAAAGAAAGTGAAATCTGTGGAGGCCCCGGTATTCTTCTGCACATGAGACAATTTGTGCGCTGACGTTTACAAATACTTTCGAGGTTCTGTTTCCTAATCCTATGAAAAATTGCTCCGTATTAGAAGGGGTTAGGGTTACACATACCGAAAGAGGTGGGATTATAAAATGGATTCTCATTACTTTCTTTGTGAAACAAAATCATCTTTTATTTAGAATAATCCAGGCATTTCACTTAACGCTTTACTGTGTTGTCCAGGCATTTGAAAAGTGCTTCACGGAGCTATATCGAACAGTGCAGTGACTCTCTCTCTCTCTCTCTCTCTCTATATATATATATATATCTATATATAAAATCGCAGGCAAACGTGTAAGTCAGTTTACACACAGCCTTGTTCCGCAAACCGCCACAAACAGTGAACGGCTGGTTTATAGCTCGGTTCCCTTGAGTTGAGAAGACTTCAGATAAACTCTCTGAAGCGTCTACTTAGCGGTAAACTTTTTCTCCGGCTCATTCACCGCATCTCCCTCTCACACAGCCACCATGAATTGGTTCAGGACCTCTAACTGGGTGTGTATCTTTCAACAAAACTCTGGCTGGGGTATCAAATATCTCATTGAACCTCCCTCCCAAAATCACTGCGTTGGTCTAGTACCATGAAGGTCAAACCTTTGGGGGGTGGGGGTTGTGTGTGTGTGGGGAGGGGGGGGGGGGGGGGAAGCACACATGTCTTGATGATGTGCTTATAACCAGAGGAAGTGAGTAATAGTTCTACGTGATTTGGGTTGCGTTCGGCCGGCACTAAAGTACCGGATTCGTAACTTGTTTCGAGATAATATTTTAATGCATGCGAGACACAATATATTCTGGTCTGTTGGGCTCGCTGGCTGGGGACTGACTGACACTGGCCATTCCTTCCTTGCTCAAGTTAATTTGTATTTTTTTGCAATCTACTCGCTGGTTAAAGTTATTCAACTCCCCTCCCCTCCCCTCCCTCCCCATCACTCTCCTCTCCTTCCCCTCCTCATCGTCTCACTCTCCTTCTCCTCGCCCCCCCTTACCCCTCCAACTTGTTCAATCCCCCTCTCCCACTTGTCCTCTCTCCCTCCCCTCCCATCTCTGTGTCTCTCTCTCTCTCTCTCAGCCAGCCGGCTGTCAATCACCCGGCGCCTGCTGTTGATTGACAGGGAAGGGGCGGGGCGATCCTGAGTGACTGACAGCCAGGGCTGGGCTCTCATTGGTCCTGGCCGGGGAGAGGGCGGGAGAGGGAGTGGGGGGCGGAGGGAGAGAGAGAGATGGGTTGTTGGGGGAGAGGGTGGGTAGGGACAGAGGGAGGGGAGAGAGGGAGAGAGGGTGGTGGGATAGGTATGGAGCGGAGAGAGTGACGGGGAGAGTGACGGGGGAGAGTGACAAGGAGGGAGAGTGACGGGGGAGTGACGGAGGAGAGTGACGGGGGGGGAGTGACGGGGGAGAGTGACGGGGGAGAGTGACGGGGAGAGAGACGGGGGGGGAGAGTGACGGGGGGGGAGTGACGGGGGGGGAGAGTGACGGGGGGGAGAGTGACGTGGGGGGAGAGTGACGGGGGGAGTGACGGGGGGGGAGAGTCACGGGGGGGGAGAGGGTGACGGGGGAGAGTGATGGGCGAGAGTGACGGGGGGGGGGGAGAGTGACGGGGAGAGAGATGGGGGGGAGAGTGACGGGTGGGGGGAGAGTGACGGGGAGAGAGACGGGGGGGAGAGTGACGGGGGAGAGTGACGGGGGGGGGGGAGAGTGACGGGGAGAGAGATGGGGGGGAGAGTGACGGGGGGGGGGAGAGTGATGGGGGGAGTGACGGGGAGAGAGACGGGGAAGAGTGACGGGGGGGGGAGAGTGACGGGGGGAGTGACGGGGAGAGAGACGGGGGAGAGTGACATCCGGTCCATCACCAACACCGCCTTCTACCACCTCCGACGGATCGCCCGTCTCTGGCAATACCTCACCTCAAAAGCCGCCGAAACCTTGGTCCAGGCCTTTGTCACCTCTCGGCTGGACTATTGCAATGCCCTCCTCTCCGGTCTCCCCTCCACCACAATCCACAAAATCCAGTTTATCCAAAACTCTGCCGCCTGCATACTCACCCTCGCTAAGCTTCGCTCCCCCATCACCCCAGTCCTCGCCAGACTTCACTGGCTCCCTATCCCAGAGAGGATCGACTTCAAGATCCTCACCCTTGTTTTCAAATCCCTCCACTCCTCTGCCCCCCCCCCTATCTCTCTGATCTCCTCTCCCCCCAACCCAGCACCCGCTGCCTTCGCTCCTCTGGGTCTGGCCTCCTCCATGTCCCCCCGAGTCCTCCGCTACACCCTCGGCGGCCGTGCCTTTGGCCACTACGCCCCGAGGCTCTGGAACTCCCTTCCTCACTCGCTTCGCCTCGCCCCCTCTCTTCCCAGTCCTAATCCCACTTCCATGGCTGTTTGTGGGGACGCTGCTATGCGCAATTTGGCTGCTGCTTTTCGCCCACAAACATACAGTCAATTTTGGGACATCCTCGACGTGAAAGGCGCAATATAAATGTAATCGTGGGTGAGTGGGTGAGTGAGTGGGTGGGCGGGCGGGCGGGCTGGAGAGCAGGTGGGCGAGCGGGCGGGTGAATGGGGTTGGGGGTGTGGGAGAGAAAGGAAGTGTGTGTGGGAGGGGGGATGTGTGTGAGGGGGAGAGGGGGGATGTGTGTGAGGGGGAGAGGGGGGATGTGTGTGAGGGGGAGAGGGGGGATGTGTGTGAGGGGGAGAGGGGGGATGTGTG
Organism: Hydrolagus colliei; assembly: GCA_035084275.1. NCBI lineage: Eukaryota > Metazoa > Chordata > Chondrichthyes > Chimaeriformes > Chimaeridae > Hydrolagus > Hydrolagus colliei. Next base: position 82,335,098 of record CM068745.1, on the reverse strand, counting down.
TGTGTATGTGTGAGGGGGAGAGGGGGGATGTTTGTGTGTGAGGGGGGATGTGTGTGATGGGGAGATAGGGGATGTGTATGTGGGGGGGGAGAAGGGGGATGTGTGAGGGGGCGAGGGAGTGTGAAGTGGGGGAGGGAGTGTGAGGGGGAGGAGGGAGTGTGTGTGTATGAGTGGGGGGGGGGGAGTGTGTGTGAGGGGGGGTGGGGAGTGTGTGTGGGGGGGGGTGGGGAGTGTGTGTGGGGGGTGGGGAGTGTGTGTGGGGGGGGGGGTGGGGAGTGTATGTGTGGGGCGGGGGTGGGGAGTATGTGTGTGGGTGGGGGGGGAGTGTGTGTGTGTGGGGGGGTAGTCAGGAGTGTGTGTGGGGGGGGGGTGGGGAGTGTATGTGTGGGGCGGGGGTGGGGAGTATGTGTGTGGGTGGGGGGGGAGTGTGTGTGTGTGGGGGGGTAGTCAGGAGTGTGTATGTGTGTGTGGGGGGTGGGGAGTGTGGGGGTGAGGAGTGTGTGTGTGTGGGGGGGTAGTCAGGAGTGTGTGTGTGTGTGTGTGGGGGGGGTGGGGAGTGTGGGGGTGAGGAGTGTGTGTGTGGGGGGGGGGGTGAGGAGTGTGTGTGTGTGTGTGTGGGGCGGGTGGGGAGTGTGGGGGTGTGGAGTGTGTGTGTGTGGGGGGGTGGGGAGTGTGTGGGGGGTGGGTGGGGAGTATGTGTGGGGGGGGTGAGTTGGGGAGTGTGTGAGGGGGGTGGGGAGTGTGTGTGGGGGGGGGGGGGAGTAGTGTGTGGGGGGGGTGGGGAGTGTGTGTGGGGAGGGTGGGGAGTATGTGTGTGGGGGGGGGGGGGGGAGTGTGTGTGGGGGGGTGGGAGTGTGTGTGGGGGGGGGGGGGGAGTATGTGTGTGGGGGGGGGGGGGAGTATGTGTGGGGAGGGGTGGGGGAGTGTGTGTGGGGAGGGTGGGGAGTATGTGTGGGGGGGTGGGTGGGGAGTGTGTGTGGGGGGGGGGGGGAGTGTGTGTGGGGGGGGGGATGGGGAGTGTGTGTGGGGGGGAGTGTGTGTGGGGGGGGGGTGGGGAGTGTGTGTGGGGGGGGAGTGTGTGTGGGGGGGGTGGGGAGTGTGTGTGGGGGTGGGGGTGGGGAGTGTGTGGGGGGTGGGGGTGGGGAGTGTGGGGGGGGGTGGGGAGTGTGTGAGGGGGTGGGGAGTGTGTGTGTGTGTGGGGGGGGAGTGTGTGAGGGGGGGGAGTGTGTGTGTGAGGAGGGGAGTATGTGTGTGTGGGGGGAATGTGTGTGGGGGGGGGGGGGAGTGTGTGTGGGGGTGGGGGTGTGTGTGTGTGAAGGGGGTGGGGAGTGTGTGTGTGGGGGGAGTGTGTGAGGGGGGTGGGGAGAGTGTGTGGGGGGAGTGTGTGTGTGTGTGGGGGAGGAGTGTGTGGGGGTGGGGAGTGTGTGTGTGGGGGGGGGGTGGGGAGTGTGTATGGGGGGGGGAGTGTGTGGGGGAGTGTGAGGGGGTGGGAGTGTGTGAGGGGGGGGGGGAGTGTTTGTGTGTGGGGGGGGAGTGTGTGAGGGGGGTGGGGAGTGTGTGTGTGTGGGGTAGTGTGTGAGGGGGGTGGGAGTGTGTGTGTGGGGGGGGGAGTGTGTGTGTGTGGGGGGGGAGTGTGTGAGGGGGTGGGGTGGTGTGTGTGGGGAGGTGTGTGAGGGGGTGGGAGTGTGTGAGGGGGTGGGGAGTGTGTGAGGGGGTGGGAGTGTGTGTGGGGGGGAGTGTGTGAGGGGGTGGGGGTGGGTGTGTGTGGGGAGTGTGTGTGAGGGGGTGGGAGTGTGTGAGGGGGGGGGGAGTGGTGTGTGGGGGTGGGGAGTGTGTGGGGTGTGTGTGTGTGTGTGGGGGGGTGTGGGGGGTGGGAGTGTGTGAGGGGGGGGAGCGTGTGTGTGTGTGGGGGGAGTGTGTGAGGGGGGTGGGGAGTGTGTGAGGGGGGGTGTGTGTGAGGGGGGGAGTGTGTGTGAGGGGTGGGGAGTGTGTGAGGGGGGGGGTGTGTGAGGGATGGGGAGTGTGTGGGGGGGGTGGGGAGTGTGTGTGGGGGGTGGGGAGTGTGTGTGGGGGGTGGGGAGTGTGTGGGGGGGGTGGGGAGTGTGTGAGGGGGGGGAGTGTGTGAGGGGGGGGGTGTGTGTGGGGGGTGGGGATGTGTGTGGGGGGGAGTGTGTGTGGGGGGGTGGGGGTGTGTGTGGGGGGTGGGGGTGGGGGTGTGAGGGGGGGTGGGGAGTGTGTGTGAGGGGTGGGGGAGTGTGTGAGGGGGGGTGGGGAGTGTGTGTGAGGGGTGGGGAGTGTGTGAGGGGGGTGGGGAGTGTGTGTGGGGGGGGGGGGGAGTGTGTGTGGGGGGTGGGCGTGTGTGAGGGGGGGTGGGGAGTGTGTGTGAGGGGTGGGGAGGTGTGTGAGGGGGGGTGGGGAGTGTGTGAGGGGGGGTGGGGAGTGTGTGAGGGGGGGTGTGGAGTGTGTGTGGGGGGTGGGGAGTGTGTGGGGGGTGGGGAGTGTGTGGTGGGGGTGGGGAGTGTGTGTGGGGGGTGGGGAGTGTGTGGGGGGTGGGGAGTGTGTGGGGGGTGGGGAGTGTGTGAGGGGGGGGAGTGTGTGGGGGGGTGGGAGTGTGTGAGGGTGGGGGAGTGTGTGAGGGGTGGGGAGTGTGTGAGGGGTGGGGGAGTGTGTGTGGGGGGTGGGGAGTATGAGGGAGGGAGGGAGTGTGTGAGGGGGGGGGGGAGTGTGTGTGAGGCGTGGGGAGTGTGTGGGGGGTGGGGAGTGTGTGTGGGGGTGGGGAGTATGTGTGAGGGGTGGGGAGTGTGTGCAGGGGGTGGGGAGTGTGTGGGGGGTGGGGAGTGTGTGTGGGGAGGGAGTGTGAGGGAGGGGATTGTGTGGGGTGTGTGGGAGTGTGTGACGGGTGGGGAGTGTGTGGGGGTTGGGAGTGTGTGAGGGGTGGGGAGTGTGTGAGGGGAGGGGAGTGTGAGGGAGGGGAGTGTGTGGGGGGTGGGGAGTGTGAGGGAGGGGAGTGTGTGGGGGGTGGGGAGTGTGTGAGGGGAGGGGAGTGTGAGGGAGGGGAGTGTATGGGGGGTGGGGAGTGTGTGACGGGTGGGGAGTGTGTGTGGGGGTTGGGAGTGTGTGAGGGGTGGGGAGTGTGTGGGGGGTGGGGAGTGTGTGTGGGGGGTGGGGAGTGTGTGAGGGGTGGGGAGTGTGTGGGGGGTGGGGAGTGTGTGGGGGGTGGGGAGTG